>JACSYO010001732.1:0-355000 GCA_016806645.1 Ophiodon elongatus
TATATATATGTGTACACACATATATATATATATATACACACACGTGTGTGTGTGTATACACACACACACACGTCTGCTACTGTTATACAAATGATTAAAATCTATCCGAAGCGTTTTTAGACACACAATCAAGAGATGTTGTTGTTTCAGCTATATAAACAGTGAACCTGAGATCATCATCAACTTCTTCATATTGTATTGATATGTTATCTGAAATGATGGTGGCCAACATCACCTGTTTGTCTTTTCTTTCCTTTTTCTTTCTTTCCTGAGAATCTTGTACTTGTTACTTTTGCTGTGTGAGTAAATGTTGCCAACCTGGATCTTTATAGTCTCTAAAAATCCTAACATTTCCTCAATAAAAGTAATAATTTGCATTACTCTGATTCATGCAACTTTACTTCCACTCCCCATTCAATCTTAAATTCCACCATCCCAACACTCCTAACAATTGTGGCCTTAATGACTGATCAAAAATCAGTGTTGGTCTAGGAGTGAATTAAAAACACACCAAATATTAGCTGTTATCAACGTCCATGTAAAAATGATATATGCATACAGACTTGAAAAGGTACCTACTGCACTGAACCTATACAAACCGTATTATATGGTTAACCACAGCAGTGGATCTAAGCCCATTTAAGGCTTTCCCTTGGAATCCTTTTACACCCGAGTACTGCAGGTCAGAATGACCCAGATACTGAGAGGATCAAATCACGAGGAGGACTAAAACATTTACAGCTTCTCACAAAAACAGGAAGAAGGGGTGAGAAGTGGAACAAAGTGTTGCATTATTAATTATAGCCTAAATGAGTAATTTCAGAGATATTTCATGGTTGAAAATGTTGGTTAAGTAACTGACAGTGGATAACATTTTCCTCATAATCATTTGGAATCATCTGGGCAACATAAATATTAGTGTCAGACCAGCAACAGGCCTTTACATTTTGCATTAACACATGGTATTAAGAGTTCTTCTTATCTCCATTTTGCTTGCATCAAGATCAGATCTCAACATGTAAATACAATTAGCAGAGCTGTCGGACCTAAAAGGCAATAACACATAATGTAACTCAATTAAACAAGAAGTTAGGATAAATAGAATCAAACCAACAGCAGATTAAAAACTGGTAAAAGGATGTTAGCGATAAGTTAAAAAGGACTTGGCAAAAGCAATGGGCTGACTAAAATACAAGCAAGTGAAAAGAGGTGGGTCTTTAAACTTGCTTTAAGCAACAGAAAAAGCTCAGTCACCTCTGCTTTTGAGGGACTGAGAGGAGTTGTTGTGAAGATGAAGGAAGGATGACCTGAGTGACCTGGAGAAAGATGACTTGAGTGACCTTGGGTACATCCCAAGTCTCTTAACTGCATCCCCGTTTCCCTCACTTGCGTCTTTTCCTTGCGTCTTAGTCCCTCCCACCAGGGATGAACGGAGATAGGAAACATGTTTTAAGAGAAATGAGACTGCCTTTCCTCTAAAGCACCATGTGAAGCGACGTCTGTTTCTGATGACAAAGGATCAGCTGATCACAGCTGGATCAGTTGTCAGTCGGTTTAAAAGCTGGAGAGACTTTAAATGGAGATGTACATGATACATTGTACATGATCACTGTACTTATACTAATAAAGACAGAGTTATCACTGTACTTATATAGGAAGGAAGGAGGAAGTATCACCGATACTCCATCCTTGTGCCTACTATTCCCACCGTTTGTCCCACGCTGAGTGGAATTATGATGTCGGCAACCGAGAACTGTTGGCAGTGAAACTTGCTCTGGAGGAGTGGAGACATTGGCAGCAGGGAACGGAACAACCGTTCATCGTGTGGACGGATCACAAGAAACTGGCCTACATCCAGACCGCCAAACGCCTCAATTCCCGTCAAGCCCGGTGGGCATTGTTCTTCGGTGGATTCGACTTCACGCTCACCTACCGACCCGGTTCCAGAAAGCTCAAGCCCGATGCCTATCCCGATACCATACTTCCTTCGTCATGCATTGTGGCAGCGGAGATTTGGGAGATTGAGTCCCTGGTGAGAGAGGCACAGGAAACAATGCCTCTCTCTTACGTATGTGTACAGATTGTAAAGCTTTCCGGGGTTGAGAATGTATACAGATACAGATTGTATGTGTACAGATACAATTGTAAAGCCCTCTGAGGCAAATTTGTGATTTTGGGCTATACAAAATAAATTGAATTGAATATGCCAGATCCAGGTGAGGGTCCTATAAACTGTCTTTTTGTACCAGAGCCAGTCCACTCACAGGTTCTCCAGTGGGTTCAAATGTCACGGTTCGCCTGTCATCCTGGTATCAATCGCACATTATCTCTCCTGAAGCGACGATTCTGGTGGCCATCCATGGACATGGACACCCGCACTTTCATACTGGCTTGCACGGTGTGTGCTCACAGTAAGTCCTCTCACCAGCCTTCCACCGGCCTACTTCGTCCCCTTCCTGTCCCACAGCGTCCTTGGAGCCACATTGGTCTCGATTTTGTCATCGGACTTCCCCCGTCTCAGGGTAAGAACACCATTATCACCATTGTGGACAGATTTTCCAAAACGGTAATTTTTTTGCCCCTACCAAAACTCCCCACAGCCGCTGAGACTGCCGATGTCCTGGTTCACAACGTTGTCCGACTCCATGGGATCCCATCCGACATCGCCTCCGACCGTGGACCACAATTTACATCCCAGGTATGGAGGTCTTTCTGTCAAGCTATTGGGGCATCTGTCAGTCTCTCGTCAGGATATCATCCACAGACTAACGGACCGAACAAGACCTGGAAGCTGCGCTTCGGTGTGTCACAGACCGGAATCCCTCGTCCTGTGTGAGCATCTTCCCTGGATTGAATATGCCCATAACTCTTTGTCAAGTGCTGCTACAGGGTTATCACCTTTTGAATGCTCCTTGGGGTATCAGCCACCTCTGTTTCCAGTCCATGAGGATGAGATTGCAGTAAACTCAGTCCAAGTCCATCTTCGCCATTGTCACAAGGTGTGGAAGGAGGCGCGCTCGGCTCTACTGCGATCCGCCGAACGTAACCAGCGCATTGCTGACCGGCATCGGACCCCAGCACCAAGATATCAGCCAGGTCAGAAAGTTTGGCTTTCTTCAAAGGATATTCCATTACAAACTACTTCTAAGAAGCTAATGCCCCGTAACATCGGGCCTTTTGAGATAAACTCCATCATCAACCCTTCTGCCATTAACCCTCTGGGGTCTAAGGGCATTTTCCAGATTTTTACATATTTTCTTAAATTCACCTTTCAAAGTACTTGCATATGAGACATACCCATGTGTTGTCTATGGTAATTTGCAGAACAAGCTCAGCTATCTATATAATGTGGCACCAATTATACTAAGGCAGTGTGTAAAGAGATAATTTGGCCATAAAGCTGAAAAATGTAAGTCTGATTTTTTTAATTCTTCAAATCTCTTGTGAAAACATAACTTTACTCATGTGGACAAATTTTTTTCGTGCTTAAAATTGGTTTACCAAAGTCTTAGGTTCATAAAAGTGGTATAATATATGGATAAAATAGTAGATAAATGTATAATAAATGTCAAGAACCAAATTCTGTAATATTGTTTTTTGAGTAGACACTCTACTTCCACCAACTGTTAGAGGGACTGAGATCAAATGGGACTGAGTAATTGTGTTATACTACCGATCAAGCTTCATGGGATGTGTGCAAAGGAAAAATGAACATTACAACAGTTTTTGTTTTCAAACTAAATATTTACTATATCGCTGAAAGTACGGCGCTAACTGTAAACTTTCTCTTCGTACTCTTTCTCTTCTCTCTGTCCTCTCGCGACTGAATGAAAACTGCAGTGTTTCTGTAGCGTAAGGTGGAGGGTAGGTCCTTCGTGATTTCCTGAGTGTCAATTGGTTAGTTTCATACAAAAATGTTGACGGACACATGAATCCACAAATGACGGTAAGAGGCGGAGCTCGACACCCACGTATCACACGACACGTCCAAGCTCCTGGCGCTCTGTGTGAGTCAAGTATGATCTTGTGCGAACATGGACACGAAAGTGTAGAGTATACGGTTCCAAAAACATCTCAACCATATCTCTGTGCCGTATTATCGCGGAGCAATGCATTCAAACATCGAGTAAACACCGCGAAAACGTGCGTCGACCCCAGAGAGTTAAACTCAAGTTACCTTCTTCTTTGAGGATTCCCCCCCACATTCCATGTCTCCCAGTTGAAGCCTGTATCGGTCAGTCCACTTTGCCCTCCAGCCGTTCCCCCTCCACCCACCCGGATCATTGACGACCACCCTGCCTACACTGTCCGGCGGATCCTGGACGTGTGCTGTCGGGGACACCAGTACCTTGTGGACTGGGAGGGATATGGTCCTGTCGTCGGATTCCCTGCTGTCCCATGACAGTTTCCCCTTTGTGTCCTCCCGGAAATAAAACCCTTATATTCATACTTTCTAGTCTGTGTCTGCTTTCGGTCCGCCACCACACCCCGTGACAACGAGGCAAGAAAGCAACATTGAAACTTGTCAAAATTATTGCGTCAATAGTGCTATCCACCACCCTGGGATCATTTGAAGATAAGAGTTTGATAGGTGAACATAATTTTATTTATTTACATTTAGTTATAGGTGTACTTGGCCAGCATTGTGATTAGGACTGAAAATGAAGATATGGAGTGTATTGATTGTACACTGGCTTTATTTCCACACTTTGTTCACCAACACTAATCACATGTGCAGGTGGTAAAGATGAGCCGGGTGAGGTGACTGGAGAAGGCACAGTGTGTCCACCATGGTGTCTTCAGTGACAGAACAGTCGTGTTCCCTGCAATGATTTTATTCACAAAACCTATATGAAAACTAAAATAATTGATGATACATGAACAGTATTGAAAGATATTATTGAAAACTACTGATGCTATTTGATGATATTTTGGATTTCTACAACTGATGATGATAATTTCATTTATTCATTCAGTTAGAGCAATGTGATGAAATATAGAGCGGAACTTGATTTGATTTGACTTGGCTTATATCTTTTACAACTGAAAGGTTCTTATGGAATAGTTATGGCTCATTAGCGCAACACAAGTAACAGTGCTGATTTGAATGTTTATGATGAAGTCGATCTATAAGTAACGTGTGGTTAGAAGTGAAATTAAGTGAGTGATAGTATTATACAATCTGGCTACAATTCACCCCCTCACCATTTGTGTCTACAAAATTGTATGTACAGTTTTTGAGTTTATGTATAGGTTGCACATTTGCCTGTCAAATATTTTTTTTTTTATACAACTGAAGCGTGGACAGTGGCATACGCTTCTTTCAGGTCCCATTTTGCACATATGCAAGGCTTATAAATGAGACTCCTGAGGATTGAGAGGAGAGCCAGGCATTCTCATAACATCCTCAGATATATACCTCATCTAAGAGATTAATATGTCCTAATAAACTGAAGAGCAGAAATGTGGTTAACTTACATACACAATGTGTTAACTGTTTGTTTTGAATTAGAAATATATTTTTTGACATGGCTGAAAGTACTGCCTTAATTGTTTCAAGATATAATTATAACTGTGCATGTAAATGTGTTTAATACATTTTCAGATCAATATAGAAGCAACAAAGACCTACTCTTTGAGCTGGCCTCAACCTGTCATCAGTGATCAGAGCATGGGAATGCTAGTGCTTGCTGTGGCTCCAGCAAGCCCTGCAGATATTGGATCTGGAAGAAACTTGATTCACAGCTCAGGGATCGATCATTGTTCAATTGAGTCATCCTCCAATGCTTAAACCAAACACAGACATGTTCCAAGACACACTACAGTTTTTAAGACACTCGTGGATATAATTATTTCCGTTAATACTAACTGCTCTAGACTTGTTTTTGCTTTTGACTCCTCACAACTGCAATGATGTAGAAGTGCACTCCATAGTGTCTCAGGGGGATGCTGTGATGTCACTGAGTCACTTTGGACTGAAGTGCCTACTGAGTTAAATGGACCTAAACCACACTGCTAGAAGAGAAACGGCCTCTGGGCATTTTCACTTGCCCCACATAGCTGATGTACATGTGTAAATTCCACACGCTATTTGATTCGCTGACACTGTTTTGAGTTATTTAACCATGTAAACAGACATGAGGGAAGCCATCTTTGGGCAAATCAGAGCTGTATTTTTAGCTTCACTTCACTGGACTGAACGTTGTTAAAGCTGTCAGCTGTAACTGTTTAAATTATCCTTCAGTCTCGTTTACAAATTTTTATACTTGCTTTTGATAATGAGCCAAATATACACTTGAACTACGTCCTTATTGTATGTATCTTGTTAAATACGGTATTCAAGATTTATTTTATTCAGTAATTACATTGCTTAGAAAATCTCATGAAAAACATGAAAGTAGGCTCCACTCTTACAGAAGTGTTTTACCCAGAATTGCTGTCCTTTGAGAAAAAATTGTCTGATTGTCTTCACCAAGGGTCCTTAGAAAGACAAACAGCTTGGCTGAATAGGATTTTGCTGCATAAACATCTTTTCAGACAGTTCTTTCATAAGCTTTTGGAATGTGGGTAAGGAATGAATAGTCTTCCCTAGCATGTATTTGTTTTTCTGCAGTGATTTGGTTGACAAAAACAGAAGAACGTCAGGTCAAGAACCTTTGGAAGGGGGCACCCTCTAATACTATTCAATTCAATTTATTTTGTATATAAATACTAGACTGTCCTCACCAGAAAACAACCACAATGGTCTTTTGTTCAAACACCATTGTGTCCTAATCTTCTCTTTTAAAAGCCATGGCATAGATAGTGTGACATTGGTCCCATTGCAAAATGTCTCAAGGAGGACGCTAGGGTAAATGGTTGGGAGCATATTGCGACTAACCATCAATCTTTTAAAAGTTAGCATGCTAACATGCTAAACTAATAGATTAAACATTGTAAACATTATACCAATCTGCTACATATCGGCATGATAATATTTGGGCAGGGGAAAGGGAGGTTTCGATGGGTCAAACAAACGTCGGACTTTTACACCGGAGACCTCTGTTCAACCAAGTCAACATTGACTTATTTTTTGGTTCTGATCAAGCTGCTGTGTTTGAGTTGGGAGAGAGAATGTGTTAACATAGTAAGTAATATGGTTATGAGAAATATTGGTCAGAACTGAAAAGTGGCTGAAGCTCCCTAAAGAGATACACGAATATCATTTTTTTTTACATTCAAAATAGTTCAATACTTAAGAAGGAAAAGGGGGGAAAGACATCCATCCTTGCCTCCTTCTCTTTCTGCCTCAGGCACTATCACTTTTGTATGTGTGCCCTACATTTGTTATTCATCCATTGTTCATTAGCCCAAATTCCTTCATATTCTGCCTCTACCGCTCATCTCTTAACAAGCTCTCACTCCCTTTTGCAGAATAACATCCCCCTTCTTTCACAATGAAGTCCTTCTTTATTGCATGTTCATAAATCCCTCCCCGAATGGAAATGTTGTGCGGCAACAGCTGCATATGCAGTCAGGCTTCTCCAGTGAAGAGTGTGTACCCAGAAAAGCAGCAGCGTTTGCTTAAACATAAAACAAAAAAGTATACCAAATATCTACAGATGGGTCAGTAAGGTGTTGTTCTCTTATAGATGGTAAATAGACTGTACTTGTATAGCGCTTTTCTAGTATTCCGACCACTCAAAGCTCTTTAACACTACATGTCTTCATTCACCCATTCATACACTGATGGCAGGGTAATA
Organism: Ophiodon elongatus; assembly: GCA_016806645.1. NCBI lineage: Eukaryota > Metazoa > Chordata > Actinopteri > Perciformes > Hexagrammidae > Ophiodon > Ophiodon elongatus. The sequence continues at coordinate 7,743 of JACSYO010001732.1, forward strand.
TGCCATCATGCAAAGTGCCACCATCCATCAGTATCTATTTAATCACAGAGCACAGCCTTTGGGAGCAATTCAGGGTTAAGTGTCTTGCCTTGGTTAAGTGTCTCACATCGACATGGACTAAAGGACCCAGGGATCAACCCCCTATTCTTCTGATTCAGGGGCAACCCGCTCTACCTTCAGCCACAGGATATAGGTGTTCAGTTAAGATCTGGTGACTGTGAACGCCATAGCTTATGATTAAAATAATGTTCATCTTCATCAGATAGACCTCATCACCTGAATGGAGGCATCTGCTACAGTTTGGTTCAAATCATTTATTGCTGTGAAAACAACGTAGTCATCAGTAACTACGTAGCTACACGGCTTTCTTAACGTGAAGAAATGAGAGATGGAGGTCCATCCTTTCTGCCTCCAAACAATCACGCTGTCAAGTCTCAGGGCACAACATGTGTGTGCTTTATATTAAAAAGATTCAGCAAAACAGACTTCATAGTTAAAATGTAAGAATAAGGACAAGAGTAAAACACACAAACAAGAAAGAGAATAACATAAGTGTAACTGATGAAGTGCCCGGTGAGTGTATACCAAATATACTGTATGTTATTTTTATATTTATATTACATGCTGTGTTGTATTTTTATTTTCATTACTGACTCCTTAGTTCTTCGGTTTTGCTGCTGCCTCATGCTGAAACGATGCGGGGCAGGAGGACTGCTCTGTGGACCACACACCTGTCACGGCACAGAACGTGTTTCTTGAAGATTATGTTGAGTCTGGTGGGCTCACGGAGGTAACAGGCACCACAGCAGTGTTCAAGAAGAAAAAAAACGATCCATAGTTTTCATCATTTTAAATTATCTGTGTTCTAAAATTGTGATGTCACTGGAGGTGGAATACAGGGCGTTGTTTGAAGCTTTTATGTTTCTTAAAAAAGGCGGTTGCTAATAGGTGGCTAAATGAGACTACAAAATCAACATGCTGACTAGTACACCTCTATACCTTTCATGATATATATTCATGCTCATTTGACCGTGGTGTAGTTTGTTTATAGCCTGAGCTTAAATTTTTACTTGACGATTGCATTCATGCTTAAAAAAATCATAAAGGTGTGTTCATTTGTGAAGATTATCTTTGTAAACAAAAAGTAAAAGTATCATGAATGTTTGTTTGCCACAGAGATTATTTTCTGCATTAATCCCAAATCCAATTGAAGAATCCCATTGGCTTTTTGTCAAGGGAACCAATGTGATGCTAACTTCTGTTTTGCCCTACAAAACTAAGTCATCCCTGCAGCCCTCTATAAGAAGTTTAATAATATAATTTACTTAAACTTAATTCCACCACGGACTACCGCACTCTGAAAAGGTCAAAATGAATTGAGAGTAATTAATTCACTCTCAATTCTTTAGGTGCATCTGAGTTTCTTGACTTGTTTACAGTGACTGTAATGTTTTATACAGACACATGCACATAATCAAGTTGTTTATACATAAAAAGGTTTATTAAAGTACTAACTACACACAGAATATTTAGCTGCACAGACAAATAAATAACGAAAAGCAAGGATGAATAAAGGAGCACAATGAATAGTGATAAAAACATAATGAATGTGGGGGCAGCTGTAGCCCAGTAGTGTAACGTCCAGACCTTCTGTGTAGTTTGTTGTCACTGTCAGGTTGTCTGTTGTGTTTTCTGTCACTCACCTTGTCTCTCATTTCAGACACCTCCCTCCTCGTGTGCTCTCCTCCTGTGTGATTGCACGCGCAGTTTTTGCATTCAAGTAAGTTTTTGCCTGCCGATTCTGATACCTTTGCCTGTCTGACTGACTACCCTTGAACCGAATCTCAAGGTGCATTGTTTTTACACCCGACAACTGAGTCTGCACTTGAGTCTTGCTCCTTGTGATTCCCAGTCCTTAAAAAGTAGGTGGAGCAGGTTGTCCTTTAACCACAAGTGTTGTTAACTTGTAGAAATACACTTGTGGCCAGTCCTATTGAATCAGTGCACGATTCAGCAGCTGAGGCTTTGGGAAGCACAAGGGAGGATTCTTCTCTCAATTCAAATATTTCTATTTTAATGGAAGATCCTACCATGACCTGACTCTTCTTAGTGACCTAATTAGCATCAACTCCAACAGTAAGTTTCACTTGGTGGTTGCGATGGCCAGAAAAGACGTGGTACTCTATGGTATGGATAGATGAGTCTCGCCTGGAGCTCTCAGGCATCCTCGGGCATTTTTAGGTCTGCGATTTTGAAGTTGGCTGGATGCTAGCCTTCAGCATGTTCAGTGCGACACAGCGATTGAGCATTAATTTAGCTGGGCAACAGGTCGGAAGAGATAAAGAGCAACAAAAGATGTAGAAGAGACTGGATAAGAGGAAGAGCAACAAGAGAATAAGAAGAGAGCTTCTACTTGTTGTATAGTGTGCTGTCCAGAGGGAGCGGGGTAGATGTCAAATAACGCCGAGCTCTGGCCCTCTTATCAATAAACTGTCCTGTTAGATTTTTTTCAATCATCCATTGACCTCCTGGAACTGGCTCCCTGAGACAAAACTAGGCTAGTACTGTGTGGTAAGGACCCAGAAGCAGTATGACGGACACATGGAATATTTGGATGAAGCTTTATTTCAGGCAGAAGACACAACAGGCAAACCGTCTCCGATCAGCTCACGAGGAGAAATCCACTCAGTGGAACGCAAAGCCGTCAGGGGTGAAGGCAAACAGAAACCAGAGGAAGCAGAGGCTATTCTCGTGGTCGGGGACAGAAGGCTGAGTTGTTTACCGGGGCAGAGGCAAGGTGGGCGACGGGAAACCAGTCGGCGGGTAAACGCTGGAATGTCTGGCATAATGCGGAGAATGATCTGTCTGAGTGTGTGTGTGTGTGACTGGGGTTTAAATACTAAAGGGAGTAGGTACAGCAGAGTGGGCAGGTGAGAGTGATTGAGCTGATGAGGTGGGTGTGACTAACAGTTGCACAGATTGAGCTGATGAGGTGGGTGAGAGACAGTGGCAGGAGAGAAGGGGCACAGCTATGACGGGCTGGTGAGGTGGGAGTGGCTGAGAGGTGAGTGTGATGCAGAGTGACAGGGGCGTATGGAAGCTGAACAATGACAACTACTCACTGCTACTAAAGGTTGGCAGACACGGTTAGTGTTCATCTTGAACAATGAGTAAATTTATACTGAATATTTTCATCACCCTTTCAGCATGGCCAACATGTACAACCTCTATACTCAATTGGTAGATTACATCATTAACACAATATCTGAAGATTCAACATCCACTTTATGTTCCCACATTGTGGAAAATTTGGATTGGGCTTCCTCCCATGCTGCATCCATAAAACAGGGAAAACAAATAAAGTGTAAAGGTGCGGTCACACCAAAAGCGTTGCGAATTTTTCGTGCGACCAGATTACATACAAAGTCAATGCACAGACGCGAAATGGTTGCGAAAAAGCAAATTTTCGCCAGGTGGTGCGAATGACGTAAATCGCGTGACGCGAATAATTTGCTTATTAAAATTCTCGTGATGCTGAGTTGTGAACACCAATCAGCGGTGAGAAGCTCCGCCCATCATCCCTGCCGCTGCCGATCAGAAACTATGGAGGAGAAGTCAATAGACTGGAAGCGGCAGTCCTCCAGACGCAGCTCCTGGAGAAGCTGTGTGCGACTACGGATAATATTATATAATTTAATATTATGAACTGAGACATGAGGGCGAGACATGAGGGCGTTTGATGTTACAACGTACAAAGCAGAACTAATGGTTATTTCTTCCACGGTGGATGGCAGAAAGGAACTATTTCCACGGCGCAAATAACGCGAATCGCGCAGCGCCAATAATTCGTGTGACACTGAGTTGCGGACACCAATCAGCATTGAGAAGCTCCGCCCGTCATCACCGCCGTCCTGCCGTTGCTGATCAAACTATGGATGAGAAGTCGATAGTCTGGAAGAGGAAGTCCTCCAGACGCAGCTCCTGGAGAAGCTGTGTAAGACTACGGATAGTGTTATGAACCCAGACATGAGGGCGTTTGATGTTCCAACGTTTGTGGGACTTCCACAACATGTACAAAGCAGAACTAGTGGTTATTTCTTCCACGGTGGATGGCAGAAAGGAACTATTTCCACGGAGATAAGCCACGCCCCCTCTCCGGCGGTGAGTCTAGCGCGAAAAAGCAAAATAACCACAAATAGTCTGGCGATGAAACTCACGCGAAAAAGCTTTGCGAATATTAGCAATGCTTTTGGTGTGAACACACCTTAAGACAGCTAAAAGTAGGTGACACGTATCAAAGAACATAATAATAAAACAATGCTTGACTGTAAAATACTTAATCAATAAATAAGTAATAAAATCTCTGGTTTCCTTAACGAGTTCATCCTCCCTAGATCTGCCGCCATTTAATAGTTTTTTATTGAACTAAGGATAAAAGGGTTTCTTAATAAATTCATAGAATCAACAATTCAATCTTCCCTGATGGCAGTAGCTGATCTTCAGTGTGACAGGTTGGTTAGTATCTGGTTGGCTGGCCTTAGAACAGCCTGTGTGTAGGTAGACCGCAGGAATGCAGTCCGCACGAGTCAGACTACTTTTGACTTCAGTTGCACAGAGACGTTACGAAACTAAGCTGAGATGCCGTATCTAATCAGGCCGCCTGATAAAAGATACCAGAAACTTCTGATCAACACCATGAACTCTGAGTTTCCACAAGGAGTGCAGCCATTGTTGTAGTCTGTTATAGAGACCATCAACACCACCACCAGCCTGGTCGCAGCAGAGCAATGCCAACAATGATGACAATGGAAAAGAATAAAGTTTCATCAAAACAAGATGGCAGCACTCGAAATAATAATAATTAAATTTGATCATTATTAATTTTTTTGGCCATTATTCCTCACATCTGATACTCACCAAGGTAATTATGACATCTGGGAACAGGGTGAGATCAGGTCTACAGTCCAACCCAAGCAGTCAGACAAGCCAACAGTACTTCCAGATGAGTTTGGAGGTAAAACTGAAAATGAGAGCTGAAATGTCAGGAATAATTCCTGCTCAGGAAAACTGTGTGCATACAACTACAGTACATACAGTAGATCAAAGTTAAAGCAGGAAGGATGATTACAACGGACAGTGTGGGTGATCATTGTACTACTCAGTAATCACCTTGTAATGATCGCATTGGTCCATCTTTGTGTACGGCACAAGTTAATGGGAAACATGTGTTGTGTTTATTTTCCTCTGCACTGTACTGGTAAGTGTTATCAGCGGCCTGTAAGGTAAACATATGTGATGAATAGGATATTTTATTATTGTTACTATTGTTTTTATTTGTCCTCGTTTGTATAAAATGTGACTTGGGAGAAGTGACGCGAGAAGTGTGGAGCGCGTAGACAGGGGAAGAAGTTGGCGTTTAGTGGACTCTTATTCCAGCGACTTCTCCGCTAAGGATCCAAAACTACAGTTTATGGATTGAAAGTACGAAGACTGCACTGGAATACGGCACCAACTAAACAGACTGTGGTGAGATAGCGTGGGTTCCAGGGATTAAGGAACAGTGGCGTCTCGCCACGCTTCCGCCTGAACTTTGTTTGCCGGCTTTGGGGGATTTATTTGTCACCGGACTATTTTGGGTTATTAAGGGACTGATGGGACCCGGAGTTTGAGTTAATTGTTTATTGTGCCGGAGTACAGCGGGAGCCCCGCGATTCTTCTTGTTCGCTGCAACATATGTCGCATTGAATTTGATTTAATAATATTTGGTGTTTTGCAACTAACTGTGTGGTTTCGTTCATAACTTATTTCACCTGTCATTTTATTGAGGCATAAGGATAGCCCTTTAGCGTGTGTATGGGTTTCAAACGTATTACGCATTACACAATATCAGATCCGCCCGTTTCCTTAAAATTTAGCATGTGTACTTTTCCCCTTAAGTCTTATTAAGGCGGTGACTTGTTACAACCTTAGGGAGTACAATGTTATCAAAACTAAAACAAAACTGGTCATCTCTGTTACTAAAAACATACGGGGAGTGGATCAGCGGTAAAGTGGGGTCATCCTGTAACCAGGTCGGTAGTTTGATCCTTTGCTCCTCCAGTCTCCATTTCTAGGTGTCCTTGGGCAAGACACTGAACCCCCGAATTGCTCAATGTATAAATGTGCGTGTGAATGAGCATGTAGTGTACAGCTCTCTGAGTGATCAGAAGACTAGAAAGCTGTACCCCGTTTAAGTTAACTCCTGTATGTCAGTGTGACTCTGGTTTGGTGCTTCTGTGAAGTACTGCTTGTATTTTGGAGAGCGGGGGCTCTTTTGTGTATTGTGAACCTCTGCAGCAGTGTCTCACTTCATGAAAGAGATTGCTCAATAAGCAGAATACCTGGCTTTACTTTGTTAGATTTTTTTTTAGGAAAAGATAAATCAACATTTTGAAGTTCTGTTAAGCTTTTCATCAAAGTGCAGCTGAGTGCCTCGTGCTTCATCTGCTCCTCAATGAAGTTAACTGGGAAATAGATTTGCCATTTTCACTATGAATCCAAAGGAATTTCACAACCCATTTATCAACCGCTTCCCCATCCTGGCATGTTCTGATTGGAACGATGGTACCATGGCTGTAATTTACCTTCTAAATCAAAGTGAATTGACTCTGTCCTGTCAAGCCAAGTATATTGTCCCAGCTGAGATCACGGCTTGATAAAATGAAGGTCATCCCACTGTCTGAGGCTATCTGTTACGTCGTAGCAATCAACAAAATCTATTTTCCATCACAGCAGCCGCACACGAGAAGATGGATTTGATGCACATAGACAGGTATTGAAATGCGAATTTCTGAAGGACAAACAAAATGGTCCCCCAACTGTTCGTATTTGCTTCACAGTAACGGCTGGGTCCTGGTGGAACTTTCACACACTCTTTAAGCACAAATAAATCCTCATGACTGGCTTTTTCACAATGTTAAGATAAATGACAGCAGCTAACGACTGCAAGCTGGAGTGTTAGTGCTAAAAGTAGAGGACATATTCATCTAGAATTACCATTCAAATCATTTAAGTGAGAGACAATAGCAAGCCATCTGACTAATCAGAGCATGCAGTGCTGTTTGTTCCTCTTCCTCTTTAAGTGGCAATGTAATGCAGCTCTTCATTTTGTTTCCTGAACATAATAATGAATGTAGAACAGTAGCAACCTGTGGTTCTGTCTATTATGACGACCCCTCCCTTCCACTAGGGGTCTGGGTCTGGTTTACTGTCGCTTTGTCTTTCAGGCTGAGCATCGTCAGCTGATGAGCTACACCTGAGCCTGGTGGGAGTGCCGGCTATAAAGACTCTACACCTGAACATGGAGGCTGGTCGCTCTCTGGCCTGGCCGGCTGCTCTCCTGTGGCTGACACTATGGCATATTTGTTTTGTTTATTTAAGTTAGTTGTGGTATTTGTTAAATAAATGTTTATTTATTGCTTTAACTCGTCTGGTCTCCCATCCATGTTGCATCCTATGTGCCGGGTCGTAACACTATATTTAGGTGAATCATTTAGCATTTAAACCCTTTTTCATAAGAAATAACTTCAAAATAATTTAAAAGAGCAAACACATTTAGTGATGCTACACAATTTTAATTAGTTTTACATCATATGGACAGGTTAACATTGGCCATAACTGCAAAAATGTTTAGTGGTAATTCAAAGAATTGGTTAACATTCAGTGAAACATGGTGGTTTTGTGTCACAAAGACCAGCCTCGATCCCCTGGCCAGCAGTTTAATCTATCTAGGTCAAGAGAGAGAGCAGCTCTTTCTTCTTTCCTACTGACGTGACCTTGAACAAGACCCAAACCCCCAGATGTTTTCAGTGGAGCTGCTCAGTGACCAGTAGATACGAGCGTGGTTGTACTAAGCCTACTCCAGCTGATAATGTGTGGAAAATAAATGAATGAAAATAACAATAACAACAAAACCACTGGATCAGAGTAGCTCATTGATTGACATCACAACAGTGAACAAAGTGTTAGGGTAAGATAGGATTAAAGGGTTAAGGAGTCAGTATTTTAGTGCTCGTCAGATGGTCCAACAAAGAGTGACCAACCCTCGGCCTATTGGGAGGCTGTGTCCAACAATTTCAGAAACGTTATAAAGTAGACAACCCGGCAATAATGCCTACTTGAAGCTCCGTTTTTTTATTCTGCACACAACTACCTGTATCACAATCTGCATGTTCAGCATCCTCATGAATGTCTTCAAAAGTGTGCACCAGTATCCCCATATGAAGAATGATGTACTTTTTAGTGGAGTATGGTTACTTGAAATTTTACATTCCAGAAAACTCTGATCTCTGAGTCAGGAACAGTCTGCAGACTCAGGTAGGACAGTACTGGAGAACTGGGCAAATTATGGTATAAACCCTTTTTAGGGCCATTATCCCACATTCCAAAGTCACATACAGGACTGGAGCAAAGGGACTGACCTGAATGCAAAATTAAATTAATCTTATTTTTAGCTAACATTCACATTCTGCTGAGGTGCAGCAGAACCCTGTCTCCGTAGCCATTTTTCTCCTTTGTTGAGCTGCTGCTGTGAGGGCTTATGTGTTTCGCAGAGTGTCCGCCTCACCACCTCATCGTCATAGTGAATGTCACAAATGTCTCACGTTACTCTATATCTCATATCCTATAATTTACCATATTGTATTATGTTACACAGATACTTGCATCATATTCTAGATAACACTATGGACCATTACATCATCATATCATATATTAGTCTGTTAAACAGACTTGCTGACTCTGCTGCTTAAATAACATCACTGTCACTCTTCCAAATGCCTATTGTGTTGTATATTTTTCATTCTTTTCAAATTTTTGTTTTATATACCTCTTAATTATTTATTTTACTCTCTCTGTTCATCTGTACTATTACTGTCACTGTGCTGCTGCAACAACCAAATCTCCCCTCTGGGTATCAATAATCAAATCTTATCGTAGTACATGATGTTTTGTAGCTCACCTGTTGTGGTCATGTTTATATAATATGGTAATCAAAGTGTTGTAACTTACCTGTGATAGAGAGAGAGACACAGAATACTCTAATGTTGCAACTTTTGTCATGTCACGTGTGTCCACTGGATGAAAGTTAGTCAAATATTAATTTTCCTTTTAGCTCTGTTTTTGTTCTCCTCCAACTGAGAAATATCTGGCTCTTAGCTGTTACATGCTCCACTCTGTTCACCAGCCTGGAATTGATTCCTCATACATCTGCCATCCACTCCTCTCACACAAGCTCACTAATACTTTTCCTGCTTTGATTTTTTGGGGCTGTCAATCATGATGTCAGCTGTTCTCATCAGCTGGTCTGCTCTATCCAATAGCACAGTATCAGGGCAGACAGCCCTCCATTACAGTCTCTACTGTAGAGTCTAAACACCAAAGACTCTGTCAAGACTTTATCATCACACTGTTATAAAAAACATCTATATTTACTTCAGTCACTTGTCTCTCCTGATTTAAATTCATTCCAGATGAGTCACCAGATGGTAAATAAAGAGATGGGAAAAGAATTAGGGAACAGAGGAAAAGTTAAAAAGTTAAAAAGTTGTTTTACTTTTGTAGTTTTTAACATTGATCAGCAGAGGAGAAAAATATTTTCTTTAAATGTATGTAGATATAGCTACTAGAGTGGGCTCAATAAATATAAAAAATTTTAAACTGCCAATCATATAACTAAATAAAAAATGTGATGTAAAAAAACTACTTTTGCTATGTAGCTTAGCTTGCTACATGTCTCTGGAATAGCTTCATGGTAAATGGACTGTACTTGTAAAACGCTTTTCTAGTCTTCCAACCACTCAAAGCTCTTTAACACTACATGTCATCATTCACCTATTCATACACTGATGGGAGGAGCTACCATGCAAGGTGCCACCTGCCCATGAGGACTAACTAACATGCATACCCTGTAGAGCAATTTGGGGTTAAGTGTCTTGCCCAAGGACACATCGACATGGACTAGTGGAGCCGGGAATCGAATCGCCAATCCTCTGATTGAAGGACGACCCTGCTCTACCACTGAGCCACAGTCGCCCAGTGCTTCAAGATGCTTCACTACTTCAGTATAGTGAAGCATATTTTAATGTAGTGTAACTGGTAGCTTGGCTCATTACACTTTTCAAGTCGCTTGCCCAACACTGTCACTTACTTTGTCAATGAAAACAGCTACCTGCTGCTGGAGGCAAGGTTGATCAGAGCAAAACCAAACCGAAACAATAAAGCTGCAGAGTTAGTGTAAATTCTCAGTGGGTTCATCACTATGAGACAACTCTCATAAACAGTGTGCACAAACAGGAACAATTAGTGCAAAGCCCACACATGTGAAATCAGAAACAGGACCACAAGGCTGTTCTCTACAGCACTGAGCTGTATGCTGATGTCAGCATGTTAACATTCTTACAATGACAGTGGTAACATGCTAATACATTGCCAATCTTAGTTTACAACATTAATATGCTAATACTTGCTCATTCGCACTAAAGTAAAGTACAGCTGAGGCTGATGGGAATGCCATTAGTTCTGTAAATATTTGGTCATAAAATAAAGTATTGCACACCCTTGAATGTTGACCTGAAGATGGCCCTAGAGAACTCAACATCAACATCAATTCATCCTGAATGAACTTGTACGTCCGTACCAAATTGCATAGTAGCTGTTCCGGCATTTCTCTCTGAAACAAAATGGAAACCTCATGGACATGCAAGAGGAAAAGCCAAGAACCGGCTGACCACTGTTGGAAATGTTTTGGAGACTCTGAGGATCTGATGTTGAAATTATCACATCAGAAGGAGATATTTTTATGAACTAACGTGAATTAAAATACATGTAAACATATAGTACCTCAGGCACTTTGAGGAACCATAAACTTTACCTGTTCACACATCTGTAGCTAGATTCTGTGTTCCAGTCCAGAAGTCTACTTCACATGGACAGCTTCCAAAAAAGTCCTCACATCGTTCTAGCCAGGGCCCGTCACAGTAACAAATCATGTCTACAAAAGTTGTCCGATTGCCACATGACCTCCCAAAGTGTCTTTGCTGTCTAGCTCCGTCTCAGCTCTCCTCAGTCAAAGGTGGCGGCTGTCTGTCCAGGATGCTAGCCAGTGTTTTGAACGGCTGTGCCCAGTCACCAAGGGAGCTAAAATCCCCTGAATCGTCAATAACCCATGACTCTTCTATGGAGCTGAGCGAGCCGGCCACCGAGCCATCACCCTCGTAGGCGTAGGTCGCCAATGAATCATAGGGCGGGGCGGCGTAACCCTTCTGACTCTCCTCCAGCCGCTGTGCGATGAACTCCTTGATCATTTCAGCATCACCCTCAGACACTCGTTGTTTGTTGTTCACGATCACACTGGCCGTTTGACGATGGATGTCAGGTGACCTGACATCGTCGCAGCGGCTGCTGAGGTGCAGCAGAACCCCGTCTCCGTAGCCATTTTTCTCCTTCTTGGAGCTGCTGCGAGTGCTGGTGCGCTGTGAATGTGTGTTGCGCAGAGTGCCCATGTCGAACGCACGGGTGTCTGCCTCGCCGCCGCCCTCATCGTCATAGTGAATGACATTATCACGAATGTCCTCTTTTGATGTCATCAGAGTGTCCTTCTCTTTGTGGCGCCTCTGGTCCACGTATAATGCTGCCATGACTGCCAGACACAGAGACAATAAATGATGAGTTATTTGAAAATGATCCATACTAGCAAAATAAATCTATTTTCTGCCTGACTCTTCGTTGGGTCCAGTTCTACTGGATGATTATTAAAACCTGTATGTCGACAGTTTGCGTGATTATAGCATCTTTCAAATTATTCTGACTGCATAGGCTTGGATTCTGGTTTTGTAATCTTAGAGACAAAGAATATACAGAAGAAACTACAATAATAGTATCATCCACAGACATGTCAAGGCACATCAAGGCACACCACTGCAACAGTATGTCTTGCCTTGTTTCCTATCGTAGCGCTTCCTGGCAAATTTCATCCTGATTTGTTTTTACTTGACATTGTTGTTCTTTTAACTCACATTACTGGTCAGTATCGTGTTGCCTGCTGCATCCCACAATGCAGGCAGCCAAGAACTTCTCTTTGCATCACACTACGTTCAGTGGGTGACTTTCTATCATTTTCTGGTTAACAATCTCTACTTTGAAAAAAAACACTTTCATATAACAGTAACAAATGGAAAAGTTGATGGATCCCTGTGTAAAGGCTATACCACATGACACCTCACTTCAGGTCAGATCCGGGCTAACATGCCCTGCTCTCTGCTGGAGTCTTTTTGTGAGGGATACAAACTGCCAACTGAGAATAAGCAGCTTTGAAGATGGTGAGCAGAGAAAGCCCTGCTGCTCACTCAAGTCTCAATTCCTCTTGGTACAAAGCATTGATTAGTTTTTTGCCCTGGACTGCTCTCTATAGTTCTGCTGTTTATCTGATCTGTGAACCCAGGTACACATATTACACCAAAACATTTTCTTGTCAAAGATTATTATTTTTACAGTTTTTATATATGTGTATGTGTGTGTATATGTGTATATATATATGTGTGTGTATGTATATATATATATATATATATATATATATATATATATATGACCCATAATTGGTTAGATATTATATCCCCAGTTTAATCACATTGGATGAAGATCACTCAGTTGCCGTGGAGATAGCTCAGGTGTCAAAAAGAAGCTGTTGACTGTTCAATACTTGGCGCACACAATGACAACAATTCCATCCATGGAGGAATCTCATGATATGAGGCTGAAAGCTCTGGATAAGACTAAGTGGAAGATGTTTTTGTCAAATCTTTAGAACCCACAACTACGGCAAGTACTTTAGGTCCGAGTTGAATCAGAAACAGCTCTGCAGAAGCTAGGTGACATTGACAATAGACAGGTGAGTAACAATGTTAATTTGAATTCAACATAAGTGACTAAGATAAAATACAAGATAACCAATAGGTCACCAGCTCTCTGCCGGTATTGTCAGCTTATTGGGTATTAGAACATTAAAGACGTTGCCTCCTGTGAAACCAGACTTAAAAGAATCACCCAGAAGCGAATAAGTAAGTAACAGATATGACCTGAGGAAAATGTGAGACAAGTTAAAGAATATAATTAGTAAGTATCCTCCAACGCGTCTGCATACATCAATAATTTGGATTTGTTTCTTTGCCTCAGACTGATAGCACTGTTTTTTTTTCATTTGTGAATACTTCCTGCCTCACACACCACACACACCTTCCATTATAAACCAATGATCTGGGTTTATAATGGAAGGAAGTGTGTGTGTGTGTGTGTGGGGGGGGGATCTTCAATGATATATATTTATAAATATAGAAATACTATTGTAAATACTATGAATACGTGTGGCTGAGTGGTGCTGAAGGCCAGAAGTGAACCAGGATAAATTTGAAATGTGTCCCCCTCATATGGTTGAAAAGATCTAAGATCTAATTTAAAGGGAAAATCTGCCACCTTTTATGTGGACATTCAATAAGTGTTGATGGTAAATGTAGTTGATTAAAATAATAGATTCCTCAATGCTATTTTGACCCACAAGCAGTTTTCCCTTGCATATAGGGACAGCCTATATGTACTAGGATGCATCGCGCACAAGCTTCTGATGCCCGGAGGCTCCCCACACCGGTCATATCCTCTTGCACTGCTGATTAATACACAGCCTCGTTCCCTCTCCTCGGTCTCATTACTCTCTACCACTGAGCCAGAGCAGGGTCATCCTTCAATCAAAGGATCGGCAGTTCGATCCCAGACTCCGCTAGTCCATGTTGATGTGTCCTTAGGCAAGACACTTAACCCCGATTTGCCCCCGCAGGCTGTTCCTGTGGTGTGTGAATGTTGCATGAATATTAGATAGTTCTGATGGGAAGGTGGCACCTTGCATGGTAGCCCCTGCCATCAGTGTATGAATGGGTGAATGATGACATGTAGTTTGAAAGCGCTTTGAGTGGTCGAAAGACTAGAAAAGAGATATACAAATACAGTTCATTTACCATTACTTCGGACTCCAATAACAATTTCTGAATATCTCAGCCAAAACTCTGTCAAATATATTCTTGTCCATGACATGCTCTGCACTCTTATTTTGGGATGACATTTTTGCTTCTGGAAACTAGTTTGCAGTACAAGTGAAGAGAACAAGGAAGTTGTGTTTTTGAGTTCTTTCTTGCATCCAATTACGTCACTGGGTACATTGCAAGTCTCTTATTTTTCATATCCTCGCTCCTCGATTGAACCGGAAGTTGTTCTGCGCCGCCATATTGACGGCGGCCCCAAAGTTCTTATTTCTGCTCTGAGGAGCCATGAGCAAGGATGCACGAGAGCAGCCTTCCAGGAAGTATTTTTACGCTCAGTACACCCCCTCATTGTTCATCACTTGATTGGATGCTGCAGCGGAAATACATCCTTCTACAGTGTTTCATCGTTGTTTATCATATTTTCCTGGTTTCATATTTGTCTGAGGCTGGTGCTATTTGGCTCAGTGATCGCTGAGGCTGTGGTCTACAGGGGATTGACCGGTATGTGCGGAATCCCTGGGTTATGGCCATTCTTTAGCATGGTCGCAAGCCTATGTAGCATGAAGCTAACTCGAGCAAGGGAGACATATGCTCAGCAAGTCCAGTGGCTGGCGAGATATGAATATGAATATTTGGTTATGCTTTTGGTTGGTCTTGTTTAGTTGTGTTTGGAGCATGTACAAATGGCTTACATGAGCTTGTAGCCCGGATGTTTTCTGTTATTCTGATAGGCAACATCATTATATTTGTTCTTGATTCGTGTCTTCTCTCCCATGGGGAACCCCAAAGTTTTTAAAAAGGGGTACACTTTGGGGCCGTCGGGTGGAACATGTTAAGGTGAAAAACCTTTAAACCTTTAAACAGAGAAAAAAAAAAAATACTCAATATATAAGTTAATTCAACAACAGCCAATCAATCAATTATCGTCACATGCAAATGGGCTGCGCATCGCTCCGTGACGTCAAGCCAATGCTCGCGCTCCCGGAACTGGTGGTGGCAGTGATCTTTAAATACAAGGCGCTTATTCCTTAGAAAGTTCACCGCTCTTACCGGCTGCCTCTCCGTACTTTGTAGAGTCAATTCACACAGTTTACTGCCGATCGTAATCGAACCCTCGATCTGTGCGGCGTTTGTCCGGTTTAGCCATTTCCGGTGGTTTCAGTGGCTCCGCCCCATTACCTTTCTGAATACTCAGTAATGTTAATATTAAAGTTAATATGTGGAAAATCCGATTGCTTCACTCATTATAATTTACAATTATTTCCCATCTCTTTTAGTCCTTTATCTCTTTTTATCCAATAAAGAAAACCTGTTTGACTTGACACTGCTTGTGTTTCTGACCTCAGTGTACTGTTTTAGTGATGTCGCCAGATGTAAGTAGTTACCTTGGTGGGTATAATAGTGTAATTGCTTATAGACATGATAGCCATAGCAACAGAGTAAAGATAGCTCTGTAGGATGGTGACTTTCTATGAGCTGCTCAGATTTTTTTTTAAAAATTGAAAAAATCATTGAGGGACTTTGGGACAGCCTGAGGGAATTATACTACTGTTTCCATCAATGGGTCCTATGTCAAAACCACAGAAATAGAATAGGCGTAGAACTGACATTGAACTCTTTTCCGTAGTCATGTGACTTGTACAAAAAAAAATGGAGATTATTGTTTATGGTGACAACCACGTCAGTGGGGCTGTAAAGTGTCGCAGATCGCCGGGAAGAGACAGTCAACTCTCCCTTACTGCCAACATTACTGCAGCAACACGTTCCTGTAGGTACATGCAGCACAACATCAGGAGAATACGTCCCCTTCACACTCAGAAGGCGGCACAGGTTCTGGTACAGGCTGTGGTCATCTCATGCCTAGACTACTGTAAAAGCGGCTGCTAAATGTAATGTAATGTAAAGAGAGTGGGCGCAGCTCCCGAGACAGATGGCTGGCTGGTTAGCTAGCATTAGGTAGCTTGTTCTCCAGAGCAGCAGTGAGTGAGGAGGAGGGATCATAAGACCCAGCCTGCTGATCAGCTCATGTTCTGTGTATTATTAGCAAGCTAACTTACTAGACAGCATTTAGTTGTTCAAATTTCACTCCTTTACTCTGGCTCTCTGTGCTTCACAACGTTACAACTCCACTGCTCGTTTTAGTCACTATTGTTAGGTTGTAATAATATAATATGACTTACACTTGTAAATAAGGAATGTCTATGTATAAATTCCGATACTTAAAAAGGATAATTAATAAGGAATAACGAGCCTTATGACAAGGTGTATGCGTAACATAGCAGAAAGCCACATTGAGTTTCTTACTTAGACTTAGTACAGGTATGTAAGGAATGTTTATAGGAGAGGGGGATGAGGAAGAGAGGCCCAGCACCACACTGATCTATAGAACTGATAAGCATCTCCTCATGAGGGGGTTTGATGCGCTCAACTTTACGAGAGGGTGGAGTGATGACATCAAGTGCCGGAATGTCTGGGAGAGACTTTTGCACCAACTTTAAATCAATCCAAAGCGCCGATTCTACTACCATAAAGTTTGAACCAAATCCACGCTGTAAAACTGAACCAATGAGAGGCGACGATGCACATTTTCACTGGACTATATTATCAAATGTACTGGTCAGTTCGAGGTTCTTAGGTCAATACGCGTAGACAGTAAAGTCTGTGGACCGCTGTTGGCTTAGGTTCCCTCAGCTGAGAATTGCTCTCTCAGCTGAGAATTACGCACTGTACGTACTTTTATTAAATTGATTTTTATTATAACCTACTGAATCCAGAAATTCTCTTCCAAGTCCGCCCAAAGCTCTTGAACCTTATCACTATGCAAACCTCACCTCAGTGATTTAGTTCATAGGGAAGTTAGCCCGCTACAATGGCTACACCGGATGGAATGGCAACAGTACACATAAAAATGGCCGCCCCTTTGACCATCCTGCTACGTTGATTTGAATAGGAATGTCCGCTCTACTCCTTTTGTATATTTACGCTAAAACTCTTGACAGTTTTAAATTCCTGGGCACACAGATGGGGAGCCTAAGTTCTTGTGCACCAATGTACCATGGAAAGTGTGCTGGCAGGCTGACTGCACAAGACTATATTTTTCAAGAAAAAAATATGAAGGTTGCTAAAGATAGCAGCTAAAATCATTGGCACATAATTACCACAAATCCAGGACATTAACAGCAAAGAAGCCCATAACATCATTAAGGACACCAGCCATCCTGCTCACAACAAACCTGCAGAGCATCCAATCTTTCACCTGACGCTCATGCACTGATCACTCTTTGTGAATAGTATGGATGCAATGTAACATGTAAGCGCACTGGGTTTATAGTTATGTGGGCTGTGAGGGCTTGTTGTTATAGTGTGGGTGGTCTGTATTTACTTATTTAGAGGGCAGATTGTCTGTTTGATCTTCAATACTTCCTGGGACATTATTGCTGATTATTATTATCCATAATAATAAGTGTGTTATAACCTTTTGACTTTAATACAATACTCAAAAGAAACATATTGTGCAATTTTCACAGACTACTTTGTCAAAGTTTAAACAAAAAAAATTCTTTAAAAAATATTTAAATATTGTATATAGTTATTACAAAATACCATCTGTTGTGTTCCCAGTCACAATTTTACGATTTTATAGTAAAGAAAGTACATAGGCATCAGTTGTCTCTTGATCTGGATCTGTGTTGTCTTCATCATGACTTCCTCCTATACGCATCTTCACTATCAGTTTCCTGGCCTCTCCTCTTCACCAGTGTCATGATCAATGATGAAGAGCCTCATGTACAGAAAATCGTTTGGTCATTGTGCTGCCACAGAATTAACTGTGATCTTTATTTACCAGAGCTGCGAGAAAAGTTCTATGGATTGAAACAATCTGTTGTTTATGAAATGCCAACAGGTGTGGAAAGATTCGATCGGGGAAAAGTTCAAGTGGGGGTTGCCATGGAAGCCAAGAAAGGGGTGTGTGTGTGTGTGTGTGTGTGTGTGTGTCAAACAAACATGCATGTGGGGGTCTGGTAGAGGAAGTGTTTCCGTCTGCTGAATGAAGTTTTTACTGGACTCGATTTTAAAGACGAACCGTATTCTCACCCTTTCATTTCTAATGAGCAGCCATTTTTGACTGGGAACACCACAGCTACACCAAAGTGAAATTAAACACCCCAAATTTGATGAAAATTATCACAATTCCATGTGTAATTCAATGTGGACAAGTCATGGAACCTTATGACAATCACATTAAAGCTACATTTTTCGGAGAGAAAACTTGTAGAATGGCTAAAATTGGAGCGGACTCAACAGGGTAGTTAGATATTAGTCACTATACGATAAGTTTAACCTTTGATGTAGCATTTGATTTAGATGTTAGCTTTGAAATCAGGTAAGAGGGTCATGTTACCTTCAGCCTCTTCTCTGTTGATCTGTAAGAGGATAATATATGCCTCAGTTATTTACGCTTGGATTATTGTTATCCAACAGCTGTCGCCAAAAAGCTGCCGCCCTTTTAAAAGACTAGGTGAAAGAAACAGCGCGTTGCCTGTAATGGCCCCTGTTAACGTCTGGATCGGTTTTATTGCCATGCTACTAGTCCTTGAGGGTCAGAAAAGTTCTAAAACCCTTTGAGTCTTCATAAGTCTAAAGTAGCCTTGGAGAACATCTTTCTGGTGGTGCCAAAGTCCTTTTTAGAAAATCAAAGGTGAATTAATCGGCTTTTACGCTCAGAGCTGCTGTATTTTAACTGCCTGCCTCCGGAGTCAGTCATCTTTTAAAATCCCTGCATAAAACATTCTTTTCTCAAATGTTTCTCTCTGACTGCTGTGGTTTCTAGACTGTATATTTTTGTACTCTTTCTGTTTAATGCAGGACTTTACTTAGTTGTGCACAAGAAGCATCAGCACTTCACCAGCACAGGGCCTGTCCGCAATGTGTCCCAAACGCTCCTCGCTCCTTTGACTCCAGGCAAGTGAAGAATAGTTCAGTTGTAAGTTTTCAGTCTATTTTCTTGCACGCAATTTACTAAACAATGAATCAATAACTCAATAAACAATCAACAGGTTGGTGTCAAATGAAACTAACTGCCTCAGTGTGTGAGTCTGGTCTTCATGTCCTTCTATTGTCTGGATTTTTTAAAATGTTCTTAGTCAGTGGACAGAATCTTATCTTCTGGCCTAGTTCTTCCCAGCCCGCCCGCTGCTCTTGTGTCTTTGCCTTGAATGTACTAAGAGGATGTAAAGAAAGCAAAAGAACATGCCATTCTCCAGGAAGACAATCCCTCCCTTTGTTCTGCTATATACCAGCAGTGTCAATTTTCTATTGTATCTTTTATAGGAAACCTTTGTAAAAATATACTCTTTTTGGATGTCCCATTTTAGACACAAATATTGAGATAGAAACACTTCAGTAATTAACACCATAGCGGGATTTCTTCAGCTCTGCTTCCAAGCCTCTTCCTCTACAACAAAGTCTTACATTGCCATCCTGATATATAAGAGGAAAAGCCTCAAGAAAAATGTGGATGTGATGTTTTAGCAGCTATTAGCCCATCCTCCCATATCCTCCTTTATGTCCTCTTTCAGCTCTCCTCCCTCTCTGCAGAGGACACCAATAAAGAAGGCACAATGTCCTCAGGAGGCTGTGATTCTTTTCTGCCATGCTATCAGTCAGTCCACACACACACACACACACACACACACACACACACACACACACACACACACACACACACAGAGACCTACATGCATCTCTCATGATTGGGGTGAATCAGTTGTTAGGGCAGGATAAAGAACTGCTTTCAAACTGCTTTCATTTGATAGCGGCTTTATCTGTAATGTAACACACATAACAGTTGTTTATGCACACACACATTGAGACACACAATGAGAGCTGTGTACACGTGGCCCTGCGTGTTTTCACTGTGTTGGGCAGGTGGTTATGTAACAGAGGCAGAAATAAGATTAGATGGTAGAAGAAAAAAGACCTTCCTGTGATAATTAGAGGTTTGTCGTGGGTTGTTGCCGCCCTCTGGTGTTACATCACATGCATTAATTCGCCTCATAATCAGCTGCAAGCCAGAGACTTTAAAGATGATAGTGAATGAAGTAAATAAAAATGAACTCTAGAAAGACTGTACAATTTATTTTCTCAAAAATAAAGTATAATCTGAAAAAGTTTTTTTTTTCAAGTCACAAAGTTACATTAACAGAAACATGCTGTTATGGTCCACTTAGTCATCTCAAAATGTCCTCATAAAAAATGTCACATTTGTAGACTGTAAACCAGGTATTTTCAGCTAGTGGCCTTACACTACGTTACATTCCATTACGTTACCTTTCATTACCTTATGCTACATTACATTATGTTACATTACGATACGCTATGCTATGTTAGCTACGCTATGTTACGCTATGTTACATTACGTTATGTACATTATGTTATGTACGTAAAGCATAGCTACGCATAGCAACGGGCCTAACCCGGGCCACAGAGAAGCTCACAACAAGCTTCAAAATGTCTCTCAATGAGCCAATGAGATGTTAAGTTGGTGTAAAATGACCAATTCCAGAGCAAATGCACTGACGAGTATTTATTTTGTTTACCGAGCGCATCACGTAATAAAGCGGTGTGTTTATTGTCCAACAAATGCATCGCTGTAATGGTACCATGAAAGTGAAAGAAAAGGGATGCACGTGACTAATTTAGTAGTAATGAATCTATTACTGTTTTACTCTTCGAGTAATTTGTAGCATCGATAAAGTATTCTGTTTGGCAAACAAACCCACAGAGATTTTGCTATTTGGCCCAGTTGCTATTGAAATTGAATATATAAGGAGTTGGGGATACTGCAGGGTAAGTTACAATAAAACACATTGCACCAAATATTTGTTATGTGGCTTAAGTCCTGACGAGCAGCTTTCATTTAAAGATGTGAAGATATTATGGGCATTGTGATTGTGAGATGTTCTACAAGGTCTCCCAATTTCAGTGGACAGAAAGTACTTAAAAATAACATACAACCCAAATGTAGGCAAAACGTAAAAGGCAGAGTCAGAGAGAGGAGGAATAAACCAGGACTGAAACTGAAAGTGTTTGGACCAACAGCCAGGAGGATGACCAGCTCCAGCATGAAGGAGGGCAACCAGAGGGCAGGAAAATGAGGAATTAATGGCCAAAGAGTGTGGACATTTTTTTGACTGACACAGATATGGTACTGGAAACAATTCTTGCTGGGCCAGTGGAAAAATGGTACACAGGAAATAAGTCTACCTTGGGGCTGGTAAGATTTAAGGCCCATATGAAGAAGGTGAAACATTCTGAAGCAACCAAGTTTACTTACTATACGAAACCTCATATTAGGAGAGAAACCTGACAAAACTGTGTATTAATGTATGTGTATAAACCACAGACAAACAATAACGACGCTGCTGTATTTACGCCTATATGACGTTATTTTGAGTGTTAATGGAGCAGGTACAATGTTAGCATAGCCTAACACCTATCGATCCAAACTCCATTCAGAAAACAAACATATTAAAAGTTGTTTGATAGACCTGACAAAGAATGAATTCAGACTTTTTACAAATCGGCATCATTATATTTATATTATTTCAGCATCCTTTTAATTTGTTTATTGCAATTAAATCAATTTATTTTGGGTTCATAAAGCTGTAGTAAACTCTGTGAAATTCACAGAAGTTTCCCACAACATGTAAAGCAATAGTGGTTACTTCAGCCATGATTGGTGAAACGTTATCTACACGGAGAGATCCCCCACTGCTTTCCCGGCGTGTCTTGAGCGAGTGACGTAAATAAACACAATTGATCCTGCGATTAAACTCCCGCGAGTAACAACGCGTACATTTGCTTCGCGTTTGGTGTGAACACAGCATAAGACGTGAAGAAAACCACTGCAGGAACAGGAGAAAGAGAGTGTAAAAGGTTGTCAGAGGAAGGAAGAAGTGGACAACTGCAGTGCCCGAAGGAAGAAGTAGAAGGCTCGAGGGAGACGCGCAGTGAGACGAGAGCAGGAGCTATAGGAGAGCAGCAACCCCATTAACCCTTCAGCAGCAGTGGCAGCGTTTGAGGAGTCAGAACCTAAGTTGGCAGAGGTGAGAGACATCATTAGACAGGCACTGGCAGGGACAGCAGGGCGGTTGTATTTTTGGCTACCACCAATATTGACTCTGGCATTTTTTTCAGGAGTTGGTGGAATCAAAGAAACAGCTAAAAACAGTGTTTTTAGTTGATAAATGCTCCACAGTGTCTGCTGTGTGGTGCTGGGCAGGTGACATACAGCTAGTGATGTAACATCTGATAGTGGAGCTAATATGTGCATGTAGAAGAGCTCTGTATTTGGTGTGTATAGGGGCACTGGACCAGCATGACAGAAAAATATGTTATGTAGTAGTTTACATTGTGCAAGTGTTTTCAAATGGAACCAACCGGTGAGCGTATGTTTTTTCTGCATGCCATGTCTGCGTCTGACTTCTTTAAACTACATTGTCATATGGCTCTTTATCCTGACATTAAGTATGTCACATTGACATCCTCACTGCCCTCTCCTCACCTACACAATGATTTAAATGCATACTTTAGTGGCCTCTATCTCTTAGAGAACTGTTCTGGAGGGACACATTCTTTGCAATAATCCCAGATGGTTGAAATGACTCATTCACCTAAACCTATATTGTAACATCAGGTTGGTGTTTTTGCAGTTACTTCTGCATCGGATATTGTTTTTTGATATTTTTATTTTATTATCAATGACTTTGTATTTGTTTTTGTTCGGTGGGGTGACGAGTAGAGACACTTGCAGGTGTGCTCACATGATGTCCTTTAAAAAGAGAGTTTACTGTTGTCTTAAACGCTCTGAGGAAGGACTGATGCACATTGTGAGCTGACTGACAGCAGACAATGAACCCAAAAGATCAATCCATGAGGTGATTATTTTCCTGTTTTTGTTCTATGGAGGGCTTTTACTCTGACCTTGTTTTTGAAAAATACAGATGTATTTATATAACCATAATTAGTTATCATTATGTAAAACAGTCCCATGAACAGAAAATGTACTGGCACACAAATGGAAGTAAACTATGATAGTAACTGATAATGCTTCTGTAAATGGAGATCTGGCAGGTGAAAATAATGGGAGGTAAAATAATGAGCTGGTGTTCGGCCTATAAACAGTGTTTGGAGTTTCATCATATCATCATGTTGTCGTAGAAAGATGAGCTTACCGATCAGCAGAGCTACACAGAGCAGGATAGCCATCAGAGCTCCAGTGCTGAGGCCCACAGGCAGAAAGATGGCCTCAGCTGAGCAGCTCACCAGCAAGCCTACTCCCTCACAGGAACACACTCTGATTGTGAGGGTGGCTGTGCTGCTCTGGGCGGGGTAACCGCTGTCTTCAACCACAACAGGAAGGACATACATATCCTGCAACCGCTGCTGGAAGCCCGTACGCCGAGACACAATGCCAGCGGTGTTGTCTGGAAACCAACAGAGGGTGATGTTACATCACGGACAAAAAAATACGATCAACACAGGAGAATATCAAGCGTTAGCACAGCTGAAGTGTTAGCATATCCACTTTACAATAATAATAATGTATAATAAACTATAGAATAAGGCTAGCGTTGTTCTTTCATTTTCTTGTTGTCAAGAAATGTGAAGACCAAAAGCACCAATGTGCAACATTCTGACTTTCCCGACCCTTTCTGTGGATGTCAAACAGCACAGGACTTTAAAAACAGCAAAAATATCAAGAATATTGTTTTTTTTTCTTAAAAAGGTCACTGACAAACATTACTCAAACAAGAGGACATGGAGCATTTGTTTTTTTTCATTCATTTGATAAATTTGGTTTACGTGGGATTAAGGATGTCTTAATACCAGAATATTAGTAGTTGAGACGAATACCAGTGAAATTCCATGATTCTCGATTGCCAATATAATACCACGGTAAAAACTAAAACAAAACAATAAATGCTTAGAACTAGTGTTAAAAAAATTAAACAGGTCATAATTACATCTCTAAAATCTATTTTACATTGCTATGAAAATATATTCTTCAAACAACTGGATTTATTAAAGTCTCTCACCAAAAAAACGACATTTTCCATAACTGCAGAAAAATGATGTCATATTTTCAGAATTTTGGTTCTGGTGACATCCCTATGTGGGATTAAGTCAAAATAAACTGCAATGCGTGTTCACGGGAATGAAAAAGTGTAGCCCTTTTATGTGTTTTCATAGTTTTTGAACAATGGAGCTCTGTAGCATAGAGGATAACGTTTTACCAGGCTTTGATACAAATATAATACTTGTAAGTACAATTTATTCATCGTTAGTTTGGGATTTGTTGACGATAAGAAAAACATATCACCAGACCTAACCAAACGCGAAAAACAAAAAGGACCCAGGAGTTTGACACATCTAGCATAACAGCTATTCCTAACATACAGCAAACGAGCAAACTTCAGCAAAGAGAGTGCGAGAATTTGTCCTGCTAAGAGTGATATGCAATAGAGTGATATTGATTAAATGTCATTTAAAGTGTTGATCTTGACAACAGGAGGTTGGAGCAGGTGCATGAAACTTAACTAAATATAAAGCCAGCACGGGCAGCTCGTCGCTTAGCATTCTAGCAGTCACACAGAGAAGGTCAGGACATCTTCATTGGGAAAAACTTGAAACAATCTGATGTTCACTCGCTCACATCGCATCCAGTTAGAAAGGGGTGTGAGAGGGACATTTTACATACAGAACCGCTACCTGGTGAAAGTGACCACCAACAATTAATGCACATTCAACCCACAGTCTTTGTGAAATTTCCTCCAATACGTTGTTGTTTCAATTGTTTCAAATGTTAATGCTCACATACTTTTCCCTCACAATGATGCTGTCTTTTTTCTGCACCATTTCAGATAGCAGAAAACCTTTACTAACCTTTACCCAGCCTGAAACGTCTGTCACCTGATACCTCAAACTACCAGTTTTATTAACCCTCTGGGGTCTAAGGGCATTTTCCTGATTTTACCATATTTTCTTAAATTCACCTCTAAAGGTACTTGCATATGAGATATACCCATGAGTTGTATATCATAATTTGCAGAACAATCTCAGCTATCTGTATAATAAAAACATACCTTTATTCATGTGGACAAACTGTTTTGCTGCTTGAATTTGGTTCACAAAAGTGGTGGAATATATGGATAAAATAGTAGATAAATGTACAATAAATATCTAAAACCAAATTTTGTAATATAATTTTTTGAGTAGAAGTGATGTCTGTCACTCTACTTCCACTCAACCTGCAAACCAGCAAAATGTTAAGTGACAATATATTTCATTTGTTTTCAGCTAGAAATATGTGACCGTACGATACAATATCTACAGCATTATTAAACTCTTTTATTATAGTAAGGTTTAAACACTGGCAGCTCTTGGTTCAGGTTAGGTCAAGGCTAACATCCTGCTCTTTAATACAAAAATGTCTGCAGTGATTTGAGACATAATTTTGCCTGTGAGCCGCAAGCAATGATGTTTTTCATCAACAGCATGATCGGGAAAACAACTCGAACAATGTGAACATCATTTCTAGGAGACAGGGCTGTAAATTGGAGTACTTTTTCAGTCCAAATGTCTTTGTCCCTGAGATTAAAAGTAGGTTGTCAGAGCTGAAAGTCAATTCATCCACACACCTCTTTTCACTGTGCTATCTGTATGTCAAACTACTGTTCTGGATCTCCTCACTGATGCCTTCCCAGTACACACCCTCAGCGTGTGCATGAAGGTAATTCACGTTTTAAGACGTGCACTAGGAAAGTACTGACGGACAGAAATGTGGTCAGAAGGTTTGGAACATTGGATAAACTGAAAGGCAGCTGTTGTCATGGTGGAAGATAAAAACACATGAAAGGTGTTTACACCCTCATGTTCCAAGAGGTTCAGGGAATCCAATGTCGGAGAAAAACGTTGTACTTTGTCCAGTTGGCAATCATCTGAATTGAAAATAATAAAATACCACTCTCTCCAAGCTAATAGCTAAGATGTGGAAACATAGTAACATGGGCACAATAAGATAAAACAAGCCTGATTTGAGAACTTGTACCTGCTGCCCACATCACTGATCAGTGACTCAAATCTGGTGTCACTGATGTTTGTTTATTTTGTTTTGAAAAAGAGATGTGAAGTACTGTGCTGCGTTCTCCTAGCACGTGTCCAAAGGGGCGAAGACGGCCAACAAGAATAAGCACATTATTATTTACTATTGGAACAATTTATGTGCACTTCATTAAAAACATGTGTCAGTGAAGGTCTACTCTTCCCCACTGGACATAGATGCCCCTTGTTCCTGTCATTGTCACACACACACACACACACACACACACACACACATTCCTACATTGCTAACATATGCATATACATAACATTATACTCTCAACCGTATACTGAATATACTCAACCGACATTTTGAAAAAACAAAAATTAAATAGAACATTTTATTTTTTAGATTGTCAGGACAATGACTGTATTTGTTCTCCTATATTAGGGGTATTTACAATTTACCATATTATTTGTCATTATCATGATTGCATTTCAATATGAGTAGATTGAGAACAGAAGTACATTTTTAAATTGACCAGTTTCCACAAGCATAAATCCTATGCATGTGGAAACTGGTCAGGGGAATCTTTTTGGGAGTTCTACGAAAATTCTGATGTCAGGTGTGTTTTGAGTGAATAACTTAAATGAAAACTGAATATTTTATTTTGAACTTTATCCTGATTGTTTTTTATATTTTTTTATATTTGAGAATAATTATATTAATTAAATATTATCATGCCTTCTTAGTAGCCCTTCATCTTAATACAGTGTGTAGAAATTCACTAAAGTTATGCCTTTATATTTCTTTAAAAAAACATAATAAAAAACGCATGTATAAGGCGACAGCTTCCTTCAGTAAGTAGCCTGTTAAAAAGCCCTTCTATAGTCTGAAAGCCTGACTAGCCATTCACACTATGGAGGAGTGTGAACAAACCATGGCCCAATCTCAATCTCCACCCTTACGGACTTTGAGGCGCGCTCCCACTAAGTCCGAGAAGGTTTAGGGTCGTCCCGTTGTCACAGTGTTGAGTGCTTGAGGCTCTCTGGCAGACATGTTGAGCCCTTTATGAACCCTTACCGCAAGTCAGCATGATATGCCGACTGTGGCCAAGGGAATTACCCACAATTCATAGCAATGTCACGTTAAACACGTCGTTACCATGGAAGCATGGAGCCGTAAAAAAAAAGGTAAACAAAGAGGACGGCAACAACATTAAGGATTAAATATGGGGCATGAAATCAGAGGAAGGCAAGCAGAGATTATAAATGTTAAAAATATTTATTCATCAAACATCTCGTTTTGTTATTGAAGCCGTTTCGACAAAAACGAGTAAATATATTAGTTTAATGACGTCTCATCTTGTGAGGAAAAAACCTGGAAGACGTTCAAATCAGGGAGTAAAAAGTATAAAATAAATACCCACAATTGTACACAATATTATTTTACATTATCATGGTAATGTGGTATGTTGCAGCAAAGTGCTGTCCCATTCATATTTACACCATGTCCAGACCTCACAGTCTCTCACACTCAACCACTTAAGAGGTGACGTCAGTAAATCCCTGAGGGTTCAGCGTTTCAGGGTTTAGGGTGGAGATTGAGATTGGGCCCCTATCTTGGTGAGTATTTTAAAATCTTCGCTGCAGCCTGCAGGGGCAACGCTGAGTATGAACTTTGACACTCCACACCTACACTCTGAGTGAATAGACTGACCCTGGACTTAATTTAATTCAACTGTGCAATACTTTCCCTTTATTGCTGCATTCATACTGTACATTTCAAGAAATAGACTTATTTCATTCTTATTTATCTATTCTTGCATTTATTTTAACGCACCTAAATATCCCACATTTTGTTATTCACTTATTAACACTGTTGTTGTATGTTGCGTGTGTTTCGGTAGTAAATTCTCTGTAACCAAATGATAAAACTAAAGAAAAAGCAGGACACTGTGGACGACAGTTGTAAGCTCATAAAATGTTTCATTTTTGTTGCTGCATGTGTACCTCCCACTGGTTAGTGAGAATGACTGTTGTGTGTACAACAGTCCAGCAATGACCAGTTAAAGCAGTAATGAAGCTCATCACTGGCAGGTAAACAGAAGCGCCTGTAGACAACCTGTGTCCTGAAGGGAGCGACGCCTGTCTGCGGAGCTGGAGCATTGTCAAGGACTGCAGTGCAGAGGGAATGAATTGGCCATTCGAAATTCAAACAAAAGTCAAAAATAGATAAAATAGCATGAAATAAATTATATCCAATCACATATATTGGAGGATTCTACTCTTCACAATATACCTCAACTGCACATTCAGCAGGAATTACAAAAAAAAGGGATTTCAGGCGCTGACAGCACCATGAATTACCCATCTCTTATGAACTGCTTCATTAAATGTGTGAACTGCAGCATTAAAGCCGTCAAATTATTATTATATTATTTTTATAATAATAAAAAGTAGCTGATGTCAGTAAGGTCCTCCCTTTGTTTGCAAGCAGGAGAACAAACTGGGTTTTGACCTCAGTTGAAATAGTATATATATGTTGGCTAAACCCAACATATATGGATTGAAGCATACTATGTCCTTATAAACTTGGCAAATGTATATCCAATTTTCTCTCTCTCTCTCTCTCTCTCTCTCTCTCTCTCTCTCTCTCTCTCCTAAAGGTAAATGCTCCACTATGTTCACTAGCTAGTCTCTAACCGTCTGTCTGCTGGTTGCTGTTAGTACACTTTGGGCTTTTAGAGCTTTTTCTCTTGTTGCTTGTTGCAGCTGAAAACAATGCTATGACAACGATGAGTGAACCAAAGCCTCTGTAAGAAGAGACAGACAAAAAAGGAGCTCTAGATTCATCACTTAGAGCGACTCCTTCTAAATTCACATTTTCATTTAATACATTGTAATCATAAAGATCTAGATTTTAAAGTACTTTGCTAATTAAAGAAAGTAGGCATCATACAACATGTAACATTCTTCTTTCCCTTTAATCCCCTTTCTTGCTTACTTCCAAAATCTCGAACAGTGAAGTTCCTGTTGCGAAGCTCTTTGGGGGACTTAAAGAAAAACCTCTGGCCAACAGGAGGAAGGTCCTTGTCCACAGCGCTGACTGTCTGGATAACCTGGTTAGGAAGCGAACAGAGAAAGAATCTGCTTAGCACACTGAATAAAGGAACCGTAAACAGGACTTTTGACTGGTGAATTCAAAATGACTGGTCTCTTGGCTGGCTTGAAAAATCAGGGTGGAAAATGAAATAGTTACTTCCTTTCCTCCCTCTAATCTGGAGGTGCATGTTGTTACGTTTTAATATATAATTCAAATATATGCAATACCCAGTTTTTTATCTGAATACGGATATTTGAATGATTTGCATTGATCATAGGAGTTTATACGACTATAACATGAGGTAACCCAGATCTCAAAATAATCGTTGTTACCCAGGGTAACCATTTAGAAAATAAATGTGTTTAGTATTTGCTAAGATTTTAATCAGCACATCATTTCAACCGGATACAGTTCAGTTTACCTGTCCCACTCTGGAGTTTTCACAGACAAAGGTATCTGAAGGAACCGCCAGCTCAGGAGGGAACTCGTTCACATCCAGGACGTTGACTGCCACTGCCACTTTAGTATACAGCAGACGGTTGTCTGTAAGTAACATGAAGCCATACACACTCAGTGACACAGCCTCATGTCGTAATACAACATACTGACTGTCTATCAGTTTGACCAGCAGAAATAAAACAAGAAATCAAGAAAAATGCCTTTTTCTAAACTAACAAAAACGATTGAGATCATTGGATCATGGTTGCATCTGGACCCTGGTCCTGGTTTTATCTGGACCCTGGTCCTGCCTCCTGCCTCCTGCCTCCTGCCCTGGCCCTGCTGGCACCCACCCTTCTCTGTTTCCTTCTGTATGAGTTCATGTTCTATCAATGCACATTACTAAATCTAATACTTCTCTGGAGTCTTTGTGCTTTCTCTCCTCGCAAGTTTACGTGGATCGTGGTTATATCTGGACCCTGGTCCTGGTTTTATCTGGACCCTGGTCCTGCCCGACACCTACTGCTATTATCAGTTATTATTAGTTGCATTGCAATTAGTATTGCCAATACTATTACTGCTTTTATAATCATTATTATTCTACTATATCCACTGTTGCTGTTGTTTTTGGTAGTTGTAACTTTTTCATCATGCCTACTACTCTCATTACATGAATCATTTATGTAATATTCATTGAATATGTTATAACTCTGTTATGCTGTTCATTTTGTACACATGACATATACTTCTGTCTATCCTGATAGAGGATCCTCTTCTGTTGCTCTCCCGGAGGTTTCTTCCCTTTTTCTCTTCGTAAAAGTTTTTTTTTGGGGAGATTTTCCTGAGCCGATGAGAGGTCCTGGGACAGAGGATGTCGTATGTGTACAGATTGTAAAGCCCTCTGAGGAGAATTTGTAATTTTGGGCTATACAAAATAAATTGAATGTCACCATTCATACACTGATGGCCGGGGCGACCATGCAAGGACACGGACTAGCAGAGCCGGGGATCGAACTACCGATCCACTGATTGAAGGACGACCCTGCTCCACCACTGATCCACAGTCGCCCTATGTATGTATGTATGTATGTATGTATGTATGTATGTATGTATGTATGTATGTATGTATGTATGTATGTATGTATGTATGTATGTATGTATGTATGTATGTATGTATGTATGTATGTATGTATGTATGTAGGTAGGCAAACCAGGTGAAAAGCCAAGCAGACCAATCACAGGGGGTGGATCCCAAAGCTCAGGTTGGGGGAGGTGATAGAGGGAGTCTTCTATGAATGTATGGTATGTATCAGAGGTGGCTGGTCCATTGAGGCAAAGGAGGTTGAGAAAAAGATCAAAAAATTTAAAAATAGTAACTGATAAGTATGATTTATAAAATGTTTTCTTCTCTTCTTTACAGTAAACATTTAAATACTGAAACAGGTACACCTTCAGGACATAAAAGAAAGTGGTGGTGGGGGGTCAGAGAGTGTCCTCCCTTAGTGAGACACATCTATCAATTTAATGTAATCCATTGTTTCACTCTAACCTTTGATTGGCCAAAACACGTAAAATGTTGTGGAGGCAACCTCCCTTGGAGTCGTTACCAATCAACAAACATAATACAATATTGATATTGCGTTGGTCCAATGATGATGTCATCTTCACATTTTTTCAGCACTGAGTCCATACATACAATGGAGGTGCATAATAAGAAGTAACTAAATAACATCATATGCCGTTGTGGGTTGGTTTTTCTTTGTGTCCTGTAGCAGCTAACAGGTCTAATACATTTAAGAACTACCGGAACTAAACACACAGCAAGACTGACGGTTTGTGTTCAGAAGAAGTGCTAAACAGTCAACACAAAGCATTACACTGTGTACACTGTAGCCATGACTGAAATATATCTTACCCTACAATATAAAACACTGATCTTATCCAAGAGATCCTCCCACATCTTGACTACAGCACCTGACTCTGATATCAAATGTAGAGGAAGCGTGAGCAAACAAATTGCTGAAGGTGAGAGATGAAAAAGGACAGCGGGATGAGATTTAAAACCCTTTGTCTGACCGTGTATAGAGTTAATCCTCTATAAGTGCATAGATACTTAGGTGTTTTCCCTCTCTGTCCTTAACCTTCTTAACCTCTTTAACTCTTTCTTTTAGAGAATTATTTTCTCTGTGACACCAATTATCCTAAGACACTGTGTAATGAGATAATTTGGCCATAAAGCTGAAAAATTGAAGTCCGATTTTTTTAATTCTTCAAATCTCTTGTGAAAACATAACTTTACTCATGTGGACGAACTGTTTTGGTATTTGAAATTGGTTTACCAAAGTCTTAGGTTCACAACAGTGGTGGAATATATGGATAAAATAGTAGATAAATGTATAATAAATGTCTAAAACCAAATGTTTTAATATTGTTTTTTTAGTATAAGTATTGACTGTCACTCCACTTCCACCAGCTGTTTGAGGGACTGAGATCACATGGGACTGAGTAATTACTTCATACTACAGATCAAGCTTCATGGGATGTGTGCAAATGAAAAATGAACATTACAACAGTTTTTGTTTTCAAACTAAATATTTACTATATCGCTGAAAGTACGTCGCTAACTGTAAACTTTCTCTTTGCCACTTTCTCTCTTCTCTCTGACCTCTCGGATGCCGACTGAATGAAAACTGCAGTGTTTCTGTAGCGTAAGGTGATGGGTAGGTCCTTCGTGAGTTCCTGAGTGTCCATTGGTTAGTTTCATACAAAATGTTGACGGACACAGGAATCCACAAATGACGGTGAGAGGAGGAGCTCGACACCCATGAATCACACGACACGTCCAAGGTCCTAGCTCCTTGTGTGAGTCACGCACAATCTCGTGGGAACAAGGACACGGAAATGGAGAGTCTACAGATTCCGACAACATCTCAACCATATTTCTGTGCCGTATTATCGCGGAGCAATTAATTCAAACATCGAGTAAACACTGCGAAAACGTGCCGGAGGGTCCGTCGACCCCAGAGAGTTAAGAGTAAATGCACACTTAAACTGTTTTTTAAGCTACATGCCAACTCAATGTCCACTTACTAGCTTTTCTTGACCTTCATGTCAGAGTATGTATATATGACTTAATTAATTGATAGAAGGTGATTTTCTAAAGTTTTATTTTTATTTTTACTTTTGGACCCATTCTTTATCTGTAGCTAAATGATATACGCAGCTCACTGAACATAATATAAGCATTTCACTAGTACTGGTTTCAGTAGTGTCTAAATCATGTTTCATTTGTATTCATCAAATTATCTTACATGCCATATTATTCAGCCAACCCCCAAATGCTGCCGCTGTGTTCAGGCCTGTTGATTCCATTTGTAATATCAGCTTTGGCCATGAGATAGAGCCAGATACTAGTCAGAGCTGAAATGAGCCCCAGGTGTGTGTGTGTGTGTGTGTGTGAGTGTGTGTGAGTGTGTGTGTGTGTGTGTGTGTGTGTGTGTGTGTGTGTGTGAGTGTGTGTGTGTGTGTGTGTGTGTGTGTGTGTGTGTGTGTGTGTGTGTGTTTATCCTAATCTCAAACACCTGTCAGTTAATCCTCTCCAGTCATTCTGGATCATCTACTCTCTAACTCAAACAGTTTTGTTTTCTGCTGTATAACTGAGTGAGAGGATTTATTGTTGCTCTAATGAGGAAGGTTGGCAGATTTGTGACTGACCTTTGCCTCCTCAAGAAGCAAACAGGGGGAAATCGGGAAATCATATGGTGCACACAGAGTCTGGATGAATTAAGCTGCTTGCTCAAATTTACTAAATTTAGTCTCCACCACAAACACTAGAGTTGCACTGAGAGAGGCACAGCAAACTGCAGCTGAAGTTAGAATGTAGGAGATACAGCTTCCCCTAGAACTTAAATAGTCACAGTGATTTTTCTTTATGTATTTTAATTATAAATGACATAACTTTCTGTCTCAAAGTGCTCAGGAAAACTGAAAAATGTAATATTTTTAAACTCCATCTGCTCATGAAGATCATGGAATATGATGTAATAATAGCAGCAACAAAATGGATTTGGATTGTGATTGTTTTTTCAACAACAAAAACTTGCTTAAGTTATGTGATCAATTGCAGTGAACATCAAGTCTGCATTCATTTTCCACTATATTTCCACCTGATATTAATATTCAATCTGTATCTGATATCTTACCTTTAGAGGCAACTGGTCATTTGTCATTTGGGTTGAGGCTGCTATGTGGGGATAGTCCACAATTACAATGTCAAGTTTCCCCCAAGTGTGGGAAAGCCACAAAACACAAAGCCTTTGAAAATGAAAACAGATGGCACAAATTTGATGCCTATTGCCTCGCTGAAATTTGATTGACTATTTACCAAGTACTTAAAACCTGTAGCATGAAATGATCAGGAAAAATGGTAAAGTATATATGATCGATAGTTAAATGGCTTGCATTTAGAGAGCAAGAATTTTTCACCCCTCCTCCAGTAAAATATTGATTTGAATCCCGTCCACAGCGAGTATTTATGACTCCTTTCCCAGATATACTGTATATAGTATTTTAGAGTTTTTCCATGTGAAGAACTTATTTTCTTACATTTGTATTAGCTCAGTGTTGACTTTTGTTGGAAACATTTTTTTTTGCTAATCTGATAGATGTAAATATGCTGACGCCAACATATAAGCCTGTAATATGAAAAAATTAAGGCGTTAGTAGAGCTCATCAATATTTTCTTCGTATGTCTGTTTCCATTTTGGCTAGTTGGTGACATTAAAACTATGCTGAATTAGCTATGTGTGATAGTAGTCTGTACAGCGCATATATCGGTACACTGCGAATGTATAATATAATATAATATAGAATATAATATTTTGCACTGAAGAAAAGTAAAAAAAATTGATTCTTCAGCAAGTTCTGAAGTGTCTTTTTTATACGATTTCTAAGTGGAGCTATGGATGAATATTCCATTCCCCACCTCCCCCTGTTATGTTAATACCCTCCGAATGGGGCTTAAAGGACAAGTGTGGAGGATTCAGTGGCAGTGAGGTTGCAGATATCTCTCTGCTCATAGAATAACCTACGGTGGCCTTCAGGTGCATTTGCCGTGCTTTCGCACCACCAAATTAAGACTGCCACTTCAACATAAATACTGGAAAGGTTCTCTTGAGCCAGTGTTTGGATTGTCCCTTCTGGGCTTCTGTAGAAACATGGCAGTGCAACACAGCGGACGCGCTCCCATGTAGCTATGAAAGGCTCAATCTAAGATAAGGAAAACACATTCATTCAAGTTGCAGGTTATTATACACTAATAATGAATATTATATTCCATTGTTGTCAATGGATATCCCTAAATCTTACCTAAATCATACTAAATAAAGTTTACAAACCTACAAACTCTTGCTTTAGTACAGAAAGTAGATATTTAAGTTTACCCATCCACGATCCCCGCAGCTCTCGGTATCCGTCCTCCGACAACTCCGAAGTCGTCGGCCCTCGCCTTCCAACAGCCCCGGGGGGAAATCCCGACTTCGGCATCCCCCACGCCGCTCTCCCACCCGCCGGAGATCCAGGCACTCAAACGACGGGCAGAACTACCGCGATCCTCATTCACCATTCCGACGCTCCGACAGTCTCTACATATCCCACGTTCTCTCGACCGAAGAATACAACCATCCAACGCAACACCATCAGTCTGATAAAAAAGAAAACTTTCCAAACTGTTCACGGACTCTCAGTACAACACCACTCTCGTCGTATCTCACCCTCTTCAAGCTGCCTCTGTACCAAAGACATCCCACGAGGTGGACTGGCGGAACCGGCTATTGAACTGCCGCTATGCCACCCAAACTACGCCATCCGCATCATTCGGATAGGTCGATCCTCCTTTCAGTCGCTGCCTCCGTTCCAGCATCAACGACCACGTCAAGACATCCAGCTGTTTACAGACGCAGACCCTTCCCCCATTCTTTGGGGGGCACGAACGTTCCAAGACCATTGCAATCTATTCAGACAACAGCTTCGTTGTAGACATTAACAAAGGACAGTCTCATCGTCTCAACATAACGCAGTTCATGTGGAGGCCCACTTTCATTTCAGCACACCACAGGTTCGGCATTTGAGCCTCCCACATCCCAGGTCACAAAACTTGACTACCGACTCACTTTCCAATCCTCGTCCAAGAAATTCAGCCCATAGGCACCAGCTTCTGACCCAGGTTGACTGTGGTCCCACGGCTTTCAGCAACCATATTCAACTAACCCCGACCATATCATCAAGGTTTCTCGGCCGCCGGTCTTCCCCGCATACTTCGTGTACATCCATTCCAACCCTAGCGATATCGGAAAACGTCCACTCGCACCGGACTTCATGAAGCTCATGAGTCTCTGCTCCCCCAGTTCCCACTGGAGGTCAGCGGCCCATCATGGCTCCTCCATCCATCATTCCATGACCTCCTCTACCCTTCGATTGCTATATTGGAAATTGCATAAACAGTTTTTTTATGTATTAGCAGATTTCTTGCTGCCCTGTCGATCACTGTAGCAGTAATCAGAGCAGTTAGATAAACCTGTACCCATTCCGACATTTAAACTCGCTGGAGTCATCCAGCAGGTCTATTAATAGTATGTGTATATCTTGCCTTTAATGTGCTGAGCCAGCTTGTGTCTGTGGATGTGTGTGTGTGTGTGTGTGTGTGTGTGTAGGTGTGTGTCTGTAGGTGTGTTTGTGTGAGTGTGTGGTGGCTGTGTGAGTGTGGCCTTGTTTGTTGGTGCAGCCTACCTTCTAATATGTTTGGTGAAATTTAATATTGTATTTATTTGGGGATTTGTACTGATTTGGATTGTTTGGTGGTACTTTAATTATCATTTGTTATTTGGTGATGAAGGTTAACAAAAAATATTCTGAGTACGGCTGGTGTAAAAGCTGTCAATGGAACCCTGCTGGGGACCACACAACCTAACCGAAACTGCATAAAATGGTGGTCCCAGTCCGCCTCCACGTGGACTCTGGTGCAGTTTGTTTATGGTGTGAAAGCAAACGAACCAACCACAGGATTTAACGATAGCAGTCATGTTATATTAGCATCATTTCAAAAGATAACTACAAATATATCCATCTGCTGATGGTGAAATCTGTTCAGGAAGCGACCTTATAATTGATCTGTATAAGGCCATGTATATAAAACATGTCTGCAGAGTTATTGTCGTGATCAACAGATCTGAAGCTTTAAAAGCTGCTGTGCTTGTATCTGACTCCTTGTACTCACTTTGTCAGTCCATTAAAGACCCGAAGCATTACTGTATAAGAAGCCTTGCGTGTGTCTGCGCTCCCTGATGTTCACACCAGTCATCTAGCTGAGAGCATGTGCACATGGGAGAAGTTTGAATTCAGGGGTTTCTGCGAGAAATAATTTATTTGAACTCCCACTAGGAACAAAGGGCTGTTGAACATCTAATTATACTAACATTTTTTTTTAATCAGATATTAATCAAAGAATGTAAACAAACATTCCTTCAGTCACAGAATTTGATTTGCCCATGTGGGTTATAATGATGCAGGATGACAAACACTAAAAGTGTCCGATCTAGTTACCATTCGGTCTGTAGAACTCCATGTTTACTCCTTCTGGTTCTTTGTAAGAAGTTTTCATAATCAGCTTTGAACTGAATGAAGTTTTGTTTCTGCACTGTGGAATACTTACTGACTTTGGTTGCCACTACAGTGATATTGTGCTGAACAGCTGTCTCTCTGTCCAGGTATTCATTTGTGGAAATGGTTCCTTCAATAGTGTCAATGTCAAAACAGATGTCGGACTCCGTCTGCCATTCCAAGGAATACCTGCAGAGATAAGAGAGGTCCACATGAGAGGGGTTGGAGCTCAGATATGAGAATTGCTCCCACTCTCACAGAAGAGCACAGTAAGAAACAGTAAGAAACTTTTTTCCACAGGAGAACAGATTTCAAAAAATCAAATTGTTAGATTTTCTGTTTTTAAACCCCCATTTTAAGAGATCAGTTGGTGTTTTGCAATTCGGTTCAGAACTCCAATAACTTATATTTGATTTTAAACAAAGACATGTAGAACGTTGATCAAGCTTCAATGCCCAGTTGGTGTAAATTTGTTTTTGCCAACTGTTAGAGACCATCCACAACTTCTGCTACATTAAAGAATTGATTGTTGTTTTTCAAAATGAAAATATATAAAATTTCTATTTGTTTCTATTTCTACTATTTCTTCTTTGCACCAGTTTCCTTTTAGTATATTTGTGCATTGGATGGAGCACTAGAGCAACACAATATCATTCCTGTTTCACTGTGCACTGCATCACAGCGACAGTAAAACTTTGCCGTCATGGTCATTGTTGGTACAATATGACATAACTTTATTCTCCTAGAAATTACATTAATTTACAACTAATTTCAATAAAAAATCTTAAAACTGCAGCTTGATTAATATTCTTCATGGTTATGATGAGGCTCACAACTGTTGGTTAAGATAAGACAAAGATCTTGGTTTTGGTTGAATACTGACGAAGTCAAAAGAGACTTGAAGGACAAGACAGGACGTCAGGGCTGGACCGGTCATCTGGCAGACCGGCCACTTTCCTGTAGAGAACGTGAGTTGTCTTCATTGTTCCACAAATACTAGCCAAATAATTGATGATAAAACACTGGAAGAATTGCATTGATTGCACAGACAGGGGACGTCCTCATTAGACGGGCTACTTTAGAAGAAACTGGTGGCAGCAGCTTGACAATTGTGCAGTAAGTATTAAAAAGTTCACTGAATGTGCTGCATTTTTTTCAAATATACTACATGGACGTTTATGGGCTTAACTCTCTGGGGTCGACGGACGCGCCGGCGCGTTTTCGCGGAATTTACTCGATGTTTAAATGAATTGCTCCGCAATAATACGGCACAGAAATATGGTTGAGATGTTTTCGGAATCTGTAGACTCTCCACTTCCATGTCCTTGTTCCCACGAGATCGTACGTGACTCACACAGCGAGGTAAGAGCATGGATGTGTCGTGTGATTGGTGGGTGTCGAGCTCCGCCTCTCACCGTCTCTCACCGTCATTTGTGGATTCATGTGTCAATCTACATTTTGTATAAAACTAACCAATGGACACTCAGGTGAAAGTGGCGAAGAGAAAGTTTACAGTTAGCGACGTACTTTCAGCGATATAGTAAATGTTGTTTGAAAACAAAAACTTTTGGAATGTTCATTTTTCATTTGCACACATCCGATGAAGCTTGATCTGTAGTATGAAGTAATTACTCAGTCCCATTTGATCTCAGCCCCTCTAACATTTGGTGGAAGTGGAGTGACAGTCAACACTTATACTCAAAAAACGATATTACCAAATTTGGTTCTAGACATTTCTTATACATTTATCTACTATTTTATCCATATATTCCACCGCTTTTGTGATCCTAAGACTTTGGTAAACCAATTTCAAGCACCAAAACAGTTCGTCCACATGAGTAAAGGTATGTTTTCACAAGAGATTTGAAGAATTTAAAAAATCGGACTTCAATTTTTCAGCTTTATGGCCAAATTATCTCTTTACACAGTGCCTTAGGACAATTGGTGCCTCGGTATATAGATAGCTGAGATTGTTCTGCAAATGATCATATACAACACATGGGTATGTCTCATATGCAAGTACCTTAAGAAAATATGTAAAAATCGGGAAAATGCCCTTAGACCCCAGAGGGTTGATGATTGTGTCAAAAACGCGGGTGACCTACACAGAAGTACAGTCCCTGAACACATTCTGAGTAGACACAGAGGACCGAAGCTGCTGCTGCTGACATGCTGCTTTCACTATGAAGCCTTTGTAGATAGGAGTCAAAATAATATCACTACAAAGTAATTTCATTTCACATGTGATTGTCATTTAGTATCTGTACTGGAGCTTACCATCATAAACGTCTTCAGTAGAAGGAGTTGCCAAGTTGTCAAGGATTTGTTGATGTTCAAAATTACTTCATGACTTCTCATTAAGAAGCTTCAGAAGAGCTGCATATGGATTTGTGCTGAGATTGTTTTGTCAACTCTGTCCATTATCAAGAATGAACTTTAAATCTGAAGGTTTAATCTAAAGGTTTAGTTTGGTCTGTGTATGGATTACAGAAGAATTACATCTGATTTAACTTCTAATGTGTGCATTAAAGTAAGTGATTATAAAAGCACAATCACACAGAAGCATGTTTGGCTACAACTAATTACAGCAGAGCTATGGAACTATTTAAAGACATGCTGGCTGTTTGTCCAGTTTAAGATGCTTTAAACAGCACAACATTACAGTAAATCCATGCATGGGGGAGCACAAATACATGAGTCAGTGTGTAAGTGAACCCATGCTCCATTACATAAGGCTTGAATTCTTGAATTCCCAGCCCTCCAGCTAATCATAAATCTATCAGTTAGTTTGTGTGTAAAGATGCATGCTGTTAGTAGTATTCATGCAGTTTACACTAAAGGCCGGTCAGGGGTGTAACAAATACATGGCACAAAATTGCCAAATACTTGTCTGCGAACATTTCCCATGAAAACTATTTATACCAGCAGAGATGCAAATGTGTGATAGTTGCAACACTTTTTCAATACAAGGTTTGAATAGATTCAGAGGCAGAAGACCAACTACCAGGATCCTGATGACTTTTTTTTTTTTAATTCCCTCTGGTAAACAGTTCCAGTGTATATGTCCAGGGCTTTTATTGTGAAAGGTAAGAATGAAAGAAGTATATCTGGTACCTTTGTCAAGTTTCATGTTGTTGTACACGCAGTAGCGGGCTGTCAGGGCCAGCAAAGCCTTCTCTGCTGGCCTAAACATCATCAGAATATAAATTTAATTTATTAAATTATTCCCATAGTCTATTCTCTTTATTTCATAGCTTTTCTCTTGGTTGCGCTGCTTCCAGCCTCAGGTCGAGAGCGGAGGGCTGGCCTTTACGTTAGAGCTTTTATCCAATCATATTTCAGCCGTCATGTGTTGCTAGGGTCCAAGAAATCTGCCCTTAGGCCTTCAGAATCAACAGTGCTGGTGTCTGTAGCTTAAAGCTAACGGAATCTAAACTGTGGTGTTAACCAATCAGATTTCGAGTTGGCGACACCGGGGCCAGCATGCAGGCGTACAATGACGTCAGCACGGGCACGTCTTTTGATTGGATGCGCACTGGTGAGAGGCAGAGCTAGCAACCTGAATCTGATCCTGAGGCGACCTGAACGAGCTAGCGTTAATTCGTGTAGATAGATATAGAAGCGTTGTTTTTGTGTTATTTTTTTAACCCACAGTGGCTGATGGAGGAGAAGAGATAGATTTGGTCGCAGAAATACAAACAACGCCATTTTCAAGACGGACTACGCTATGTTAAGGTGATGCAACGTTTAAAAAAAATATTTTTGTGAAAGCATTATTAAACTGAAGAAGCGTCATGTCGAATAATTTTTCACACCCAGAGTAAACAGTGAAAGAGGTCACTTTCACTCTTGAAATATTAGCTTTGCACGGTGTAGTTAGCGATGTACAGGGTATACATATTAAACTAGTGTGGCATCACAAGGGGCCATGTAGTGGAGGGGGGCTACATTACCACACAGGATCGGCGGCCACATCATAAAATGGCCGCCGTGGCCCACACTAACCCTCCCAGAATGCCTCAGCACTCACCCAGCAGTAGGTGCTTAAGCCACCTAATTGAGGCAGGGCTGGAGAGCTTCAAAAGGGCAGAGGGGAGAACACATGGCTGGAAGGAGCTGGGCAAGCAGACTGGGTACGGACACCCACGTGCAGGAGAGTAGTAAAAACACTACGAACAAGAAGACCTTGTAACCGAGACATTCTATGTTGAGTTTTTGATGGACTGCTGTTTGGTTTAAGGAACCACTTTCTCCTCTGGGACGAGTTACGTTGTTGATGGATTTTTTAGTTTTTAGATTGAAGGAATTAACTGAGTTGTCTGTCTTGTGGACGAATAACACTTCACCATCTTTTAAACCTTCTATTTTGGCCTGTTTTTCAGTTTTATTGCACTGCCCCACCCCAGCCGGCCCTAGGGACCTCGCGTGACATTACAGGTGGTGGAGAATATGGGCACTGGGGCTTAAGTGCACATGATTGGGATTGAAGATATTGAAGACTTGACTCAACTTTTTTCAGGACACAAGACCACCAATCCCAAATGGAGCAACTGGTGCAGATGCTGTTGGAGAGCCAGAGGCCCAAGCAAGAAACCAGTGCAGCCTTGTTGCAACAGCAAATAAGGGCTAATCAACTGAAAGAGCAGGAGCTCCAACAGGTACAAAAGTCGAAACCCAAGGCAGCTGACTTCATCCCTAAACTAGGAGTGACAGACGATGTGGAAGCTTACCTTCATGTCTTTGAAACTACCGCAGCTCGAGAGGAGTGGTCGAAGACACAGTGGGTTGAACTCCTGGCTCCTTTCATATCCGGTGAGGCACTTAAAGCTTTTCAAGATGTGAAGGCCAATATTGCCCAAGACTACGACCAGTTAAAGGGAGAGATTCTGAGCCGCCATAGGCTTACTAAATTTAGCATGGCCTAACGTTTCCATAACTGGTCTTTCCAAAGTGGGGAGACGCCCCGGCCCCAAATGCATGAGTTGATACGAATGACGAAAAGGTGGCTAGAACCTGACAAACATAGCCCCGCAGACATTATAGAGACCCTGGTTATGGACCGGTATCTAAGAGCTCTGCCTTACGAGGCAAAAAGGGTAATCAGCCACCAGAAGTTAACAACGGCAACAGAGTTGGTAGAAGCAGTAGAGCAGTACCAGGCGGCCTCAGACATGCTCCGTCCAACCCATAAAGAGCCTATGGCTTCTGTCCTCACCCGGTCAAGTGTGCGTTGCCAAATAAGTCCTATGCCAGCCAACCCTTACTCCGGCCCACCCAATAGAGGCGTTACTCAACCTGTGCAGCAACGAGCATTTCTGAACCCAGAGGTCCACCAGTGCTATCGCTGTGGCGATTTGGGCCATATCTCGTGGCAGTGTGAAAGGCTGGACGAGCCCGTGCACACAGCATAGTCCACCAGCGGCCCCCATGTCCACTTTGCTGCTCTCCGTCTTGGAGGCATCTCCTCCTGATCAAGGCAACCAAGTCCCTGTGGTTTGTGTCCACGGAGACAACCGCGAGGTGAAACTGACCGCTACTAAGGGCACGTTTAATGTCGAGGTGGGAGTAATCAGGACCCTTTCAGTCCCAGTCCTAATTCGGCATGACTGCACGGCCTTCCGGATGCTGTGGAGGGAAGCCCTAAAGAAGCACAGTCGGGAGCCCTGAAAACGTAAGTCAAGCAAGTTTGAAATGAATAAATCCTGGGTTAATGTTGCCAAACTCTGCCCGTTGAGCAACTCCTTGTGCCCCGACCTCATCGCTCCACAGTTCTGCAGTTAGCCCACACTCACTTGCTGGGAGCTCACTTTTGGGTAGAGAAACCAAAGAGGGTATTGCAGAGGTTTTTTTGGCCAGGAGTCCACAAGGAGGTAGAGAACTACTGCCGCAGTTGCCCGGATTGCCCGATCACTACGCCAAAACCGACTTACCGGAAACCCTTTATCCCTTTGCCTATTATAGAAAACCCCTTTGAAAGGGTGGGCATGGATATTGTGGGTCCACTGCCCAAGAGTGCCCGCGGACACCAGTACATCTTGATTATAGTATACTACGCCACCGGTTATCCGTATTTTTCTGTCTAAAATACTGGAACCAACTCAAAACCCACTTGGACTCTGACCAAATGTATGAACCATTTCAATCCGGATTCAGATCTCATCACAGCACAGAAACACCCCTAATCAAAGTCACCAACGACCTCCTCCTCTCCTCTGATGACCACTCCCTCAAAATCCTTCCATCAACAGCCTTTGACACCATCTAGTTAAGTATGATTTTGTATGTTATTGTTCTGTAATCTACATTGTTATTGCTTCTATTGTCTGTTTTTACCATGTAAAGTGCCTTCAATACCTTTTAAAGCACTGTACAAATGAATGTATTATTATAACTATGTTTTCATTAGTGAAACTAAGCATCATTGTGTTTTCATTAGTTTAGAATGAGCCCTTGGTATCTACATCGGGAGCATGTCCTCTTCAGAGTCCA
Source organism: Ophiodon elongatus (assembly GCA_016806645.1). Classification (NCBI taxonomy): domain Eukaryota; kingdom Metazoa; phylum Chordata; class Actinopteri; order Perciformes; family Hexagrammidae; genus Ophiodon; species Ophiodon elongatus. The sequence goes on from JACSYO010001732.1 coordinate 51,600, forward strand.
CCATTTTGCACCACCATGTTTCTACAGCAGCCCAGAACAGAAAAAATGAACACTTGCTCTAGAGAGAGACTTTGTTGTTACCTGAAGACCTACGACACTTAAGGGAGGTGGGAGCGGAGGGTTATTCAGCTGGACGCATTCTGCAACTTCATAACTAGATGCCACTAAATACTACACACTGCTCCTTTAAGAACTGTTTGTGTGGTGCAACTAGGTTTTAACAAGTCTGATCTTGGGAAGTGTTGGTCCAGCTAGCCCAGAACTAACAATACCAAAAGGCTCAAACTAAATCTAAACCATACATCTCACTGAAACAACAAAGTTAGGTTTCCTTGTGTCCTTTGACAGTGGCTGCATGTGGAACAGGATGATGTTAACAATGTTCTCACTGACTTATGCATTCCTTGTTACCTGACAGCACTGCTGCTAGCATCCAGGTCTTGAGCCGTCACAGAGCCAATGATGGTTCCTGGAGGAGTGTCCTCGTACACGTCCATGGAGTAGGATGGCTTGGTGAAGAAGGGAGGCTCGTCCATGTCCAGGACATTCACCTTGACTGTCGCTGAGTCCTTGAAGGGCCCCAGGTGGAGGAAACGGTGGTCCAGCTGTGCGTTGGACGCCTCAACCTTAAAGGTGTATGACTTCTTTGTCTCATAGTCAAGAGTCTGCAAAAACACATAAATAAATGAATGGAGAGATGAAAGTCATAGGAGAATAGAGCTTATAATATATTGCTATTAGTATGGGTGAACTGTAGCGCTGTGTCTACACAGGAAACATCGAGCCTCTCTTTTCAGCCATCAGTGTCACATGTTCGACGCCGTCTTTACTCCTGGTAAACCCATATTTTTATGCTTTAAGTTTATTTTCTTTGGTTTTAAAGGTGTAAGGTGATTGTGTGCTGGGATCTGAGAGCTGACAAAACACAGATGACCTACCCTCAATACTGTGCATGAACGCATCATGTGTACAGGCAGATTGAAAACTGAAGCTGCTGCTGTTCTGCTAATGTGCTGCTCACGACCATATGCACTTTTTGGAAAATCTATTTTAACCTAATTTTGTCACATCGTTTGGTTTTAGATCTCAGGCAAATACAGTAAAATGGTAGTTTTTATGACAACCTTGCTTTTTTAACTGTAATTTAAAAAAAATAAGACTTTTTGGGGTAGTATGATACATATTGAATCATGTCACCTTTTCAAACTCAAGGTATTTATGTTGATAATTGAGTCAAAACATCTTATTTTGTTAATACAGGTGAATAAGTCTGCTAGCCCAGAAGGGATATTTCAAATTCTTCTCAAACATATGTCTCTATATTCTCTAAAAAGAAAATACAATGCAAGAATCAAATTACAAAACATTTTCTGACATAATTATGACTTATTGTGGAACAATTGAAAGATCATTTTTCAAAATTCTGAATAACCAGTATAAAAAAAAGTCTGTATCTAATAATTATGAGATCTGTCTGTAATTCCAAGAGTTTATATCTTGCAATTAGGAGAGTAGGTTTCTAGTAATACAAAAATGTTAAACAGATAAATCTATATCATTTGAGAGCACTCTGTCATTGTGTTCCAGATCATTGTATTAAACAATGATATTGATCATAAACAATATATGACAGTATTGATATGTCATTCTAAATCATGAATAAATAAATGAATATACAATCTGAACAATGAACACACACAGACCACATCTGATAAAGTAATTAGCTTTGTAGACCATGTGACAAACAGAAGCCTTATCCCTCCATCTGCTTCATTGCTGGCTTATACACCAGCTTATCACAAGCAGTGATTTCACCGATCACTTATCGTAATGTTGAGCACTCTTTTGAACTCTTTTTTAGCTTACTGAACATTCACTTCAAGAACCTTTATGTTGTGTTTATTTTAGTGGTGCCTGTGGACAAAACTGGTAGTGTTTCTGAGCACCAGAGTCCCTTAAGAAAACCTTTCATTTTACTGCAGTAGGGTCTGAGAGTCTGCCCTGCTCGGTCGTGGTTCTGGTTCTCTCGTGCCTTCATTCCCTCCAGCTCCTGCCAGAGCTCCGACTGCAGGCTAAGGAGGCAGCAATGCCAGATCTGGTTCTGTCCATGGCAGGCTGGTTGCCGCTAGAGGCCCTGCTGGAGGCCCTGCTGGAGGCCCTGCTGGAGGCTGAGCTGACGGAATTTCTTGTCAACCTGCATGATTTCATCTGATTTTGTGAGGAATCCAACCCGATGGCACTGATGAAGCATTAAGAATGATGACATAGAAATAGACAATCTTCTCTCTGATGGCCTTGTTTACTGATCATATAGAGGCATATAAACCAGTTAAAAGTTCCTCACAGTAACTTTAACTATCACAAAGTTGGATCATCGTGGCTCTGGGAGAGTTATCCACTTCTCCACAGAAACATAGCTGTTAGCATTTGGCAAAAAGTCAGCGTGCCGCCCTTTTAACCTGATCCAAGTACCTACAACATAATTAAATTACAGATAAAGATTATTTGGAGATGCGGATTGATAATTATGAAAAAGTATCTTGTAATTATCAAGTACAGAAGCCAGAACAAAAAAGTAACGTATCCTCGTTGTTGTATTTAACACATATATAAAATATGATCAAACTTAACCATCTGTGCTTAAATCAAAGAGATACCATCCATTTTGACAGAAAAGCCATCTAATAGGCATCAAGACATCATCGTTGTGGATCAGCCTTCACTGTTGACCTCTCAGACACCAACAGCAAAGAATACTACTGTATAGTAATATAACTGTACTTTCCCACACAAAGTTCAATATATTATCATTTCTGCATTTCAAGCATGATGCCTTGTTGTTGCGTAGCAACCATGACTGCATACTGATTGATTCCTCACAGTAGAGACTTCAAAGGGCAGCATTTTTGGTTATTGATGTCCAATCACTGGCTGAGTGCACCACTCACTGATTGATTTGGACACAGAGGAGTAGGTTTCCATTCCTCCTCATGCTAATCTGCGTGTGAATGCACAGGACGAAGACACTTTGATGTGGAAATGTGGCCGCAAACTGTACCAAGACACATTCATATGCATGTCAAACTCAGTATCTCTCATGGCGCTGAAACCACTTCACCTTCCTGAGCGGGACTGTTGCTAGTATATCAGAGATAAGAGTACATGGATCATCTAGCTTAATATTCTAACTTAAAGTGGAGGACTTCACTTGAAGACCAGAGTCCTTGTATTATATAACAAATACTACTGGAAAGGTTCCCTATGCTGAGAGAAAATAAACATTTCTCCTGAATACACAAACACACATGACCAAACTTTCATCCCAGAAACCTTGTGGGAAAGATTGTTTTTTTTTTTAAATAATCACAATCGTCATAGATAATGGAGAGGAAATAACTAGCACGAATGGATGTTTTAGTGTGGGTCCATGTGCATCCAAGGCTACACAGGTATGTGGAAAGAATGGGTTTCAGAATTCATATTTATGAACATACATGAGGAGAAAATAATGTCGTAAAATGTACCGTATTATTTTGTTTCCTTTCTATGTTTTTAGTTGTCTTTTATACATCTAACTTTCACACCAAGTTATTCAACACATACAATGCTGTAAATGCAGTCATATACTGTGGGGATAATTAACAGATCAGTCTGATCAGCTAATCAGTTAGATTTGTATTGGAAGATATGATGGCCAATAAGTAACGAGATGCCAAAGAAGCAATGTTATTTGTCAGAGCTCTGAGCACTGAGAATGTTTCAGCTGTAAAATGTCTAGCTCAGTACAAATGTTGGTTAATTTGATTAAATACACAAATATAAGGGATCCTTCTCAGAAATGTTCATGATCTGTGCCATAGAGGTCATGTTTCCGGTTCAGTTTGTTTCCTGAAGAAGAAGAAAAAACTACTGTACTGATTTGTATAATTAGTTTGGTCATTTTACTTCCATTGAATATGTGGCTCTGAATTCTACTAAAGCTGTATTCCTAAACCTTTACAGACCACCTAAATACTGTGCAAACTTATTTGATGAGTTTACTGAACTGCTGTCTATAATCTGTATTGATTTTGATTGTGTTGTCATTGTTGATGATTTTAATATCCATGTTGATAATCCCCAGGACAGAGGGTCTATAGAACTATGTGGTGTCCTTGATAATTATGATCTGACTCAGCATGTAACAGGACCCACCCACAACAGGGGCCACACTCTGGACCTAATCATCACCAAACGTCTAGACATTTCCAAGGTTGCTGTGACTGATTTTGCACTCTCTGATCATTTCTGTGTTTTCTTTGAGAGTGCAATCTCCTTGCACACAAATGTCCAAACCAAGGTTGTGACAAAGCGTTACATCTCTGAAAACACCAGTGAACTATTTATTCAGAAGTTCTCCTCCACACCAGCCCTCTCTTGCATCTCAGTCAATGAGCTTGTAGATAGCTTCAATTCTAAATTAAAAAAAATGATTGATTCCATTGCACCCACTAAAGTGAAGGTTGTCTCAGGTAAGCAAAGATCTCCTTGGAGAAATGCCACGCCGGTCAGAATAGAGAAGAGAGAGTGTCGGAAAGCTGAGCGCAGGTGGCGAAAAACTAATCTCCAGGTTCACTGTGGCATCTATAAAGAGAGACTTCGCAATTCGCACAGTACTGAAACTGCTCTTGTTAAGGTTTTCAATAACATCCACTTAAACACAGACAGTGGCAGAATTTCAGTCTTAGTATTACTGGATCTCAGTGCTGCATTCGACACAGTCGACCATGACATACTACTAGACAGACTACAGGTCTGGGTAGTACTCTCTGGGGCAGCACTTAACTGGTTTGAATCCTACTTGAAGGACGGAGAATACTTTGTGTCTGTAGCTAATTACACATCAGAGCTGACATGTGGTGTTCCCCAAGGTTCAATATTGGGGCCTCTTTTGTTCAAAATATACATGCTTCCACTGGCTCAGATTATGGAAAACAACAAAGTGTGTTATTATAATTATGCAGAGGACACACAAATCTACATAACTACCAGGGGACTATAATCCCATACAAGCGCTGGGTAAATTCATTGAACAAATCAACTGGATTTGCCAGAATTTTCTTCAATTAAATAAAGATAAAACAGAAGTAATTGTTTTTGGTACCAAGGATGAACGATTGAAAGTCAGCGTTCAGCTTCAATCACTGATGTTAAAAATCACAAACCAAGCCAGAAATCTCAGTGTAGTTATGGATTCAGACCTCAACCTGAACAGCCATTTCAAGACAATTACAAAATCAGCCTACTATCTCCTGAAGAATATAGCAAGGATTAGAGGATTTAGGTTTCAACAGGATTTGGAAAAACACGCATTTATCTTCAGTAGACTCGACTACTGTAATGGTGTGTTTACAGGTCTCTGTAAAAAGTCAGTTAGAAAGCTGCAGCTGATTCAGAACTTGAGTCCTCACTTGAGTCCTCACTAAGACCAAGAAAGTGGATCACATCACTCCAGTTCTGAGGTATTTGCACTGGCTTCCTGTCCAACAAATAATTGATTTTAACCCTGTGGGGTCTAAGGGCATTTTGTCCTAAGGCACTGTGTAAAGAGATAATTTGGCCATAAAGCTGAAAAATTGAAGTCCGATTTTTGAAATTCTTCAAATCTCTTATGATAACATAACTTTACTCATGTGGACAAACTGTTTTGGTACTTGAAATTGGTTTAACACAGTCTTAGGTTCACAAAAGTAGTGGAATATATGGATAAAATAGTAGCTAAATGTATAATGTCTAAAACCAAAATGTAATATTGTTTTTTGAGTAAGTGTTGACTGTCACTCATGAAAACTGCAGTGTTTCTGTAGCGTAAGGTGATGGGTAGGTCCTTAGTGATTTACTGAGTGTCCATTGGTTAGTTTTAGGGCTGCAACTAACGATTATTTTAATAATCGATTAATCTGTCGATTATTTTTTCGATTAATCGATGAATCGGATAAAAAAACAAAAAACAAAAAAACATTAATTTCCAACTCTTTATTCAAAAACAGAACTGACAGTGCAAATTCACAGTGCAAAAAATCTTCAGAAAGTGCACAAACAAGTTGCTCCTTGAACATCCCTGAGCACACAAAAAACATACACATGTATGCTTTACATCTGCCAAATATATAGGCTTTTTTTAAAATAAAGTGCACAAAAAGATGTATATTTTTGTTTAAAGGGAACTTAGCTGTCAGAACAATGAATAATTTATAAAAAATAAAGAAAAATACAAATCAGAAAACTTAACAGGATTTGTTTGAACGTCAGAACTTGTTCTTTACACTACACTCACAGACGCACACACTCACAAACTCTCACACTCACAGATGCACACACTCACAAACTCTCACACTCACAGACGCACACACACAAACTCTCACACTCACAGACGCACACACTCACAAACTCTCACACTCACAGATGCACACACTCACAAACTCTCACACTCACAGACGCACACACTCACAAACTCTCACACTCACAGATGCACACACTCACAAACTCTCACACTCAGACGCACACACACAAACTCTCACACTCACAGATGCACACACTCACAAACTCTCACACTCAGACACACACACAGACACACACCCACTCACTCTCTCTCACTTCCTTTGTTCAGACACTTTGCATTGCAATGCAAAAATGTGAGCATGTCCACACGCTCCTGGCTCAGACTCGCTCTTTTCTTGGAGGCTATGTTTCCTGCTGCAGAAAACAGCCGCTCAGATGGTGTTGAGGTGGCAGTGATACATAGGTAAGACTTGGCTAGCCTGGCCAACATAGGATATCTGTCATTGTTAGCCTTCCACTACAATAATGTGTTTTCTTCCTTGGCAAGGCTCTTTTCTCCAAAGTATGTGAGGACTTCGTTCCTCCCTTGGGTGTGGACATCCTCAGCTTTGCCTGCTCTATCCTCTTCTTCACCATCAGAACCAAGGAGTGAGTCAAGTAGAGTGGCTAGAGGTGTTGATTCAGTAGCTGTAGTATCGGTGGAGGTAACACTGCAACTGCCATGCTGCCGCACATCCATCTTCCTTCTCTCTTCAAGTGCTATTGTTTGCACTTTAGTTTGAACATGTAGGACTTCATCAGGTGAAAGAAACTTCAGTTTCCTAAACCTTGGGTCAAGGACCATCGCAAGAATCACTGTGTTTGGTGCTCTATCTGAGAAAGCAGTCTCCCTTTTCCATCTCTCCTGCAACTGCTGCACAGCAGTGAGTTGGAAAGCCCGCAGCGGGGCTGACTCGTAGGCAGCACTCTGGGTGGACTTCAACAGTCCCTTCACAAGTGGAGGTATTGCAGATATTGTTGCATATTTCTGTCCACTCATGAACACAGTGACACATTCAAAAGGCTTGAGGACTGTTGAAAGCTCTTCCAGCAGGCTCCACTGGTCTGGTTTCAGATCCAGGTACCTTTTGCCTCTCTGTGTGACAGAGCTGTCGGACAGTGTTGCTGTTACAGGCCACCTTTGCTCAAGCAGTCGGCTTATCATATAGAATGTGCTATTCCACCTTGTGCTTATGTCTTGAACAAGGCTGTGCTCAGGTGTGGCCATTTGTTGTTGTTTCTCTCTGAGCTTACTGCTGGCTAGCTCGCTTTTCTTAAAATGTTCTACCAGACATCTTGCAGCCCCGACAGCTTTTTCAATGCTTGGATGTGTTAGGTTTTAATAATATAATATGACTTACACTTGTAAATAAGGAATGTCTATGTATAAATTACGATACTTAAAAAGGATAATTAATAAGGAATAGCGAGCCTTATGGCAAGGAGTATGCGTGACATAGAAGAGAGACACATTGTGTTTCTTACTTAGATTAGATTACTTAGATTTCAGGTATGCATGGAATGAGATAGGGAGAGGGGGATGAAGACACTGAAGTCTCCAAGATGAACACAAAGGGCAATAAAACAACTCCACTTGAGGGGGTTGGTGCACTCAATTTTACGAGAGGGTGGAGAGATGACTTCAAGTGCCGGTAAGCCTGGAAGAGGCGATGCACCGACCAACCAATCCGAATGCTGATTCTAGCCATGTGAAACTTTAGCCGAATATATGTTGTAAAACTGAGCCAATGAGAGGCGACGGTGCACATTTTCATTGGACTATACAGTAGTACCAAATGTACTGGTCAGTTCGAGGCTCTCTTAGGTCTATGCGCACAGACAGATAACTCTCTTCAGGCTGCTTTTTAGGCAACTGTTGATAGGCTGTGGCCTGCCATTGGCTTATGAACCCTCAGCTGAGGATTATGCACTATATTGCCAACTTTTATTAAATTGATTTTTATTATAACCTACTGAATCCAGAAATTCTCTTCCAAGTCCGCCCAAAGATTTTGAACATTAACAGATGCTTCAACGCAGCATTGATCACACGTTGCAAAGTATTGCCAGTGCAACGGACAGCACCATTGTCATGGACTATGGCAATGATTTTGCTAGGAGGAATTTCAAATCTGGCCATTACCTGCTCCAACCACTCTGCAATGTTAGATGCAGTATTTCTGTCCTGCAGTGGCACGGTGGTGAGGCAGATTGACTGCATGTCCCAGTCATCTGTGATGTAGTGGCATGTAACGCCAAGGTATGCTTCAGTTGCTACACTTGTCCATACATCAGTGGTGAGAGCAAGTTTGCTGTTGTTGGTGTTTATTGCAGTCTTTACTTCCTTGAATGTCTCTTCATATTTTCTCTCCATGAGCTTTGTGAACTGGGTCCTGGAGGGCAGAGTGTAACCAGGGTTCAAGGTGTGGATCATTTTAGTGAAGCCGTCATCTTCAACCATCGTCAGAGGACTCATGTCAGTGACGAGCATGTTGAGGATACTATCCGTCAAGACAGCGGCTTGCTGTGGTGTACATGATGCATTTCCCATCAAGAAGCCTCTCATGGTTTGCTGTTTTTTTCTGGAATCAAAAAGATAGTATGAGTACGTGTAATAGCACAATTTACATCAACTCAATACATACATACATACTTGTTTTAGTTACTAGTTGTGTAAAGGTAAGTAACCCAAAGAGCAGATACAGACGACACACACACACACACACACACACACATACACACGCACACACACACACACACACACACACACACACACACACACACACACACACACACACACTCAAGTTCACTTATTCATTAAATTATTACCATCATTGTAGTAAGTGCAAGTTAAGTTCATTTATACACCACATTTAAACACAGCTTAAGATGACCAAGTGCTATAAAAGAACTTTAAAATGAAATTAAAAAGTACAACACACACAAATATATTTGTCAACAATAACCTATATGGGACAAAGCACAGAATATATATACATGACAACAGATTGAAAAATGAATGGGCCAAAAAAGGCGAGTGAATAAAAACGTGTCTTTAGTCTTGCAAACTATACCACCCCTGCTTTACTACTGTTATTAACGAGCTAACGCTAACTTGTCATGCTTGTCAAGCTGGATAACGAGTAAACACCAGCACCAGAAGAGCTACTGGAGGGACGTTACGTTCCTCATTTCAAAATGGAACAAAAGTAGGATTCTGTAGTGACTTACCCTGCTGTTGAACTCCCTTCCTCCTCATCAAGGGCTCCAACATGTTTACGTTTTAGGTGCTGAATCATCACCGTGGTGCTCCCGTGCCATGCCATGTCGCTTTTGCATATCTTGCAATTAACACACTTTTTCGATTTATTTAGTGTGAAATGCTCCCACACCTTGGATGACTTAGGTCGTATTCATTTCTCTGACTCCGTCATGTGTTTCAGAACAACGTTACGGGTCTCTCCGATGGTCTTTCCTCTACCTCCGCTCAACTCAACTTTTTTTTTTATACTCAAACATCTCCGCGACTTATTGAGTGACGTAATAGTCGCGCGACATAACGAATCGATAATGAAATTCGTTGCCAACTGTTTGAATAATCGAATTTATCGATTCGTTGTTGCAGCCCTAGTTAGTTTCATACAAAAAAGTTGACGGACACATGAATCCACAAATGACGGCGAGAGGAGGAGCTCGACACACGTATCACACGACACGTCGATGCTCCTGGCTCGCTGTGAGCCACTTCCGATCTCGTGAGAACTAGGACACGGAAGTGGAGAGTCTACGACTCCGAAAACATCTCAACCATATTTCTGTGCGGTATTATCGCGGAGCAATTCATTTAAACATCGAGTAAGCACCGCGAAAACGCGCCGGCGAGTCCGTCGATCCCAAGACAATTTGAACATATGGTGATGCATTTAATTGAGCTAACATCATCAACAATATGTGAAATGCAATGTTGACCTACTGTATTAATCTCTCTCGTGCTTTATTCAGTATCAGACGACAGGTAGCAGCAGCTGTCGTGTCGTGTGATACGTGTGTCGAGCTCCTGTACCGATTCCAGCTTCTGAGACACTCTATTCACCGCAACCAGGTGACTTCATGGTCGTGTTGGACTTCCGGCAGAAACACTGGAACGCCAAACAGTGAAAAAGACCATTTCAGATTCTCCTTACCACCCACACATCTGTGAAGGTAGCGGAGAGAGCTACTTGGATCGACGCAAGCCGCTGTGAAAAGTTTCCTGCATCTACAGACCCACTGAAGCAAGCTGACAACGACACACAGACACAGACACACACACACACACACACACACACACACACACAGGCACCTACTGTTCCATAGGCAGTTCAACGTTGACTCAACACAACAGGAAGTGCAAACCCAGAGCCACTTCTGTTGCACCGTTGAATAATACATACACCACACACGGAACACCGTAGAATAACCTACTCATTGACAACAGCCAACGATGGAGCGACCACGCTCATGACATACATTTTGACAGATAGGACTATGTGGCCTAAAATGAACAATGTGTTGTTTACTATTACTAGCCTCCATCAAACCAATGTTGGTGATGACAAAACAACTTAAACCAATGTGAATTGTTGAATACAACTTGAAAACTGTGGTAATTATGTTGATCAAGAGTATCAAGAGTCAAAAGGGAGGAATGTAATGGGAATTTTATATTCTTAGCTGTATTTTATATTTCTAAGTGAACTGGTTTATAATGGCATGCAAACCCCCGTACCTGTCGTAAAGTAATAGAATACTTAGGTGGACAGGTCATAAATTAAGGACAGGACGTCTGATCTCTGGATGTTGTGTTCCCCCGCTGATCCAGGATTTCTGTTGTTCGGTCACAGCCTGAAGCCATATGTACCTTTTCCAGCCCCCACTGTTCCACTCCTATATATGTCTGTGTAAATGCTAGAGTCTTCAGTTCATCCTTATGCAGACATCTTGCGACTCTGTATAATGGTGCCTCTTCTCTGCGGAGAATAAAGATCTTAAGGACAAGTTCTGGTCTTATAATATTAGTTATTTCAGCTTTAAAAGACTCAACACCGGGTACGGTACATTTTGCCGTCATATAGCCTAATGTTGTCAGCTCGTCAAAAAGACCTGGGAAGAAATTACATGTGCTTCTCAGGATTATAAAAAAATAAAAACCACTGACTGCACTACTGCTGTAAACAAATAAAAATAATCTGACAGGCAATCATATCGGAGACATCAGAGGACGTCAGTGCATTTATAAATAGGCCTGAACTACAATCCAGTGTGTCATCCAAATTTTCATCATGAAAAGCAGTCTGATGTATCTGGAATACGCTGTCATCCTGTCACTCACCTGTTAAACAACATGACTAAAGGCCAGAACAATGGTTTCCTCCTGCAAACTGCTGAGCCAACTCATGCCTTAATCATAGAGAAGTGAAGTTCAAATGAGGGACAATAAAAATTCAAAATAATCCAAACATTTAATAATCCCATAACAATGTTTACATTTATTCAGAAATCCAACTTTCAGACTGACGCTCACAAAACAGGCACATCACCTCGAGCAGCCTCTGTCAATAGCAACTTAAGTATGTCCTTTGGAGTTCATCAGGAGTTCAGTTCACATGAAAAAGCATTAAGTCGTCATTCTGGAACCCTGTTTTCCTTTCCTATGATACAGCATGGTGGGGGATGCATCAAATCTCCTACAGTTTTCTGGCTAAAACTATCCATTAATCCCTTTGACTTCAAATACTGAGATCCCTTCCTCCCAGACAGGTGGAAACACACCTGGGCCTGTAGTATGGACTCTACATGACATGTTGCTGTGTGTACAAGTAGTGAGTGTAGAGTCTAGTGGGCACATTGTTAAAAGATTCTTAGTCAGCTTAAAATTGTACTTCCATACATTTATTGACAATTACGTGCCTGTTTCATAATAATCTCTCTGCACCTCGTACACCCTGCATTCAGAGAGACACTATCTTATCCAACTCTAAACATGTCCTCTTACTTTGCACATACACACATGGACTGATATGGAATACGGAGGAGGCATCAGTTAACAGCTAGTGAGTTAAACTCAAAGTTTCAGCTGACTGTTGTAATACACTACTACCTCTTCTGTCTGATGGAGATGTGTAATTCAGTATTTGTAATGGAAATGTTTCCTGATGGTGAGTCAACTTATGCTTGACAACTGTCTCTTTGTTTTAGAGCACCGAGCAGGGACAGAATGTGGCTTCTCTCATTTCAAACATAAGATGCGTAGCATGCTCACAAAGTAGCTGTGGTGTCTGATCTGATTTAGAGGACAGTCTGAAATAAAAGCCTTCTCAGCGCTCTGGTGTTAAACTGCTTGTGACATGTGCGCTGTGTGTAACAGTGTGTGTATGAGTGTGGAGTTGGAAGTTTACTCAAGTCCTCGGATGACTCCTTTTGGAAGAGCTCTACTCTGAGATCTGATTTCCTTTTTGAGAAGTTCAAATAAGTGAAACTAGCTGTGGTCCTCCAGGAGCAACTGTCATATGCTTGAAGAAAAAAAAATCCTAAATGAATCGCGGTCTCTGTCTTTCCCCTTTTCTCTTGAGTTCCCTCTGTTTCCTTCCACCGTCCTTTCTTATTTTTGTTTCTTCCACGTTCTTCCAATATATACCTGTAATCTTAAATCATCAAGGAATCCAATGGCTGACGCTGCAGAATAAAGATTGATTTGTGTGCATGAGAGTGTGTGTTTGCATGTGTAACTGTATAAGGCACTATCTAGTGTAATAGCTCGGTTGGAAGGTTAAGAACAACAATGATTGGGATCATATTCAGATCAACATATTCCCCCCTCTCTTGGATCACTGGCAAATGCTGGTGTTTGCAAAATCTGCCTTTGGTTCTAACTTTAAAAAAATGAAATCACGGAATAATACAGTTAACATGTATGTGATCATTTTTGGGGACTATTTCTCAGTCAAAATTGCCTTTTAAGTCACAGCTCTGCAGGTATTTGATGACATATTTAGAAGGGGAAACCAGTGAGGTGAGGTGAAGTAATATATATATATATATATATATATATATATATATATATATATATATATATATATATATATATATATGTATTTATGCTGCAACACTGTCTATATTGACACCTTTATTCACCTCAACCTCAGAGAAAACCGAGCCTTTCTTTGGAACAAGCATACATTCATTTATCATAACACCGGGTCCACAGTGGGCACAGAGGCGTCCCAAAAGGAGCACTGCCTGCGTCCTTTTGGTGCCCATGTAAACCATTTGTCCTGTTCGCACAGGACGCGCTGCATAGAGGTCCATGGCCAGCTCAGAGTCTTCAGTAAGAGTTGCTCAGCTGATCTACTGGAGTTTCCATTCCCTTCATTTTTGTCCCCGGAATGATGACATTTCCAAATCTCTCCATCCACTATATTAATATATAACCTTATATATATTACACCGCTGTTTGTGACTGTGGTTTTTAATTTGTGTAAACATAGACACAGACACAGACAATGTCTGGGTTTGAGAGGTGGGATGTGTTTTGTCATATTGCATTGCAATATCCTTTTTAAAGTGATTATATACAAAACTCCTAATCAATGCGGATACTAATAGCTAATAAATACAGTAGTGATGATACAGTACATCATTTGAATTCCTTAGACAAAGCTGTGCTGTGTTTGACGCACGGATGGTGTGCAGCAGATGATAGAACGCACATTATAACCAGAAGAGACTTGAGACTTGACGTGGACTTGCATGAAATGACTAGTGAGCCTCTGAGACACAAACAAGCAGCAGAGGAGCAGAATCTCTGACTGGAGGGGAGAATGTGCTTCTAGTGAGGACAGCCAGGCTACACAATGTGAACTTGGCATATGCCCCCCTTATTTTCTGATTTACTCTCTTTGTCAGTGCTGTTTGTTGTTAATTTAAACTCAACAACTTATCCATGTTGATAAATGAGGAATTCAGGATAATGTACATTTCTGCAGCATTATTACAGTCATGTCATACTTGTATTTCTGCAGTTTTTCTGCAACTATTATACTGCTCTAACACTACTGTCAATAAAACTCAACATTTCTTGCACATTTAAATCCTTCTAAAATGTACGACTTTAAGTCCGATTTATTAAATGACACCCACTTATTTATAATATTTAGAATTTGTATTCTTTCAGCAAAAGCCATTCATTGAATTGTTCTGGAATGATTTCTATATAGAAGTTTTCCTTGGTGCTGGTTTCAGATTGCCTTCACTGGCATGATGAATTCACAGGAACGAAGCATATTTGTACTCCAGCATTTATTCATAGTTTTATCTAATTGATTTTAGTGTCATGGTTAACTGAAGGCTCAGTATTATTCAAGGGAGAATCAAAATTGACCTAAATGTTAGTGTACAAACTATTACAAACATAATAATATCAATAGGTGTCGGTTTTACAAACAGTATACTTTATTTATCCGGGGGCCTCAATAGAGTTGGTGAGAAATAAATGTGTAAATCAGAGCATGTTTCATGTCTGGATGTTTTGCTTAAATGTATTATGTCAGAATAGATACCCTCTCTGCAAATCTGCAGAGTCATACAACATGTAATTTTATGGAACATTTTGTGCACCACGTGTAACACTAAAATGTCTAGTGTTTATGTAAACGTAAAGTAGATTGATATAATAGAAATGTCCAGAGTTTAACTCAAATATAACTGGACTAATAGTAGACGAAAATGTCCAGAGTTTAACTTGACTAAATCTAGACTTAAATAACCAGAGTTTAAATCAACTAAAACTAGACTGATATATCCAGAGTTTAAGTCAACTAAAACTCGAGAAAAATGTCCAGAGTTTAAGTCAAACTTTGGATATTTTAGCTTAGTTTAAGCTAAGTCAAATTTAAAATGACTATACAATGTCCAGAATGTCACTCAAATATAACTTGACTAACATGATCAGTTTAAATCGACTAAAACTAGACATGTTGGCTGGCATGAACCTCAATTAGTTCATACCTGCCACGTTGCCAGATATCTGACAATTTTTTGACAACACATAACCATCGTGCATATTAAGTTGGTGCAGTACAGTATTTGTCTTTGTGACAAAAACAGCTAATGTGCAGCTGATGAATGAGTGAATGTACCTTTTTCAAGATTACAACTCCCTCTTGAATTTGGCTATTAGAGATGATGTCAAACATGTTGCCCTCATCTCCTGGAACAATGATATAATTCACATCTGCATTGCTGCCAGCATCCAGATCGTGAGCTCGAATCCGACCCACTGCTGAGCCGACTGACGCCGACTCTGGAACCCGCAGATGGAAAATACCTGAGAGAACAACAGAAGAGACGGGAACAGAGCAAAAAGCAATTAAGTGCAAATTTAAGAAAGACTGATTTAGGTAGGTATGGTAATCTTTTTGATATATTTGGTGAATTCCTTACATCCTGACAGCATTGAAAGAATCAAAGGCTCTGACAAAATAAAATATCTGTTATCTATGTTTGTTGCAGGACAGTAATAAGACCGTCCAAACATTTAATCCATAGAGTCTTCCACAAGCTGCTAGCTTGACAACAGTGAGTACTATCAGTAACCATGTTTGTTGTACGTTCATGATGATAATTTTGGGGGAGTGGCTTTGGAGGGAGGCCTGAAGGGCTGTCAGTGTTGCCGACTTGGCAACTTTCTTGCTAGATTTAGCATGATTTGAGAGCTAGT
Source organism: Ophiodon elongatus (assembly GCA_016806645.1). NCBI lineage: Eukaryota > Metazoa > Chordata > Actinopteri > Perciformes > Hexagrammidae > Ophiodon > Ophiodon elongatus. The sequence continues at coordinate 67,717 of JACSYO010001732.1, forward strand.
TCTGCTAGCTACTGTTATTGGGAAAGAATTGGCAACACTGGGCCGGATTTTTCAGTTGGAAACAATCAACCAATCACACATAGTTTTCACACATAGACTTTCTTACTCTTAGCGAAGCGCGGTGGGTTGTCATTGACGTCGCTGAGGGTGATGTTAATAGTGGTGGTGGAGGCCAGCCCCCCCAGCTGACCTCCCATGTCCTTGGCCTGGAGAAGAACCTGGTACTCCCCTTTCACCTCGCGGTCCATGTTGGCTAAAGCTGTCCTGATGATTCCTAGAGGTAGAGGGGTTGAAGAGGGTACTCGTGAAAATGATAACGATGATTTAGCCTTCGATATAGGGGTCCTGATGGGCAGGTGTAACCTTGCATGGCAGCCCCTGCCATCAGTGTATGAATGTGTGTGAATGGTTAAGTGATGACATGTAGTGTACAGTGTTATGAGTGGTCGGAGGATTAGAAATGTGCTATATAAATCCAGTCCATAAGTCCATTTACTATTCACATATAGAGTAGATGCTCAATCTAACATTCATTAGGCCAGAATAGTACAGTACTTTGCATGTTAAAGTGCTCTTTTATACCTCAAGTGACTAATTAGGTCTAAGTGCACCCTGCCTCTCTGTTAGCAACATTTTATTTGAGTTAAAAAATCCGAAGAAGTCATGAGAAGAGTAGAACAAAGAGCTGCATTGACTCAGGCAAGGACAGTCAAAAATACAGCACAGCAGGAGAGAGAGCTCAACGGTGTCCTAAAGGTTCCTAAAACCAGGTGAAAACAAGATGAAGTATTCACTGTCAACTAGAGCAAAGATTCCTTGGTTTGAGGAAATGGTTATAGAGGTGTGCTGCTGTGCTCTGAGCAGCAATCCAGACAAAAAAATATGTAAGACATTGAAGCCATTTGGCTTTCTCTGCATTCATTATTTCATGAGGACAACTCGACAAGTCAATATTCAAATAGAATAAGATAGACCATATGAACCATTTTTAGCACAAATCTCATTCTTGACATTGGAAACAAACAAAATAATCAAATATTAATCAATCAACTGGTCAGGTAGTTTACCACTAAAGCCACTGGTCAGTGCTGTGGGTGGTAGTTGTTTTAAACTTAAAACACCAATGCCTGTAAATATATGCACATGGTTTTCACTCATGGTGTGTTGCCATGACAATCCCCTGGACAGATTACTGACCTCAGTACTTACCAGCACAATTATTTTCTACACCATTTATTTACTGTGGTGGACTTAAATGCTGAAAGGCTGAAACCCTTCTTTCTTTTTATCATCATCTTGCAAAGTGATCAGTGAGGTTGTACTGTACATGAAGACACTCTGCCAAAGTCAGAACAGATTTCTTTATTTCACATGAGAGATTGTCTCTATATTTAGTTTTGTCGGTGCTCTTCTCAGTGATTTGAAGTAAGCAAGACTCAGTTGGTAAAAGGAGATGTCATTTTCTTTGTGTACAAGTGTGGATTTACCAACATCTGAATCCCATCTGATGACAGCTGTGGGTTTGTTTGCTTGTGTTGTCAACCAGGCCACTGTCAATCAAATCTGATCAAACCACAACCACTGTCAAATGGTGGTGAAAATCCAACATGACACTCCATGTTCAGAGTCATTACCATTCAGCTGAGATGTCTGATAAAGGACTGAAAATCTTTAGTGCTTGTTTGAGCATTCAGGAGCAGGACTGAGGAGAAACTCACTCGCTGTGTTATGACCGGCTGAATTTTATGCTTTCAGAGATGTGGGTTCACACAGCAGTCACAGAGCTGCGAATAACTCGTGGTATGTTATGGCAGAAGCAATGGAATAGTGACGATGAACGTCCTCTCACCTGTCTTGGGGTCCACAGAGAAGTACGGTTGGCCGTGAAGGATGCTGTAGACGATACGTGCACTGTTGCCATATGTGGGGTCATCTGCATCGGTGGCAGTCACTTGAGTCACATAGGTTCCTTAACAAACACAAATATATACACAGGTTATGTAATTATGTGTTTCTTTTCTAACAGAGCAATACATCTCTGTCTTTGTATTGAATCTCAAGTTAATTATCTTGGGAAAAAATATTTTGGTAAAAGGTTATTTTCTTCTCTTCATGAACTAAACGAAAGATTTTTGCTCTTTTGATATAATGACATACTTAATTGTGTTGGCTGATGCAGTGTCAGATCCTGGAGATACTTTAATGATCATCAGTGCATCAGAACGTGTAGTAATACAGTGTTTTACGTACGTCAGTTTCATCAATGTACTTACATTGATTCAGTCTAACACAGTGTTTCTCAAACTGTGTGGCGCGCCCCTCTAGTGGGGCGCAGTGGTATGACAGGTGGGGCACAGGGGGAAATGCAGAATATTTTTATTTCAAGAACTTTATTGAGAACTTCACATATTACAAAAGTACAAAGTACACGGACATAAAACGTGCTGTGTTCACACCAAAATACGAATATTCGCGCCGCTTTACTGGCGTGAGTTTACTCGCCGGACTATTTGTGGATATTTCGCTTCATCGCGCTAGACGTGCCAGAGAGGGGGCGTGGCTTATCTCCGTAGAAATAGTTAATTTCCACCATCCATCGTGGAAGAAATAACCACTATTTCTGCTTTGTACATGTTGTGGAAGTCCCACAAATGTCGGAACATCAAACGCCCTCGTGTCTGGGTTCATAACATCATCCGTATCCGCACACAGCTTCTCCAGGATCGGGATGACTGCCGCTTCCAGTCTATCAACTTCTCCTCCATAGTTTCTCGCAAGACGTCAGTGATGACGGGCGGAGCTTCTCAATGCTGATTGGCTTTCGTAACACAGCGTCACGCGAATGAGGCAAATTGTTCGCGTCGCGTCATTGTTGCCTCTCTCCAAACAAAGTACAGATCTGAGCTCTACATTGAGCCTGGATTGAGAGTGGCCGTATCAAGTCTGACACCCCGTTTAAAAAAGATTTGTAGTGGAAAGCAGGCTCACTGCAGCCACTAATGCTGATACAACGTGATGGCTCACACATATCTGACCTCATTTGGTTTGGTTTTGCACAGGTTGCACGTTATTCTTGTTTTGAAAAGATATGCAGTGTAAAACTAAACTTTATTGTCAAATATTTGAACTTGTTTTGTTTAGTTTTTCACAGGTTGCACTTTATTGTTATTATCTTGAAAATATAATCAGTGCAAAACAGGTTAATTGCAGCCACAATAAGCTATGTTTTGCCAAATGTTAGTAATTTTTTGGACAGATAGAACTTTATTTGCATTGTTCTAACAAAGTGATTGCACATTTTGTTTTTGTTTGATGGAGCAATCTGGTTTACTTGAAAGTGATTGCAATTTTCTTTATCTATTAGTTGAAAAACCACAGATGGAGGAGTCACAAAATGTTGCTATTTCAATAAAAATTCAACATCGACCATTTTGTTGGGGCGGTGGGGCATGAACATTTCTCTTCCTCCAAAGTGGGGCGTGACAGAAAAACTTTGAGAACCACTGGTCTAGCACAATAAGAACAAGAGTAAAACCAGCTCTTCCAACGTTTCAGGCAGCAGTACGATATGGAGCCTTGGATTTTTTAGGTAGACATGTGGCTACCTAAACCATATATATAAAATGGTTTTCTAACAAATAGTCAAAGCATACAGCCAGTTATGACAGGTAGCTAATGTAAAACTCAGGCCAACGCCACACGTGAAGATTAAAAGATAACCAATTTGGTTGAAATTTACATATTCTTGCCCTGCTGAAAGGATTTTTTATTTTATAACTAGTGACTGTAAATGTAGATTGTTTCAACCCAGTAGTGGAGGTGAAATGGTGCTCACTGTTTGTTTGGCACATCTGGCAAGGTGTTACACACCGCACCATTAGGATATCTGTTAATGTGCTTTGCAGCCGAGTGTGAAGTGGCGGGGATGAGGGTAAGCACCTACAAATCTGAGGCCATGGTGCTCTGCCGGAAACCAGTGGATTGCTCCCTCCAGGTGGGGACGGAGTGCCTACCGCAAGCGAAGGAGTTCAAATATCTCGGGGTCTTGTTCAGGAGTGAGGGTAAGATGGAGTGAGAGATTGACCGACGGATCAGTGCGGCTGCAGAAGTAAAACAGGTGTCTTGGTGAAGAGGGAGCTGAGCCGGAAGGCGAAGCTCTTAATTTACCAGGCGGTCTACGTTCCGACCCTCACCTAGGGTCACGAACTCTGGGTCATGACCGAAAGAACGAGGTCTCGGATACAAGCGGCTGAAATGAGTTTCCACATAGGGTGGCCGGGCTCAGCCTTAGAGATAGGGTAAGGAGATGAGTTTCCTCTGTAGGGTGGCCGGGCTCATTCTTAGAGATAGGGTAAGGAGATGAGTTTCCTCTGTAGGGTGGCCGGGCTCAGCCTTAGAGATAGGGTAAGGAGATAAGTTTTCTCTGTAGGGTGGCCGGGCTCAGCCTTAGAGATAGGGTAAGGGGATGAGTTTTCTCCGTATGGTGGCCGGGCTCAGCCTTAGAGATAGGGTAAGGAGCCCGGACATCAGGAGGGAACTTGGAGTTGAGGCACTACTCCTTCGTATCGAAAGGAGTCAGCTGAGGTCCCACTGGAGGTTTTCCGGGCACATCCAACTGATCGGAGACCCCGGGGAAGACCCAGAACACGCTGGAGGGATTATATCTCCCAGCCTGGGAACGTCTCGGGATCTCCCAGAACGAGCTGGAAAATGTTGCAGGTGAGAGGGAAGTCTGGGTCAGGCTGCTGGGCCTGCTGCCACCGCAACCCAACCCCGGATGGATGGAGGGATGGATGGATGGATGGATGGTCTTGGTAGCCGGGTGGTAACCTGACTTTAACCTTGGTTTGTCAGGACATTGAGTCCTGTGGGTGCACATAGTGCGTTAGCATCTTATTGTCATGGAAACAAGGCAAGGATCTAGGATGTTGCCTGGTACTCCATAGTAGACAAATGTTTAAATGCATTTTTCAGATATTCAGGCTGAAGCTGTCAGTCATCTCTCCATCCGCTGGCACCACAGGAGGGTCAGATGTGATTTGAGTGAAATGTAGCAACAACTATTGGACGGATTGCCATGCAATTTGGTTCAAACATTCTTGTTCCCCACATGATGTAATTGATGTTGTTGGTAATGTTTATGACACTGCCATCAATCTCAACTAGTTAAAAGCACTACTTTGACTCGACACTTAGAGTAGACTTGTTTTAGCACGTTGTCTTCGAACACTAGTAATATTAGCCCAAACTCTGGATGGAGAGGGACAAATACAGTCGGGGAGTGATCTTCAAAGTGTCACTATGTGATTATCAATGCAACCAAATTGCATTGATATTGTTCTTGGTTCTGGCTCTAGATAATACTAATCATAGTATAGCATCTCAATAGCAAGTTCTTGTGTTTATTGAACATTGTGAACAGACAGATATTCAGCAGGTTAATTGCCATTTTTATACAATTAGTATACCAGTGCATAAAACATAGATACCAATCAAATGAAATATGAACAGTAAACAATTAATATAAAAATAAGGTATCTAAACTTAATAAACATCAGAAAAGTCAATATACCTTAATTAGGGGCTAGAGAAAATAATTCTCTAAAGTATGAGATGATGTGTTCACCTTTTTTCTTGTCGTAAGTGTTCACGTATCTATGTATGCATATGTTTGACAGTAACTTAATGAAATATTACGTTCAAATATCGTGACAATGTCTTTAGGGGTAATTGTTATAGGATGTTTAGTCTAGTAATCAACAAACTCTCTATTCTCTATGTGAATGCAAATACAAATGAGAAGGGCCCTGACAAAACAGTAGCCTGCGTGTTTCTGTCTCAGCTCTTTAAAAGGTAATTTAACATCACGTCAATGCATTTGGAAATAATGTGTTTTACAAGTAAACAATATGCAACATTTTAAAGTGAATTTTGTCACTTTCTGATATTTGGAAGCTTTGTGATTTCCCCAAAAAGTTTCTTTGAGTGAAATCTCATTATAGTTCTGAAGTTCTTTCCTTTTATGTTTTTTTTTTACCTTTTGTCTGGTAACTTTATCCACCAACTTTGATGGCACTCAAACATTAACATCATGGTAACATTTCATGAACTCAGTTCTACCTCCCTCTCTCCTCCAATGACATCATCAGAGTTATTTTTTTGGAGCCACGTAGATCTCCACATGACAAGTAAAGTGAGCTTCATGTATAAGATTGGTGGGTTTCCCCTTTAACCCTTCCATACTGTTCATATTTAATGCCTTCACAGTATGGTCCGGTTCAATTTTGACCCAGACCAAGAATTCCCTCATAGTAAGTGTCTAAATTTTAAACTACAGATGTATTTAGAATGTATAAATAGCCTGTCTCATTAATAAATGTATGATTATTCCTTAATAAATGTTTCACAGAGCAGGGAGTGTATTTTTTAAGTTTTACAATATTCGTTTTTGGAGAAAAACATATACTATTACACATTATCATGTCCTGTTTTACATAGGACATAAAAACATAAAAGCCATAATGATCAAGGGCCCGTTGCACACTAAATATTGCTGCCATGATGTCAGTCACTGAAATGGCTGCTTAGGTACCAATATAAAGCGATTCCCATCTGTATTTAATTCAATGCCATGTCTCAATATAACGGAGGACTCCTGTACTAACTTTGGTCCGTCCCAGATTGATCATCTAGTCGATAGTGCTACAGGCTTACTGAGACTGACACTAGACTCTATAGCCCCTCTAAAAAAGAAGATAATAAAGCAGAGGAGGTTCGCTCCATGGTATAACCCTGAAACCCGCAAAATAAAACAAACATTGCGAAAGCTTGAAAGGATATGACGTTCCCCCAATTTAGAAGAATCTCGGTTAGTTTGGCGAGATAGTCTGAAAACATATAAGAAGGCCCTCCGTAATGCCAGAGCAGCCTATTACTCACTAATAATAGAGAAAAATAAGAACAACCCCAGATTTCTCTTCAGCACTGTAGCCAGGCTGACAGAGTCACAGCTCTGTTGAGCCGTGTATTCCTATAGACCTCAGTAGTAATGATTTCATGAGCTTCTTCAATGATAAGATTCTTACTATTAGAGACAAGATTAATGGTCTCTTGCCCTCAATCAGTGCCGATCTATCCTTGGAGGCAGCTATAAGCCCTGATATATGTATGGACGGCTTCTCTCTCATCGACTTTAAAAAATTGTCTTCAACAATTTCCTCTTCTAAATCTTCTACCTGTCTCTTGGACCCCGTCCCGACGAGGCTGCTTAAAGAAGTTTTACTTTTGATTGGCACCTGTCTGCTGGATATTGTCAATCTGTCTTTACAAACAGGCCATGTACCACAGTCTTTTAAAGTAGCTGTGATCAAGCCTCTTCTCAAGAAGCCCACTCTTGATCCAGAGGTGTTGGCTAACTATAGACCTATCTCTAACCTTCCCTTCCTCTCTAAGATCCTTGAGAAAGTAGTTGCAAATCAGTTATGTGACTTTCTACAGAACAATAGTTTATTTGAGGATTTTCAGTCAGGATTTAGAAAACACCACAGCACAGAGACAGCACGGGTGAAAATTACTAATGACCTCCTAATTGCATCAGATAAAGGACTTGTCTCTGTTCTTGTCTTGTTAGACCTTAGTGCTGCATTCGACACCATTGACCATCACATCCTATTACAGAGATTAGAACATTTGATTGGCATTAAAGGCACCGCACTAGGCTGGTTTGAGTCCTATTTATCGGATCGATCTCAATTTGTATATGTAAACGATGAATCCTCGATGACCACCAATGTCAGTCACGGAGTTCCACAAGGTTCTGTGCTTGGACCAATCTTATTCACCTTATATATGCTTCCTTTGGGCAATATCATCAGAAGACACTCCATAGACTTTCATTGTTATGCTGATGATACTCAATTATATATATCGATCAAGCCAGACGAAAGCAACCAGCTTGCTAAACTTCAAGCATGTCTCAAAGATATAAAAACATGGATGACCTGCAACTTCCTGATGTTAAACTCAGATAAAACTGAAGTTATTTTACTAGGCCCAGAACACCTCCGGAATCAACTATCTAAGAGTTGTCTTTGATCAGGACTTGTCCTTTAACTCTCACGTAAAACAAATCTCAAGGACTGCATTTTTTCACCTACGTAACATTTAAAAAATTAGACACATCCTGTCTCAAAGCGATGCAGAAAAATTAGTTCACGCATTTGTTACTTCTAGACTGGACTACTGTAACTCCTTATTATCAGGCTGCTCTAATAAGTCTCTTAAATCTCTCCAATTGATCCAGAATGCTGCAGCTCATGTACTAACAAAAACTAAGAGAAGAGATCATATTACTCCTGTATTAGCTTCTCTTCACTGGCTCCCTGTAAAATCCAGAGTCAAATTTAAAATCCTTCTCCTCACCTACAGAGCCTTAATTGGTGAGGCACCATCATATCTTAAGGATCTCATAGTACCATATTTCCCCACTAGAGAGCTGCGCTCACTAAATGCGGGGCTGCTTGTGGTTCCTAGAGTCTGAAAAAGTAGGATGGGAGCCAGAGCCTTCAGTTATCAAGCTCCTCTTCTATGGAACCAGCTTCCACTTTCAGTCCGGGAGGCAGACACAGTGACCACATTTAAGAGTAGACTTAAGACTTTCCTCTTTGATAGCGCTTATAGTTAGGGCTGGCTCAGGTTTGCCCTGGTCCATTCTTTCCAGCCCCTTGATATGCTGCTATAGACCTAGACTGCTGGGGGACAACTTAGGATACACTGAGCTCCTCTATCCTTTTCTCTCTTTCCTTCTGTATGAATTCATGTTCTATAAATGCACATTACTAACTCTACTTCTTCCCTCGGAGTCTTTGTGCTTTCTCGCCTCGCAGGTTTCCACGAATCGTGGTTGCATCTGGACCCTGGTCCTGCCTCCTGGTTCCTTCCGTGGAACTGCTGACGCACATTCTTTTCTATTTTATGTGAATTCAACGTGTTGTAACTCTGTTATGCTGTTCATTCTGTACAAATGACATCTATTTTTGTACTCTGTCCATCCTGGGAGAGGGATCCTCCTCTGCTGCTCTCCTGAAGGTTTCTTCCATTTTTCTCCCTGTTGATAGGGTTTTTTGGGGGATTTCCTGAGTCGATGAGAGGTTCTGGGACAGAGGATGTCAGTGTGTACAGATTGTAAAGCCCTCTGAGGCAAATTTGTAATTTGTGATTTTGGGCTATACAAAAATAAATTGAATTGAATTGAATTGAATAATGTTATGACCCCTCCCACCATCCTCCCAACCCAATTTGATTCAAATTTGTTTCTTTGTAGATTATTTTATTACATTGCAGGTGCTTGTGCTTGCAGGTGCAGATCGTGTGTCTGTGACAAGGCACCCTCTGACCTCTGGATGACCTCTGTTCCCTTTGTGCACCACATATGATCACTCCTGTGCTGTTTTACTATTTCACTGTTTCGATATTCCCCCATGCCCCTTCAAAGACCAGCAGGTGTCTGTCTCTGGGGGAACCTGGGCAAATGTCGTGGGAACACAGACAGTTTTCGTGACAGTGTCGAGGTCCCCCTTGAACTCTGTCACCACGGTCCCATAAAAAATACACACAAACATGGCCTGTAGAGTTTCACAGTTTCAAGATTCCCTAAAACCACCATTTTCCTTGATTTGATCCACACTGGTAGATCTAAAATCCATCTCAATAGATACGGGTCAAATTTTGTACAAAAATGTGTGGCACCTGTACAAAAGTATAACATTTTAAAATATTTTAATTATTGTGTATTTTGAGTCACTTTAGGAAAAGTCATCAAATTTCAGGCTAAAAGAATGACGTTTAGGGTATTTTTACTGCTGTCAAATGTCAAAATGGGTCAAATTTGACCCGAACAGTATGGAAGGGTTAAGAAACAGCGTAGAGCTGTACCAGCATGGTTGCATCTATTTTTAGCAGTCCATTCCTCATCGATAGGATTATGCTTTTATCATATGTGTACTTGCTGTTCGCTACCATAGCTAATCCGCTATACAGTTTGTTGCTGTATTTCTCTGCAACAGAAACATACTGGGCTCACACTTGTTCTCTTAGAGCACTTTGGGCATTATCTGGAGCATTAACAGCTTAAAGCCTAAAGACCTTGACTGTTAAATTACCTCTCAGTAATGGCATTTAGCTGACAGATGGGCCACTAAGTCTGGCTGTGTGTGTGTGTGTGTTTGTGTGTGTATGTGTGCAGTCGATACAACTTAGTAAATCCAAGTTGAACCAAGAACTGAGGTGAACCAAAAACCTTAGGAATGAAAATTCTGTATCTGATCAGGCAGGTCCCAGTAAAGTGTGTTGACGTATGAGAACACACTAGTGCAGTGGATCACAAAGTCACATTAAGAAGACAAGTGTAACCACAGCCAGTGTTGCACTTAATTGTTCATAAAAATTGCCAGTCACTGCTTGGGGGATAGAGGGGGTATGCCGATAAGAATGCCGGATTATCGGTTTCAGAAAGTTACAGAAAATATACACAGCTCCTTCTAATCTGATAACAGAGAGGTGTGTGTGTGGGGGGCAGGGGGGGGTTCTGAAGCTCTTCAACCCTCCGACAAGAGGCATACTGTCAGCTTAAGCCTTTTTTTTAATTAACAAACATGTGATGGCTTGTTCATGCTGAAGTTTAAATCTTAATTTAGAAATATCAGTACATGCATGTTATAGTTTATAAAGGTGAACAAGGGTTAAAATGCTTTGATTTAGTTGCTAGTTTAATGTCTATTTAACTGTCACACCAAAAATCACACCAGTCAATGACTAAAGGATTATAACAGTGAAGTGAGCCCAAGTCAAATAGCTTGTGACCTCTGACCTCCCTTTGGACTGCTTGTAATGGACTTTATTCTACTGATGGCATCCAAGGACATCAAACAAGAGCATAGTGCACTTTGGATGCTTGATGCTTCTAGTACTTTTGATGATGATTTCAAATATCCACAGCAAAGAAGAGTTCTTATTCACTCTGATTGTGAAAGGCCTCCTCCTCTGTTCTCCTGTCTGGAAATGGTTTACTCAATGCTGAAGATTATGTTACATTTATCAAAACCCTTTCATGCATGAATTAAGGTACGATTATAGTCCTCTTTAGGCACAAACCAATGAATAATGCAATATATTAAATGAGAACTATAGGAAAATATTTTAATGCTGTTAAACTAGTGTGTTCACATATTTTATCATATTCTAATGTTAGACCTCGCTCCTCACTCCTCAGCCTCTCCCTCCGTTCACCTGTTGAACTGTATATTTAAAAAAAGAAATCTACAAAAATAACAGAAAACTATTGTTACACTATTGTTTTGTTACAAAAACTGAAAGTGACACTCTAATAACATAAATATATTGATTTACAATCAACAAAGTCACTGCAGATGAAATATTTTCAATAACAAGAGGGTCCAGTGGTATATATATATATATATAAAATCAATACTGTGACATTTTAACAACCGTCTTACTCCTTAGTTGTTACTTGATGTGACCAAATTGTAAAGCATTAGGCTCCACTGTGGTGGCTGATGTGAAACTAAACCATCACAATGCGACAAGAAACAGCTTATGAATAGATGTCCACTTTAGTGACTACAATGCCAGAAAAGAGAGGCCAATATAAATCAACATATCACAACACACGCACACACAGACACACACACGTTTGTTGAAATTCATTTGTAACACTGTATATATATCATCGTTATGACAAAATCATCTTGGTGATTGCTACACACTGAAGCACTGAGACATGGTGGTAACTATTTTCATCTGTTTCATTTACTTCATTAATTTATTACACATGCCAACTGATTCATAACTGGACATAGAGATTTGTATTGTTTTTATAACATACGGTTTTATTTGCAATTTCTTTGACAGCAGTTATCGGTTTAGAGTGCAAAGATTTAGCTAACTTTTCTAGTCAATTTTACTATAATAGTTTTCATTAACTTTAACTTTCATCCATCCTTTTTCATCCAATAAATTGAATTGAATTGAATTGATGCCCCAGACAACATAGCTCCGAGGATCACTGACCCACTCAAACTCCTCCACCATGTTAAGATGGCGATTCGCGAAGGATGAACTTTAAGTTCATTAAGTTAATTCAGTTTCTTTGAGTTACCGGTTCCTGGGAGTTGCTGCTGGAGTTGTCAGGCTGGCCAACTGGAGAAGTTCCAGCTGTATCAGACGTGTTTTAAAGAGGGTTGTGTCTCTCTGATCTATTCACTCGGCCCCTGACCGTAATATTGAGTTAATATTGTGTACTTTTGTATTTTGATGCTCTGGCAACATTGTTTTCTTGAAACTTTCATGCCAATAAAGTAAATAAAATAAATAAAATAATAATACAAAATAAATAAATGCCCTCTTAACTCAACCTCTAGCAGTCCTACCTGTTGGAGACATCTCGGGGACACAGGCGCTGTAGGGACCATCAGGAAATCGTGGCTCGTTGTCGTTGATGTCCTGCACCTTGATGATGAACTCAGACTGTGGCTCCAGAGGGAGCCCTGTGTAGATGTCAACAGCCTGGGCCTTCAGCGTGTAGTAGGACTTCTCCTCCCTGTAAAATATCACATGTTACGTTAATGCACTAGTATTAATATGTCTAATCAACAGAGACTACATGAGGATTATGTAGTGTGGCTCTAAGATAGCTGTTGAAGTTATTGGTTATTAAACCCAAACTTCATCCAGATCAGCCAATAAAGGTAGCTTTGACAACAATGAATCCTCATTTCTATCAGGTGTTACATGTGGGACAGGATTCTGTACCGTACTAATCACAGGCCTAAACACAGCTAGGATCTAAAACAGCCAGTGAGCTGGTGCCAGAAAGACAAACAGGACCCCTCATCCTAGATCAGTGGTTCTTAACCTTATTGGAGGTACTGAACCCTGCAAGCTTCATCAGTGCATTCACTGAACCCTTCGTAATTGGAAAAATAAAATATGATTTCTTCAAAACATAGGTATATATTTTATTAGTGCACAAAATGAACTGTGTGTGTCTTGACCCCTGCCGTACCGCTGAGAGTGACTCAACGAACCCCTGGGGTTCAATCGAACCCAGCTTAAGAACCACTGTTCTAGATAGATGCTGATTGGCTCCTTGGACATCGGTCACGGTTTTGTAAGAATTACTCTGAGTCCACGCCACCTGGGTGCCATGCTATTGTTCCAGCAGCTATTATTCCAAAACCACAATTGGACATTTCTTCAGACTATTGGGGTTTCGGAATAATGGGCCATTGAAATAGATATTCCCAGCTACCTGTAGCTGTCCACGAAAGGACTACTGCCTATAACACTGCTGACACTTTGATCAGTCAATATTTACCTGCATCGTCTCAAACACCTATGGTAATGATAATGCCTGGACCTTTGGTGAGAGAAAGAACCTTGGCCAAAGGGAGTATGAACAAATAAGGATACTTGATATGGGACTGCGCAAAAGTATAATAGATGAGCAGCATTAGTTTGATACCATGCTCTGAGCATTAGTGAAGTCTGACTATACTGCAAAGTATTTTTGTCAAAGTGGAGTTGCAGACACCTTACACACCTGTTTCCCATTAGCTCATTGTTTTAGCCTATTAGCTTGTTCATCTGTAAATTACACAGCAGCTGTCCACAGTAATAACACTCCAAAACTATCTCATGTTAGCTTTATTATAGCAGCTGGCGCAAGATCGGCATGGTTAGCCATACATGGTACACGTGGTCATTATTTAAATGTTACTTGTATTACCTTTGATAAAAAGACACAAAGTGAGTAAAGATGAGCAGCTACTATAATACTATATGTTCTTTGGCATATTTAACGCAGAAACATTCAGAAAGACATGCATAACATTGATGATGCTTTAACTACGGTCTCCTCTATCACTACGTTGATTTTAGATGTGATTTAAACTTGCTTCAGTAGTGTCTTACCATGTTCAGGTGGAAAATAAAAGGCAAGTGGCTGTGATGTAAGCGCTGCCTCTTGTCAGTATGATTCCAGATGACCAAGTTTGCATAACGGATCAAGGAATTTGATGGCCTTACATTTGCCAAAACATGGCACACTTTTACAGAATACTATGAGACAGGATTCCACAACTTTGGAAAGGAGCAGTGACAATCGCAAAGTAAAGTGTACAAATATGCCCTTACATGATTACATAACGTACTATATCAGGAAAGTGTGCTTGCTCATATTTGATTTGCCCATGCAGCACCTAGCTGGATGACACTGCAGTGTTGAAGCAAATGTTGTGCCAGATGATGCAAAGGCTGTGTAACATCGGCCTGAACACCCTCTACCACCCAGCAGGACCTAACCGAGGACATTTCAAACTGATTCTCATTACATCAACATTTAAGTAGAGAAACACTTGAAAGGGTTTGTTTTTCCTTGCTCATTTCAATTTATTTTTCATCATTGTTAGTAGCAGCTGTTAGCACTTTATGCTACGCTAGTTTCTTTACTGCTCTACCTTTTGAAGCAGATCATTTCTAACGACCCATTCCAAGACGGAGAGCCTCATGTGCTATTATGCATATTCTTTATTCAATGATTACATTGTAATAAACAGGGACACATCGCTATGATATGAATTCCTTTTATGCAATGTAAATACATATTTTTATTTGATGCCAGTAGTTTCTCTACTTGAAGTTCTGCATTGCATTCATGAAACTTATTTCTGAATTGTTATTAATATTGATGAGTACTGACCTGTCAAGCCCCACCAGTGCATGTATATCTCCAGTCATTTGATCGATGGTGAAGATGGACCCAACTCCTTCTCCTGACAGAGTGTACTTGACTGCATTGTCTCCATTGTCCATGTCTGTGTGGAGCTGCAGAGGGAAAAAAATACACAGAGATACACAAAATATTAAAGAGCTTTCAACAGTTAAAGCTACAATGAGGAACTTTATTTTTCTGGTTATTTTGGCGGTCCCTTTGGACTGAACACCAGATGCAGCAGGGTCTGACAGTCTGCTCTGCTCTGCTCTGTCCTGGTTCTCCCATGCCTCCCTTCCCTCCACCGGGCCCAGCAATATGGCCTAGGACTCCAGCAGCGTGGTGTCGGTGTTGGCTCCCAGCGGAAGAGAAGCAGCGAGGAGAAGCTGCTGCTGGACGCTGAGCCCTACTTCTCCCTCCAGAGCTCCGACTGCAGGTGGAAGGCTGCAGTGAAGTTGGATCTGGGTCTGTCCACGGTGGACTGGTCTCTGGTGGAGGTCCCGCTGGAGTCTGAACTGAAGGAGTTTCAGGTGAACCTGAATGATTTAATCTGATTTCACCAGAATCTGAACCGGTGGCACCGATTACAAGCATTAAATATAATAATAATATTATAATAGCCAGTCCTCTCACTGATGTTCTCATTTACTGATGAAAGTCATAGAGAGCCATTAGTTTTAATGAAATACTTTTTCATAACGAGTTAAAAGTGCTTCACAATAACTTTAAAGATGAATTGTGGTCATATCCAGCATTTTTATCTAAAGTATAGTTTCTCAAAACATCGCAGAGGCAGAGAATACATATAAACATACAGACACAGTCCTGATGTAGCGGATCAGCTGAGTTTTAAGTGTTTCAAAATGACCAAAGATTTAAACCTGTTTCTCCCATGACTGTCTATTTTCATACTTCCAAAAATAATCTTTGGGCTAAGATAATAAAATAAAAAAAACACACACACAATCTATTGCACAGTTGGTTTCCCTTTTTCTGTCGTCATTTTCTTCTTCTTGTCTAAATTATTCATCCCTGCTGGCTGAATACACACTTTTCTGATGTTTTTTTTCATCTGCTCTCTGTCCTTTTTATTTAAGGGGCATGTGTTATCTCAGTCATAGGTCTCTGAACTTATGCATTTCAAATGGGGGATGTGCAGATTTAAAGAAGTTTGAGGAAATGCTACTGTTTGATTTGAGATTTAATTTATGTTTAACTGTTTTTCTCAGGAGTTGGTGAGCAAAACAGAGCTAAGAGGAGATTGAATATAGACTTACATGCATCAGGCGGACACAAACATCACTGCAAAGGAAAAGTAATAGTAATGTTATGTTTCTGCTGGCTGTTAATATAAGGGACTGTATGCTAACATGTTAGACATAACTATTTGTCTGCCGCATTGTTGGGACTTTGCCATGTGGTTGAAACAAAGAGAGAGGTCTACATGTCATTTTCAAGCCTTAGATTGTGAAATCGCACCAACCCCCCACCAGGCGTCAAAATCTCACCTGAGTGTGAGATTTTGGTTCAAACCACAACACTGCTGCCTCATTGGATAAGAGCCACGGTAACCCCAGGGAGTCCCTGTGACACGGCCATTACGTCACCAAGGCTTTATAGACCAGGGCAGTTTATAGACCTTTTAAACTGTGCCGTCCTATGCGACTCATGTTGCTAAAAGGAGGTGAAACAACGTTGGTGCCTTTAAAGAAATAACCTGAGGTAATAGTGTGATTGTTGCAGCTGTAATAGTGTTAGCTTTGTTAGCTTCAATAGCTTTGTTGTGTTTGAATCTGCCACCGCGAGTAAAGGTAAAAGTTAAAGGACCAGTGCCATGGCTGAGTTCGCGTCAGGCTTCCGTGTGATGAAGTTAGCTTTTAGGTAGTATGCTTGTAGTTGAATAATACATGTTTGTATATGTATAATATTATATATAATATAATATTATTGATTTTTGATCAGTATTTTTAAATAAACTCTCTTATAGTTTTAAAGAGCAGTTTTCTGTGATTACTTTGTGGATATGTGTTGTTATAATAGCTGGATGTTATAGTCTGTGCTCGAATTCAAACCTTCACTGTTCACTCTGAAAGTGGAATAGTTATTTCACTATTGACATTTTGAGTCTAAACCCTAATTTTGAGACCACCAATTCATCCACAGTTTGGTTATTGGTCCCTGATACCAGGGTGGTGCCCTGTTATTGTTAACACATGTTAATAATCCTATTGATATTAATAATTTGATTATTATGAATAATTTATTTTTCATACTTGCTAATAACCAAACCCACTTCTGCCAGATCCCAACATGTTGCCAAAGAATTCTAGTACTTGACCCTCAATGCATTTATAAATCATTATTATCAATTATTTTATTTTTATTATGATCACATACACATCAGCAGCTCTCATGCTCTCTCAAACCAACACCAAGTACATCACTTATCTCAACATTTGATCACTCTGCTCTTTATCAATTCTTCATTACAGTCAGTAATAACAGGCGGTGACACTGCTGATTTGGAAAATGGTGTGGAAAGATTTCAGAAATGAGGCCTAATATTCTGACCAAATGTTTCATTCAGTTGAAACTAAGACAGTAATTTGTAGCTAGCCTGGTTCTGATGGACGCACCCCTTAGTTTCACGAGTCCTGGTTGGGTATAATACAATAGAATGAGTACCTGCTCTGGAATATTCAAAACAGTTATTGTGTTCTACATATGTATTTTTCACTTAGGATGTTGCTGTTGTTAGTTTTGAATGCAAATATTGCAAACAATGACTTTCAGACTCATGATGTGAGGAATGCTGACGATCTCACAATGTGCTCTGGTGTGGTCCTTTTGTTGAGAAGCCATGCCCCACAGCGACAGATGGAAGTGCCACTGCAAAGGTCAAGCAGGCAAATGTAATGAGTACAATGAAGTGATAGATATTCACCACAAAAGGCCACAACAGCTGCATATACATCCTGCTGAGAGACCAACAAACATGAGAGTTCTACGTAGTAACTGCAGCAGCATAACCAACTCTGCAGTGTTATGAAGGTAATATTTAGGTAGGTTGAAAGACAAGTAGGTAGGTAGATCGGTAGACATTTAGGTTGGTAAGCAAGTAGGTAGGTAGACAGATAAGTAGGTAGATAGGTAGGTAGGTAGGTAGGTAGGTAGGTAGGTAGGTCCGTAGACAGATAGATAGGTAGGTAGGTAGACAGGTAAGTAGGGAGACAGGTAAGTAGCTAGAAAGGTAGGTAGGTGGACATGTAGGTTGTAAGACAAGTAGGTAGGTAAATAGGTAGGTAGATAGGTAGACAGGTAGGTTGGTAGACAAGTAGGTAGGTATACAGGTAAGTAGGTAGACAGGTAGGTAGGTTGAGGTCTTGTGAAAGCAACAGATACCGAACCTTTATTATTATTTTCTTGTCAGAGCATTTGACTTATTGATTGTTTCTGAGATGTCAAGTTATCCTTGTAGTTGGCTCACATCACGTTCTCATGAAAGAAAATGCTCCAGAACTCACTTTGGACCCGACTGAGATCACTTCCTGTAAAAGGGTCTTGGTGCATTTTATTTTGGTCCACACACTAGTACCATCTGAATTCAGATCTGCCCTAACAAATTGTACTAAGGAGGTTCCAGTTCAAATGAAAGGTAGATTTGAAAGACCTTTGAAGACAGAGCTCAATCAATTTATACATGCACGTCTCCTTGTCTTTATTCAAACTCATATTTTTGGTCACGGTTTAACCAACATGACTTGGTTATCTGGCAACAACAGTCATATTGATTTGTAATGCCTCAAACGTAACAACAGAAACACACACACAGTTACTATAGTCTAAACCTTCCTCAGAAGGGCAGAAACAATGCCTCATCTTGTCATCAACAATGACTTGACAAGGTGAGAAAAATACTTATTGGGACATTTAGGAAAATACAACCTTATTTGTCACAGATGAGCAATGAAGAGAGAGAAATCCCAGGAACTTCCATCTCAACCTGTACTAAGCTAAGGATCCGTCCTCAGCTGAGTGTCAATGCACAGAGCACCTCTTCTATATTTCCTTTAATATGTGTGTTTGTGGGCTGTTTCTTTGGACATAAGGGTTCTTTGGTGTGATGCTGTTCTACTAATACACATTGAAATGTTAATGCAGTTTATTTTGAAGCCTAAGGTGTTCGTTTCTTATATCTATAACATCATCATCATATAAAATATTTTCTCCTTCATTTGTATGGCATGTTTGCCTGCTGGAGGAAATTGGAAATTGATAAGACGTGCATGTGTTTAGTTGGAACTCCTGTGGTCCAAGCAGGACTGTCGTCTCTGTCGTCATAATCTTCTAAACCTGTCCTCCTCCACAGATCCAGCCAGAGGTTTTAGTGGCATAAGGTCATGTGATTCCTTCTGCCACCCTCCTACCATTCAGCCCTTCCTCCTCCAGTGATAATCAAGCTGTGACCCTGCTATTAGCACCAACAGCAGATTAATCAGGGACCCGGGTGGAGCCCAGCTTACTGAAACTGACGGCCTCTCCAGGCCTTGCACATGTTTCCTCCCTGTTTGTAGTCGGGTCAACAGAGGACCATAGAGCTCAGAGAAGTTTGCTTGTTAAAGTACTCTTTACATTCCCAACTGACACTAATGTGTTCTTAAGCAAATCAACCAGTAGTGTGTGCACACTTAGCAACCTAAAGACCCTACCTAGTAGTTATGAATTAAATCGCAATTAAAACTAACATAGTTTGTATAGCCCAAAATCACAAATTACAAATTATGCTCAGAGGGCTTTACAATCTGTACACATTCGACATCCTCTGTCCCGGTACCTCACATCGGCACAGGAACCCCCCCCTCCAAAAAAAAAAAACAGGGACAAAAAAGTAAGAAACCTCAGAGAGAGCAACAGAAAAGGATCCTCTATCAGGATGGACAGAAGTACAATAGATGTCATGTGTACAGAATAAAGCAGGCCTCTATATATTCTACCAATGATGTGTTGGATTTTACTGTTGAATGGGTTACACATGCTATCGTATTGTGAATAGCTCTCACTACGCAAACCCCCACCCCACCCCCACCGCTGCTTGATCAGTCAACACTGGAGTCAATGCCTTCATTTGAGACATTTGAGACAAATCTCAAGACACTGTAAAACAGAGTTGAGCTTCCATGCTGTGTTCTTTATTGTGTTTCGGTTTATTATTGTGTGTGTGAGTGCGCGAGTGTGCACCTCTGTGTCTGTCCACTATCTCTCATTCTGTATCATATGTATCCAGTTATGTCTGCATGCTCAAAGACCTCCGGTGGTTGTGGTGACTCACACTTTCTCAGAACACCTTTTATCACCTGTTCTATTCTGCCACTGACTGTCTGCTGAATCCTCACTCACTATGCCACACAGCTAAGTGCATCGCCGAACCTAAGACGCCACTCTGAGACCAGAGACACAGTGGAGGAAAACCAGACTATATGTCTATGAGGAAAACTGTTTGCCCACTTTTATTGTTTTGGCCAGTGTTTTTGGCTAACAGCTAACTGCTAATATAACTACACATACAGCTGAGGTCATCACTACCATTTAGCTGCTGCTCTGCAGCCAGAGACACCGTTATTCGGTACCTTTTTCTAAAAAGACAGACTTCCAGCCTTAATAAACACTTTAAGTAGTGAGTACACATGCGTCGGAGTTGAGACACTCGCCTGCACACAGCCAGTGGACATCTGCATTGATTACAATGAGAGTGTTTCTGTTGTGTGAGAGATGTACGAGTGAAAAACATGTTTGATACACTTTGTGTCTAGAAGGAGGTTAGCCAGTTGTTGGTTGTGTTCATTCAATCAAACATTACAGCAATGGTTGTTGCGTGGAGGAGATCTTAACTCTACTGAGTGCACCTTTCTAGTTACAAATGAAGCTATAGTGTAAGTTCAGTCGGAAGACTATACTCTTGCATGCCTAAGCCCGTAATTTATTTCTCATACATCTCATCACTTCTCACGCATGCTCACTCATTATTTACTTGCTGTCATTGTTCGGGGCTGTCAATCATGACATCAGCTGTTTAGATCAGCTGGTGTCCTCTATCCAATAAGCATAACGAAACAATTACATCGTTAGCCTATCATCTTGCTGCCGTCTCTTTTAAATATGAATGTCTCTTTACCATCAGTTCATTCATGTTGCTATTAGGCACGATTCATGTTGCTGTTACACACTCTCTCAATTAGCCCGGTGTCCCGACGCGATTGGCAAACGTCCACATTACCTTTTTCCAGTTTCGTATTTTTGGAGCAAGCCGACTTCCAGTTCACCAACAGAGGAGAAAGCATCTTCTTCCACTCGTTTCCCTGGCGGGTCCCTCTGTGCAGGTAACGACCTGATCAGCACCATGCAGTGTCCGGCTAAATCCAGGCGCGACTCAAGGCCGAATATCCGTAAGCTTCTGCCACACCGGCGGCTCCTCGTGCTAGCGGCCTTGTGCACTCCGCATTCATTTCACTTAAAGCCGCTCATTAATCAAGGTAAAGACATTAATCAGCATGGAGCACCCGAGTCGTCTTCTCATCAGATAAATATGGTCAGACTGCTATCAGTAGTTTTAGGCGCTGTCCAAACTGTAATATTGAGAAATACTACCATAAAATCTCTACTATGAGGGTATCTACAAGGCTAGTTTTGAAGCAAGGATATTTTAGACACACACGCAGTTGGAATGCATTTAATCCCTCTGGTTCCTAAGGGTATTAAAATATCCAGCGTTTACAGTGTTTCAGACTCACTGTCAAGTTAGTCCCTCAAACATGTGCAGTTGCCCCACTTGAGAAGGATTGATGTGTCTACCCGAAGATTTTTAACTGGATTTCACTCAATGACCAAACTTTTCCTTTTCCTCCTTTTTATTTTGGAAGGTTCAGCATATTAAGCCATTTCAGCTATTTAAGTAATTTAAGGTGAAAAACATTTAAATAGAAAAAACAGAAAAAAAACAAATATATTCAATATACAAATTAATGCAACAAGCAAAGCACTCATGAAAGTTTGAGTGATCATGCACCAGTTCCATTCTCTCTAATCGAAATGTTTTAATTCTTCAATCACGCAAAGGGAGTACTTGATGCCAAAGGTACAGTCATTAATGACATGCTCAGAAGTTATCCATATCAGTGCAGCCCATGAAGTCCATAAGCAGGATCAGGTCTGACTCATTCAAGCAAAGTGTGCCCTGGTCATGGCTGACCTCATCACAAACAACAATAAGCATGCTCATCAGCATAACGGCAACTCTCTTCCATTGTGTGGCGGTGTATTCTCGCGACTCATGTCCATTGTTGGGCTTTTGAGGCTCAGTGGTTCTCAGACTCTGGCCTCCCTCTACTCCAGTTCTAATATAATTTGGCTGGTATTGTTTAACCTTGTGCGAAATCATGGAAATATTGTCCTGTAGGCACTTTTGTAAAACTACCACAGAAGTGGTCTTTAGTACTTCGCCAGTTGGTAGTCTGCCTATCTGCCAATCTGTCTGTCTGTGGTCAGAATTGTCACAGTGATACTGTCGTCATAGATTCAGTCACAAATCTTTTCAGGTGTCTCGTAGGATCACAAAAAAAAAGCTGGGGCGCCCAGATCGCCTGGTGCATGGGGTGTTCTCCCGTGTGAGCTGAGTCTTGACTCAGCAGCCCTGGTTCAATTAGAAATCAGGGCTCTTAGCTGAATGTCATCCCCTCTTTCTCTCCCCTTCCCTCCCTGAAGATGTGTGCAGTCCGAGCACGGCCGTCAGGAGTAGGTGGGTAAGAAACGGTGACTGGATCATTAGCCCAGCTAACTTTACACCCCGGTCTGATTTGCCGTGGTAGCAGCGCGATTCAATCACAAGATGGCCTCCTGTTGCTGGATTCTACTTATTTATTAACTTGTTATTAATTGTCTTCTTCTAGATAACTATTATGTATAGCTTTCTGCCAATTCCTCCCATCTGTCGTACTCTGGGTCACTGTTAATGTATCATGGTCGATCGCGACCTCATACACTGCATCATGGTCTAATGTGTCCTCATACTGTTGTCCTGTTATGTGTCCGATGCTATGATATGAATTATTTCTGTCATATGCATTGAATGTGTTATGTACGCATGACATCTATTGTACTTCTCTCCATCCGGGGAGAGGGATCCTCCTCTGTTGCTCTCCTGAAGGATTCCTCCCTTTTTTTCCCTTTTTAAAGTTTTTTTTCTGGGAGTTTTTTCTGAACTGATGAGAGGTCCTGGGACAGAGGATGTCATATGTGTACAGATTGTAAAGCCCTCTGTGGAGAATTTGTGATTTTGGGGTATACAAAATAAAATGAATTGAATTGAATTTGACATTGCCTTGGCTAGGTCTCACCGTCAAAGGGGTTTCATCTTAGCATTGAGCTCTCCTCCGCTCAAACAATTTGTTATCACACAAACTACTGGATACCGGCTCACATGAGGTGCAGCAAGAGGGGATTGTATTATCCCACTCAGGAAAAGTGCTTTCAGTCAGTCTGCATTTTCTGTACAAGCTGCACTAGACTGGACCTCCATTCCAGGGACCATTAGAGAACTACAAACATACAGTTCATTTAAAGATCAATTAAAGAAATGGTTAGTTAGTACCCAGGTCTGTCAGCACTAGAACGTAACTGCTCCTTACTGTCCTCAATCTGTCCGTGTTGAACTTTCCCTCTGTCTGTCTGTTGTCAGCTGTCTGTCTGTTGTCAACTGTCTGTCTGTCTTGACTTTGCCGGTCGACCATCATCTACCTGCATGTCTTTTATTGTTGTTTAGCTGTGTCTGACTGATTTATATATTTCACATATGCTTTTATGTTCTGTGCCTCTGACATGGATTTTTTTTAGTGTCTAACAATGCAGCATAATCTTATCTTAAGTCCATTCTGTTTTAATATAGTTATCCCTCATTTTATTTGCTTTGTGTGTGTGTTGAATTTGTGAGCCTCTGTGTTGCATGTCTTGTTAATACTTGACAATGTCTAAGAGTCTCCTGAATGATGATACTACGTATATTAATACTCTCACTATATTCATTGTTTGTGCACGCATTGTAAAGCGTCAATATTGCATAACCTTGTATATTTAATCTTATTTCTGTTTTTAGGTTTGTTTTGTAACATCTGCCTCTCGGGACTACAGATGAAAAATAGCCTCTTGGCTAACTGGCGCATTTACAGAAATGTTTTTATTAATGTGCACTGTCACCTTATCAAATAAACCATTATATATATTGGGCATCTGCTAGTGGAATTACATACGTTGCATCAGCATTGGGCATCTGTTAGTGGAATCACATAGGTTGCTGCAGCAGCATTGGGTATCTGTTAGCAGAATTATGCAAAAATGATACATCAACCTTTTGTAAAAAGTTGTCAGCCTGTGGTTTTGTCACTGACAAACTTTTTGTTTCATTAAAGTCTGAACGTTATCTAAATGTTCTTCAACTTCACATAGTTTACTAGTTATCTGTTAGTACTACTCAGTCTCTGCTTGTATCCAACAGTTGGATAATGTCTTCTGTGGCTGACGACACTTTGTCAAGTCTGATAGCAATGTCATCAGGTTTATCTCAGCTTGGTGATGGAGGCTGTGAATCTATAAAAGGAATCCTACTTTACAAACAAGGATGTAGAGTTTAATTGGGAATTTACCAGGCAGAGAACATCAAATGAAATGATGCTATCAAGTAGCATTATGGGAAGACAAAGTGTCTTACAGTAAGTGTATTCAACCATTCCTTAATTAGAATCCTGCCTTTTCAGATTCTCAGCCTTTGCTGATTCAGTTTTCTTCATCTTACCAAGTTTATGGAAGTTCAGTGTAAATGTTTCTACCCTGAACTGCTTTATTATGGTAAATGGTCTGTACTTCTATCATACCTTTCTAGTCTTCTGACCACTCAAAGCACTTTAACACTACATGTCATTCACCTATTCACACCCATTCATACACTAATGACAGGGGCTACCATGCAAGGTGGCACCTGCCCATCAGGACTATGTAACATTCATATCCATTCACACACTGATTGCAAAGCCTTCAGGAGCAATTTGGGTTTTAAGTGTCTTGCCCAAAGACACATAGACATGGACTGGAGGAGCCAGGGATCAAACTGCCAATCTTCTGATCCAGTCGCCCCGGTGGCTGTTTGACAGTTTTCCATTTGAATGATGCTAGTTAAAAGGAGGATTAATTACATAAAACACTCTACAATGTGCTGTCTGGATGAGTTATAGTCGCAGCTGATCTCAGTTCACAAATCCGCTCATTCACATGTCACTGCTGCCTCAGTAGAGCGTTACAACTTAGTAAAAGCCACATAATGACACAACGTGGAAACTGTGCAGAGTATGAATTATTGATTCATAATAAAGCTGTAACTGTGATCCTCCCACCTAATGTGCAATGACACAGAAGCTATGATGAATTAATCAGAGATGTAAACAACCCACGCTAACATTACAAAGCAGACAGGGAGGTCAGAGAGGTACAGACTTTATCATATCATCCATATGGTTGGATGATATCAGGGCTATACACTGATGAAGGAAGATAAAAACACAGTGGAAACATGCAATGGTCTTTTTCACTCAAATACCTCCTTATCTGTTGTTGTAAATTGGAGCTTCAGTTCTTTCACTTTGATGACTTTGGAGCTGTTGGATCGTCCCGACACCGACACAGGTATGTTCTTTTTTTAAGATCATTTTTAGGGCTTTTGAATGAATCAGTGCACTCAATCTACGTGGTGCACACGCTCTACCGGGTGAGCTGGAGGCCCAGATATGTTCTTAAAGCCCTCTAAAAAGCACATTACATGTTCAGACACTTTTACACAAAAAACACAATGGCAGTTTTGTTGGCAAAAGTTGGATAGAGCATCTTTCAGAGAGATGTCTTCCCTTCAGGAAGCAGGCTCGAACAGAAACAAACAAATCAGACCAGCATTTTCATAATTATAAACATCAAGCAAAATACTTTACATACAGCATGAGAGTTGAATAGGAATTAAATTATGTCCAATTAATGTATTTTCAAGGTCACTCTCTGACTTCATGGAGTAGGCAGCAGGATAGATTAAAAACAAATTATATGAAATTATTAGTGGAATTGCCATGAGATTTCTTGAATGCAACATTTGTGTCTGATTGCAGTTGTCCATGTGGCAAAGTATAAATGTTCCCTTTGTGTCAACAACACAGTAGGTAGAACATTGGCAGAGAGAAAAGCACAAATGAAATGTTCAGGGTCAGAGCCATTCCTCAAAACTTCAGGCAAGGAATTGAAACGTGGCAGAGAGAAACCATATTTAAGATGGATAAATGGTAATGGCCCTGTATAGCTCTTTTCTAGTCTTCCGATCACTCAAAGCGTTGCGATACTACATGATAATATTCATCCATTCATACACTGATGGGAGGGCCTAAGGTGCTACCTGCCCATCAGGAGTAGCTAACATTCACATACCGTAGGCACAGCTGTAGGGCTTAACTTGGGGTAAAGTGTCTTGCCCAAGGACACATCGACATGGTTTAGCTGAGCCGGAGATCGAACCACCGATCCTCTGATTGAAGGATGACCCTGCTCACCACTAAACTACAGTCGCCCACTGTCTCATTGTTCAGTTTCTAACATGCTGAATTTGATACGTTATCCCACTGACAATGTCTCATA
Source organism: Ophiodon elongatus (assembly GCA_016806645.1). Lineage (NCBI taxonomy): Eukaryota > Metazoa > Chordata > Actinopteri > Perciformes > Hexagrammidae > Ophiodon > Ophiodon elongatus. Next base: position 94,220 of record JACSYO010001732.1, read on the forward strand.
TCCCTTTTTGTTGTTATGGTTTATATGCAGTTTATAATCTGATCATAAGAATATGCAGACAATAGTTTATGAAACACCACACAACTCAGTCTGACCTAGAAGTGTTGACTTGATAGTGTTTTAAAATTGTAATGTTTATTGAAAAGATGATAATTAAAAACATAACTCAGACGTCCCACTGAAGAGCTCGTCCAGTTTAACCCTTTTATCAAAGCTTCTGTAACTGAAGTCAGTTAAAAGAACGAGGGCTGAGGCTGCAGTAAACACCAGAGAGAGCAGATCAATACGTCAGTTTGATCAGTTTACAGCAGTTTGATCAGTTTACAGCACCTTTCAGCAACAGCAATGTAACGTTCGTAGTTTGCCAGTATGTTTAACAGATTATTGAAAGTTCACAACATCTGAACATTTCCAAGTTATGGCAACGATTATTTACATGATCTGCGTTTGTTCTCGTGAACGGCCGAATGGTGCGTCACTATAAATGTTGCTGCCGCAAGGAATTATGGGGCGGAAATATCTCCTTTCCTTTCGCAAAGGAAGGTCCAGAGTTTCCTTTGCTAAAGGAGCTAATTAAGGAAGCATTGAAGCACCTTTCCTTAGCATTTAGAGAATTCGAACAGCTCTTATCATGGCGGCCACTTAGATACTTCCAGGTTATTTCACTCAGTTAGAAACCTTCATAAGCAAAAAGGACTATTCAACCATAGCCCACATATGAAAAATATGTTTATTTACTCAAAAAGAAATGAAACAAAGACAAACAAACACAGCAAAACCAAGATGGTTGAAGCCAACCATCTGCCATCAGCCTACACACAGAAGGGAGAGTTCTTCACTATTGGGTTTTCTGTGTGCCACAGTTTTCCCTACATTTGTATTCATGATCCTGTTGTATATACTATGTAACTATGCCTCCTTCTTTCTGAAAAACTACCCTGGTCAAAACCGATGTGTTAATTTGATTTGATGTGGTATTTTTCAGTAATGGTTTGCATTCTGGTGTGTCTAGACTAGTTTTCATGGTTTGGCATTCTGGTGTGTCTAGACTAGTTTTCATGGTTTGTCATGTTAAATATTTTGTATTCTTTTAATTGACTTATTAATACTAAATCGTATACTTTTGCCTCATCTAAAGCAAGTGTGATTAAGGAACTGCAATCTAAAGCAAGTGTGATTACGGAACTGCAATGTCCTTTAAATGTTGTTCAGAGAAATCTCTGTGAATTGGGACTTGTACCAAATGTTGATGATAAATGGACCTTTTCTAGTCTTCTGACCACTCAAAGTGCTTCAACACTACTTGTCATCATTCACCCATTCATACACTGATGAATCAGGAGTAACTAACATTCTGACCATAGCCATAGACAAAGCTACAGGAGCAATTTGTGGACAGATTGACATGATTAACATGGGCCAGCAGAGGGGGGGATCGAACCACCAATCCTCTGATTGAAGGACGACCCTGCTCACCACTGAACCACAGTCGCCCATTTTGTCTGATGAAAACAAAATTATGTGCTTCTCAAGGTCAGAGCAGACAGCTGTACATCAGGTTGTTATTCTAAATGATAAGTTGAATGGACGGGTCTCAGCTAAACAATAATAGACAATCTGTCTTTCAAACATCATATCGAGTGTTGAGGGTCATGTTAGGTTTCTACTCTAGAAACTATTATATTTTGCTGCATGGAAATAAATAATTCAAGCTACACGATCAGTCATCTTAAACATCTTTAAATGTTAGATTCATGAATCATGCTGTGTTATGATTTGTGTTTTATTTGCCTTTCTGCACACATCATTGCAGTTTGTAAGAGAAAGTTGGTTTGTCCTCCTTATACAACTGCAGATATGAAAATGTTTCTGTACGAGGCCATATTACATTAACTACCTCCTTATCTTTGTTCTCTACTGACTCCTAAAAATCCCTAGCTGCAACTGGACAAATTAGTGACCCTCATCCTGGCACTGAACAGCACTGCTATAATATATTTAGGGTCCGAGCACTGATATAGTCAGTCCGAGAGGACCCTATAGAAATTCTAAGGACGCACATTGGGCGCATACTTGCCATACTCCAAACTCCCCAAATTGTGCAAGCTAGTCAGGCTCGGTGAAAATTTAACATTTAACAGACATTTAATATAGGTGTCATATTTGTGTATGAAAAAATGGCTCTCTATCGCCTCCCTAGAAGTTTGACAGGCGACAGCCCTCAGCCAGTATGTCCGATTGACTTGAAATTCAACACACATGTCCATCGGCACCTGGTCTACAAAAAAACCTCTCCGCCTACCAAAATGTTCTGCCATTTTGAATTTTGGGAAAAACACATTTTTGCGAACCTACACGCTAGGTCCGATTCATACCAAATTTGCTGTGGATCGTTATTGGAGCTATGTCATCAAAAGTTATCAAAAGTTTGTTGATGTCTTATTGCATTCATAAGATATGGACCAATGGTAAATGGTAAATGGATTTGCAGCATATGTGCACATTGCATCCTGTAACATACCCTGAAATTGTTATGCCATTTAAACACTAGGGGGCGCTACAGTAACTCAGCCAATTCGGGCTTTTCTGTAATTTTTCACCGTTTTCAGCCTTTGTACTTTAACGAACTCCTCCTACAGAATTTTATGCCATCAACCTCAAATTTGGTCAGGATAGACCTTTTTGATTAAAAGTTATCAAAATGGTAAATTTTTGTTGAACGACCTTGACGTGGCATGGCTCCCATTTCACATTCATTTTGTGCGGTTCACTATGTTAGAGAAAGTTGTTCATCATCTAATCCGCCCAAAATGTCTCATGCATGATGCTGGTCCAGGCTTGTGCACATTTTTATGAAGAAATTTTCACATTGTCGTAGTGTCACTTACTGGCAAAAGGAAATTACACTTTTTATACTTTGATGTACTACTCCTAGCCAGTTGACCAGATTAACCCAAATTTGGCAAGGAACACCTTAACACATTGCTGATGCATCATCATGAATATTGTGAGTTTTTGTTAAACTCCGTTGCCGTGATCATCATTGCCACTTAAAAGGAAGCTGTTTGTTTAGTGGCTTGGGATGTTCAAAAACTCATGCAACTTTACACGTGTCATAGGTAATAGAAATAATTATTTCATGAGGGTTTTTGGCTTGGCCGTTAAAAATTGCCCGAATAGCGCCCCCTACAAATTTTCCAAAGAGCAACCCCAGCGCTATGTTTCCCCTACATCTATGACAGTTGGTTGACTCATGTATCTCATGGTGACTTAAAAAACAGTCTCTTGGAACCATGCTCTAAACCAGACCTGGGCAATGTACGGCTGTCGCTGACTGGCCCGCGGGAGCTCAATGGGAAATTAGGAATAAAACGTAAGAAGTGTACATCATGCACATTATACAGCTGCATTGCTTTTATTTTGAAGGCAACTGCTGCTGTTTTTTTTTTCTCAATTTCCATACGTTCGTACGTTGGTGAATGTGTGCGACCAGCAGCGTCACTGCGATGTGTTGGTGAACTGAGTTTACAGGAGATGTGAGTTAGCTGTCAGCCCTCACAAATGTATCAAAAGATTGATACAGAGTGTGTAGAGTTTTTAACTAAACATGGACTTCTAAGAATTTATTTACAGAAGTCGAAGGTAAAGCCATGTGCTTAGTTTGTGGAGAACAGGTCTCAGTGTTTAAGGATTACAATGTGAATCTCCATTATGAGACAAAACACGCGGAGCAACACAACAATGCTCATTTTTGGTTCAGAAGATTTTGTTTCTCTTTGGATCTACCTCCATATGTAAACAAACATTCTCCGTGATAAAGTTTAACAAATACAGATACAGATCCTCTCTCACTGACGATCACCTGTCAGCTGTCCGTCACATATCCACCTTAAACATCCAACCTGACTTCAGAGCTTCGTTCAAGCCCAACACAGACTAGAGTTCTCACACTGAACTGGAAAACAGAAAATTAAGTAATTGGATTACAAAATTGGATTGCAGAAACTTGATCCCTGTCAGTGTTTTATTATATATGGATATTTAATATGTATATTTGTTTGGATCATTATTCATGCTGCAGATGTTTAAGGTGGAGCTCTAAACCATACCGGAAGTTGGTCATTCTTTTTTTGTGTGTGATTCTTTTATTATTAACCCTGGATCAGATGCACAAGCCTGGATCAGATCCACTTTGAATTTGGTCAGTAAGATCTAAAGACCTTTGTGAATAAAATGTATCAAAAGCTTTACGTTTAACAGAACAGCGACCATTTTACCTGGATTGTCATTAAACAAGCTCATGTAACTCAACTGGACTTGCTCGAATCTGCCCCAAACTTGTCATGCTTGATAAAAGTCAGGGCCTGAGGATATCAACAAGCCTATTTTCACTCAAAGTGAAAGATAGAGAAACATGATGCATGTTGTTGAGCGTGTCGTCTAGCGCCATACAGCAGATACAGGAACTGGTGAAGTATTTGCAAAGAGTAATTTCCAGTGTCACGCACTCCACATGGGGAAAAAAGTCTGACTGGTGTACGAACGTTCTCGGGCGAGCAAGCCGGCGTCCCGCCAGTGCCCCCGACACGCGCAAAGGTGCGAGGACCCGCTCATCGCTGCTTGCAGCTTTATTTTTATATTATTATATCAGAAACATCCTTGATTTTAAATATTACTGTTGTTTTTGACTTTTGCTGTTTTATTTATATTTGTGCTTTTTGTGTGAAACTTTTATATTGCTGTCATAGCCAGGGATCCCTCAGAAAATACAAAAATAAATCTCAGTGGACTACCCTAGATAAATAAAGGTTAAATTAAATTAAATTTAAAAACATTTAAAAAATAGATGGGCCCTTCGGTTTTAAAGTTGCACCAAAAAAGAAGCTGGTAAAAAACTGACCAATTTAAAACTTTAAAGGTCAGATGGAAACAATGTTTACTTACCTTTCCAACATACTGTGGTTCAGATCCCATGTACTCCTCCAGGACAAAGAACTGGTTCCACACCCATCCTCTTTTAATACGCTGGAACCTCGACTTCCCATATCTCCTCGTCCTGCTCACTAATGATGTCACTTCCCCCAAAGAGGCTGTCACATTCTTGGCTCCAGTCTCTCCCCTGGCTGACATCATCCCGGCCTTAGTTCTGCTCTGGAGGAGAGCCTGCAGGGGGATTTGGGAGCTGTAGTCCAACAGGAAACAGGAGCCCACCAGAAACAGAGTGGCATATTCCCTTGTGATCATCAGGGAGTATTGTTGTTGAAAAAGTTAGTGGAAAGTTAAAAAGCTGGTTAATTCCAGGTTGGAAATTGATATGCATCCGAAAGTGTATTTTCCCTGAAGGTAAGCATTGGACAAAGTGTTTAAATTTCAAGATGATCCAAGATGATGAGAGGAATCTGTCAATGCACTGTCCTTGCTGAAGTGTAGGAGTTACTGGAAATCATTATGTTGGATAAAGGAGACAGTGAACAGTTTGGTTTGATGTTTTGTCAGAGAGCTTGTGTTTAGAGTGGAAAGTCTTGATCTGTTTTGGTGATATCCAAACGATGGATTGGAGAGATTTAGAGTTGGACGTCAGAGGAACCAGGATGACCAGCTTGTCTTCTCTTCACTTCATTCAGTCCTCAGCTTAGACACCTGGAGGAAAAGGTGAACACAACAATATTGAGAATTTGTTCTTGACCATGGAAACAGTAGAAATGTTATCTCTAGCAGATGGAGTTTTTATAATTTGCCATATGCTACCACCTATTATCACGTGATCAAAGTTCATACTTAGCTGTGCTATCTCTACGACAAGTGAGCAATTTATCACATTTTTATATCAGGAAACATCACTTTATTTTGATGAACTGTAATCTGACAACAGTGCAGAGCTTTGCTTTTGATATTTGGAGTGTAGAATCAGGGCCACCTTCCTGTTTGTGGCTAGACATCCACACGGCACATTATCGTAGTATATATAATATTCAAGATATGAAAGGTAACCTGACATTCATTAATGTGTGAGGTGATAATGAATATTTATAAATATATGTGTTTTTAACAGCAGGATAACTCTGCATTAAAAAAAGAAAAACAGCTTGTTTCCTATAATATGTTGTAGAGTTTTGTATGGCACTGAATGATTATCTCCCTGTGGTCTGCACGGCTCTTGTCAGGAAAACATTTGCACAGAGTGAATGACATGTTGGACCTTACAGTTTGCCTACAAGGGTGAGAGAAGGCTACAACTACTCTGTTAAATATTGAAGTGAGGCACGTGGAGGCAAATAAGAACCATGCTTGTTTGCTTTTTATCAACTTTTCTTCTACTTTTAACTGTATTCGGCAATCTGCTCTCACAATCAGGTTCTTATCAGATTTTAAAATGGATTTTAGTACAATATGTATGCTCGCTAACAGGTCTCAGAGGGTCCAGATTAATTTTAACCCCATCAAGTAAACCGCTCATCTTGTGCTTTTACCACTTTTATTTATTTTATATCCAAATGAATGCCAGAGCAATCATGGATCAAGATGTGTCTTTCAGTCTCCCGATAACTCTGTGATGGTGTCTTCTGCAGTGTGTGAAGCCAGACCATGCCCATTCATTGATGAATTTGTTAACTAGTGTGACCAATCTTTCTTTTATATAAATGTGTCATAAATGTGTGTTAGGCCACAGAAATGTTCATTGATTTAAGCACTGTGTGTGTGATTAGTGGTGAACCAGTGGCAGCAGTGCAGCAATAGAAGTATTCGGTCAGTCCTTTGCTTTTCTTTGCTCTGCTGGTTTGGTAGTCTTAAGGCCGTTACACACCAGGGGAGTTTTTTTTCATGCCATTACTTCGCACGTCAATATATTTTTTCAAAACCTTTGTTTTTGTCATGAATATTTTCAGACAGAATGTGAACATTACGTGATGAAAAAGCCACGTATGAAAGTGAAGTGCTTACTTCGTGTAAATGACATCAGGCCAAGCATCAAATCAGATCAGAGGCTCTAATTAGAAAAGGCTTTAGCATCGAGGTTGAGCCCTGGTGAATTAGTCAGACAGAAGATGCATGGTGCTTGGACATGCAAATGTTGATGAAGGGATGTTTGCTCATGCAGGGCACTTTTTAAAAGCCTCAATATTTGTGTAACCTGTGACTGATTAAAATTTCCTTGTGTTGTATTGCATTATACCAGAGCTTTCCCAGTCATGGCTTACATTTGTTTTGGCAAACCGGCACCATAAAGATAAGATAAAATAAGACATACTTTATTGTCCACTTTGGAAAACTTTGGTCTGAGCATCACTGCAATAAAACTGAAACTATTGCTTTTGCAAGTGTTTCATATTGCACCAGAACACTGTAGATTCAAGACACATGTAGAGTGTAGGGCATGCCAATGCAAACCTTATTATAAAGTGCTTTGTGACCGTGTAAACTACGTGAGCCTGTGACGCAAGCAGAGCAGCTCAACCACTAATGAATTAGCTACAGTATAAGCAGTTCCTCTTTGGAATGTACCCACAGATGTACAGACATTGTCATTATCACTGGATTAATTTGATACTGAAGAAGACATGATAATCCTCACACAACATTTGTAAAACAGATGCCATGTGTAGCCTATGGTTTGTCCATAATTGTTCTAAAGATGTAAGGACAATTGTATCAAAATACCACAAGTACATATTTGCATGAAAAACATGCTCTTGCTGCTGTCTTGTCAACATGTTCACAGTATATGATCACTTAAAGTCTAAACAATAAGTACAGTATACACATGAACATACAGTATACACACTAGATTCCAAGATGTTACATTCTAACTGAAATATATTGACAGTTTCCAAATCTCCATTACCAACTTCATTATTTTAATTTAAAAAAAAAAAAAACATAATCTGGGCAGCATTACATTTCCTACTAGACTGTTGTCCTGGAAAATACATTAATGTTAACATGGATTTGAGGAGACAGTTTGTTTCTCATCGCACATACTTCCTGTCACCATTAATTGTAACCTCTATTGAGCAGATGCTTTCTGCTTTCTTACAAACGCTGATGCTTGGTCAGTGCTCTTCTGTGTACTTCTCTGTGACCAGGCTTTCAACTAACAATGTAGACCCATCCGCTTCAGGGCAACTGAAAAAGTCTAAACCTTCCTCCAGGAGACCGCTGTTTGTGTGAAACCAAGTCAATGTTGACTTATTTTCCTTAGAGTTTTGTTACTTAATGTATGAACTATTTTAACCCTAACCCCTATATTTTCCTAACCCTAACCAAGTAATCCTAAAAAGGAGGAACTGTATGCATGTAACAAAGTGTAAAAAACATGTAAAACTGGCACTAGAGGGGAACATAGAGCGTCTTAGTTTGAAGCTTCGAGCTGACGATCAAGTGTCGGTGTTTGACCAGTAGGGAGTGAGAATGTGTTGCTTGATTTTTTTGTTAAAATGATAAATGGACTGTACTTGTAATTAGCTCTTCTAGTCTTCTGACCACTCAAAGCACTACATGTCATCTTTCACCCATTCACACACTGATGGGAGGAGCTATCATGCAAGGTGCCTCCTGCCCATCAGGACCCTAATGAACCATTCATACACCACAGGGACAGCTTGCGGTTAAGTGTCTTGCCCAACATGGACTAGCGGAGGCAGGGGTCAAACCGCCAATCCTCTGAGTGAAGGACGACCCTGCTCACCACTGAGCCACAGTCAGTGGATACTTATACATCAGTGGGGCTTTAATTCATGAAATACACAGAAGGCTGCCATGATGTTTTTTTATCACTTTTATATATACTTTAATCATATGATACCAGTGGGGCCTTGTTCTGTCTCTGTGGCATATTAGCTGAAACTATTTAGCAGCAAGATGCTTTACTTTTTCAAGGATGACTTTCACAAACTTCTTCAGAAAAATCCAGATAAACGATTTAGAAATTAATGTTTATTTGCATAGACTGATGGTGACCCTACTTTATCATGGACTCAAAACAGTGGACAAGAGAATGCTGAAGCCTGACATTTATAATGACAAGAAATAAAGAATCCGGACATTATGAGAGGAAAACTATGTAGAGAGTAGAGCTGGCAGCAGCAGCAGCAACGCTGTCTGTGTGGATAACACACAACAAATCTGCAAGTAGTCGTCCTCTGTGGACCTCTGTTGGTGTAAAGCCTAAATACAAATCATTTCCCTGGGAAAAGGCGGGGATGACTGGTTGACAGAACCCCACAACCTCACATTCACAATGCTGTTGGCTGGAATGCAATTCCCACCGAGGCAGATTGTGTGAAGTTAAAAGATGATACGCTCATAGTCTGTTAATAAGTCTCAAAAGCATAGTAAGTCCATTGTATGTAATTATGTTAACATCACATCATACATACAAGGATAGACCAAATTCACAACATTGGGTAATATAGTTCAAATCTGTCACATGTTGTTTATACGTGGTTCAAAAGTTGTTTAAATTACATTGTTCACTTATTCTGTATTACCTAATTTAAGATGTTAGGTGGTGATCTGTGATTTACAAGATGGTCTTAATCTAAAATCCTGAGATACATTTCTTCTGTCCCCACCCACTAACCCACCCAAATGCATGCACTTGGGTGAGAGGTTACTGAGCTTAGGCTATTCAGTAGTGACAGTAATAATAGGGAAGGTAAGACACTCATGATTCTTTCTTTTTCAGGGGCCTAACAAGAGCACCTCATCAACCCTGCCATAGTGGGACTAACTCTCATTTTGGATGATTGTGTTATTAAAGAAGACGAGTTGAGACATTTAGCAGACTGTTGGCACTGCATGTACCCTCCAGTTAGTGCACTTTATTGGCAAATTTAACTTTTTCTTGGAACACAGACATTTGTTTAGGGCAGATGTAATTTCCTTCAACAAGTCAGGAGTAAAGTGGTTCACCTCTTAACTATTTTAATTCCTGCTTCACCCATCTGAATCAAAACAACAAGAATACATAACACCACAGGGCAGCAGAGGACCACCTCCATGAGAGACACATGCCAACTACCACCTGTGAGGATTCTCTTTCTTCACATCCCATCCAGTCCTCCCTCCTCTATAGTCACCCTCTCGCTCCTGACGTTCACTGAGCAGATGAAAGAGCTGGTCACTGCTGGAACCGTCGCTTCCAACTCCCACTCAGTCGCCCCTAACTCCCCCTCCCCCACCTCTGCCATTGGCTTTACATCCTCGCCCAGCGTTGACACGTGCCTTAGATACATGTTTGTTCCAGCGCTCATTGAGTCACCCCCTCCAGACCCTTTGATTTTTTACGCTTTTCGACCTAAAAGAACAGCTGCTGGTGTTGCTACAATATTTAAAAATGTGTGGGGTCATTTTTCTTTGTTTGTTTTTGCACTGTTTTGAATTGCAGATTAAAAAATCGACTGTGAAAACTGAAAGGTAAAAAAAATGTATCTGGCAAGCAGGAAGAACCATTGAGAAACACCTAGCTATCACAAGTCACAATGCACTGTTATAGTAACTTGAGACTTTAGAAAATAACAAGGATATCAGCAAAAGACAACAAATTCTCACTCCCAACTGGTTAAATACTGACGATTGGTAAGTGGCCTTAAGCTTTAAGCTATTTAACTTCAGTTACCCATCTAGCGTCCATTTTAGACATGTCAGGGACGTCAAAATACGCTTGTTACATGCATTGTCTTTTCAAAATAAACTTCTGTCTTCACAGGAATTTAGGTTTAGGAGACAAAACGTCCTATTTGGTTTAGGAAAAGAGCATGGTTGATGTTAACTTGATTGACTGACGATTCACCTGACTAGTGACTCACATCACAAAAAAGGTGAACTTTGACTTTTAGTTTCACACAGGACATGAACAGAGGTCTCCAGCATGAAAGTCACCTCTTACCCGCTCTGAGATGACTCTCACTCTTTAAACTACAAGGATGTGTTTAGTTCGGAGTTATTGAAAATCTAGTGTGTCTCATACCTGCCTCAGTTTGTTGGTATCAGACACAGAGGGACACTGACAAAGCCTTGGTATTTGACAAGTTGGGAGTGATCATATTATATCTTGAGCATACCTTTCAAACCAGCAGTGTTGAGCCATAATTATTCCATGAGAACCTTTCAGTTGTAAAAGATATAAGCCAACTCAAATCAAATCAAGTTACGCTCTATATTTCATCACATTGCTCAGCCTCAGAGACCAAAGGAGAGGACCGGACTGTCTGAATACTAACTGATGAAAGGATCATCAGTTATAGAAATCCAAGATATCATCAAATAACATTAAAGTATGTCTGAAGAGAGCATCAGTAGTTTTCAATAATATTTTTCAATACTGTTCATATATCACCAATGATTTTAGTTTGCATATAGTTTTTGTGAGTTATATGACTGCAGTATGGTGGATACAATAACTGACACAATCATTTTGGAAGCAAAATTTCTAAATGCTGTAAACATATACATACTGTGGTGGTAATGTGCAATGCACTGCCACTGCGAGAAGACAACCTGAACGTCACAGTTCAGCTTCCCTTCTCTCCTGCCATTCTATCTCTCACTCACCTAATGAGTGGCAACGTGATCTGGTGACGTACTACGGTAAGCGTATTGCCTCACTTCCGGTTGCCAGCGTGTCTGTTGTCCGATAGCTTACTTTCACAGCTCCAGCTAAACCGAGTTAATTGTGTGATATTCTTCAGTACAAGCAGCTAATTACCTGCTGTACATCTTAAACACTAATATCTCCCTCCTTCTTGTATCGGCTTCTCGCTTAATCTTACAGTTTTATTTACACTTTGTTTGGTTTCTCTAACGGTAGCCACTCCCCACTCGGCAAGACACCCGCTGAGGAACCAACTCTGGTTATAGGCAGCTCCATAGTCAGAAACGTGAAGATAGCGAAGCCAGGGAACACAGTCACATGCATTCCGGGGACCAGAGCGGGCGACGTTGAATCCTATTTAAAACTGTTGGTTAAGGATAAATGTAAATACAGTAAGATTGTAATACACGTCGGCGGTAATGACTCCCAAATCCGACACTCGGCGGTCACTAAAATTAATGTGGCATCGGTGTGTTCTTACGCCAAAACAATGTTGGACACCGTAGTTTTCTCTGGCCCTCTCCCAAATTTGATCAATGATGAGATGTATAGCCGCATGTCATCATTCAACCGCTGGTTGTCTTCGTAGTGTCCAGCAAACAATGTGGGCTTCGTTGATAATTGGGAGACTTTCTGGGGAAAACCTGATCTGATTAGGAGAGACGGCATTCATCCCACGAAGGATGGAGTGGATCTCATTTCTGCAAATCTGACCAACTTTGTTTGGGGACCTAATCCATGACAACCCGGAGTTCAGACCAGGAAGCAGAAGCAGAGTTGTAGTCTTACACCCTTCTCTGCACTTCCATTTGAGCAGTTACCCACCCAAAACTATATAGGGACTGTGTCTGCCCCACGGCCACTTAAATTAATTAAATCAAAAGTAACCAGAAGAGGAGTTGTACAAAATAACCTCATAAAAGTTAACACCACCAACGCAACAGTGCAACAAAATAGGAGAATTAAATGTGGACTCTTAAATATCAGATCTTTGTCATCTAAAGCTGTTTTAGTAAATTATTTAATATCAGACAATCACATTGATCTATTCTGTCTTTCTGAAACCTGGATGTGTCATGAAGAATATGTCAGCCTAAATGAATCAACTCCTCCAAGTCACATTAATACTCACATTCCTCGAGGCACCGGCCGAGGAGGTGGAGTAGCAGCTATCTTTGACTCAAGCTTATTAATAAACCCTAAATCTAAACTAAACTACAACTCATTTGAAAGCCTTGTTCTTAGTCTTTCACATCCAACCTGGAAAACAATACAGCCAATTATATTTGTTATAGTGTACCAGGCCCCAGGTCCGTATTCTGAATTTGTATCTGAATTTTCAGAGTTTTTATCAAGTTTAGTTCTTAAAAACAGATAAAGTTGTTATTGTAGGTGACTTTAATATTCATGTGGATGTCGATAATGATAGCCTTAGTACTGCGTTTATCTCATTATTGGATTCAATCGGCTTCTGTCAGTGTACAGAAACCCACTCACTGTTTTAACCACACCCTCGACCTTGTTCTTCCATATGGCATTAAAATAGAACATCTAATAGTTTTTCCACAGAACCCTCTTTTATCAGACCATTACCTCATAACTTTCGAGTTTATACTACCGGAGTGTACACCGTTAGGCAAAAGTTTCTACACCAGATGTCTATCTGACAGTGCTGTAATTAAATGTATAAAAGCCATTCCATCTGCATTTAATTTAATACCATGTCTCAATATAACGGTGGACTCCTGTGCTAACTTTAGTCCGTCCCAGATTGATCATCTAGTCGATAGTGCTACAGGCTCACTGAGACTGACACTAGACTCTATAGCTCCTCTAAAAAAGAAGATAATAAAACAGAGGAGGTTCGCTCCATGGTATAACCCTCAAACCCGCAAAATAAAATAAAAATTGTGAAAGTTTGAAAGGATATGGCGTTCCACCAATTTAGAAGAATCTCAGTTAGTTTGGCGAGATAGTCTTAAAACATATAAGAAGGCCCTCCGTAATGCCAGAGCAGCCTATTACTCACTAATAATAGAGAAAAATAAGAACAACCCCAGGTTTCTCTTCAGCACTGTAGCCAGGCAGACAGAGAGTCACAGCTCTGTCGAGCCGTGTATTCCTATAGACCTCAGTAGTAATGACTTCATGAGCTTCTTCAATGATAAGATTCTAACTATTAGAGACAAGATTAATAATCTCTTGCCCTCAACCAGTACCGATCTATCCTTGGAAACAGCTAGAAACCCTGATATAAGATTGGACGGCTTCTCTCCCATCGACTTTAAAAAATTGTCTTCAACAATTTCTTCTTCTAAACCCTCTACCTGTCTCTTGGACCCCGTCCCGACGTGACTGCTTAAAGAAGTTTTACCTTTGATTGGCACCTGTCTGCTGGATATTATCAATCTGCCTTTACTAACAGGCCATGTACCACAGTCTTTTAAAGTAGCTGTAATTAAGCCTCTTCTCAAGAAGCCCACTCTTGATCCAGAGGTGTTGGCTAACTATAGACCGATCTCTAACTTTCCCTTCCTCTCTAAAATCCCTGAGAAAGTAGTCGCTAATCACTTCTGTGACTTTCTACAAAACAATAGTTTATTTGAGGATTTTCAGTCAGGATTTAGAAAACAACACAGCACAGAGACAGCACTGGTGAAAATTACTAATGACCTCCTAATTGCATCAGATAAAGGACTTGTCTCCGTTCTTGTCTTGTTAGACCTTAGTGCTGCGTTCGACACCATTGACACCACATCCTATTACAGAGATTAGAACATTTGATTGGCATTAAAAGCAACGCACCAAGCTGGCTTAAATCCTATTTTCGATCTCAGTTTGTATATGTAAACGATGAAACCTCGATTACCACCAATGTCAGTCACGGAGTTCCGCAAGGTTCTGTACTTGGACCAATCTTATTCACCTTATATATGCTCCCTTTGGGCAATATTATCAAAAAACACTCCATAAACTTTCATTGTTATGCTGATGATACTCAATTATATCTATCGATCAAGCCAGACGAAACCAACAAGCTTGCTAAACTTCAAGCATGTCTTAAAGATATAAAAACATGGATGACCTGCAACTTCCTAATGTTAAACTCAGACAAAACTGAAGTTATTTTACTAGGCCCAGAACACCTCCGGAATCAACTATCTAATAATGTGGTTTCTCTTGATGGCATTGCCCTGGCATCCAGGACCACCGTAAAGAATCTCGGAGTTGTCTTTGATCAGGACTTGTCCTTTAACTCTCATGTAAAACAAATCTCTGCCTTTTTTCACCTATGTAACATTTAAAAAATTAAACACATCCTGTCTCAAAGCGATGCAAAAAAATTAGTTCATGCATTTGTTACTTCTAGACTAGACTACTGTAATTCTTTATTATCAGGCTGCGCTAATAAGTCTCTTAAATCTCTTCAGTTGATACAGAATGCTGCAGCTCGTGTACTAAGAAAAGAGATCATATTACTCCTGTATTAGCTTCTCTTCACTGGCTCCCTGTAAAATCCAGAATCTAATTTAAAATCCTTCTCCTCACCTACAAAGCCTTAATTGGTGAGGCACCATCATATCTTAAGGATCTCATAGTACCATATTACCCCACTAGAGAGCTGCGCTCACTGAATGCGGGGCTGCTTGTGGTTCCTAGAGTCTTAAAAAGTAGGATGGGAGCCAGAGCCTTCAGCTATCAAGCTCCTCTTCTGTGGAACCAGCTTCCACTTTCAGTCCGGGGGGCAGACACAGTGACCACATTTAAGAGTAGACTTAAGACTTTCCTCTTTGATAGTGCTTATAGTTAGGGCTGGCTCAGGTTTGCCCTGGTCCAGCTCCTAGATATGCTGCTATAGGCCTAGACTACCGGGGGACATTTTAGGATACACTGAGCTCCTCTATTCTTTTCTCTCTCTCCTTCTGTATGAATTAATGTTCTATCAATGCACATTACTAACTCTACTTCTTCCCCCGGAGTCTTTGTGCTTTCTCGCCTCGCAGGTTTCCACGGATCGTGGTTGCATCTGGACCCTGGTCCTGCCTCCTGCCTCCTGCCTTCTGGTTCCTGCCGTGACCCTACTGACGCACATTCTTCTCTATTTTCCTTCTGTATGAATTCATGCACCATTAATGCACATTACTAACTCTGCTCCATACCCGAAGTCTTTGTGCCTTCTCGCCTCGCAGGTTTCTATGGATCGTGGTTAAATCTGGACCCTGTTCCTGCGTCCTGCTGTGGTCCTCCCCGACAGAAATGATTCATGTAATAATAGCAGTAGGTGTACTGCTATTATTACATGAATCATTTCTGTCATGTGAATTGAATGTGTTGTAACTCTGTTATGCTGTTCATTCTGTACACATGACATCTATTTTTGTACTCTGTCCATCCTGGGAGAGGGATCCTCCTCTGTTGCTCTCCTGAAGGTTTCTTCCATTTTTCTCCCTGTTGAAAGGGTTTTTTTGGGGGGAGTTTTTCCTGAGTCGATGAGAGATCATGGGACAGAGGATGTCGTTGTGTACAGATTGTAAAGCCCTCTGAGGCAAATTTGTAATTTGTGATTTTGGGCTATACAAAAATAAATTGACTTGAATTAATCAGTTCAATCAGTGCACCTGTTAGTCACACTCACCTCGTCAGCTCAATCACTCTCACCTGCCCACTCTGCTGCACCTATTCCCTCTGGTATATAAGCCCCAGCTTCACACACACTCACTGCCAGATCATTCTCTGCATTATGACAGACTTTCCAGCGCTTACCCTCTGACTGTGTTCCCGTTGCCGACCCTGCCTTTTTGGACTTCTCTGTCCCGGTAAACGATTCAGTCTTCTGTCCCCGACCACGAAATTCTGTCTGCCTTTTCCCCTTACGGCTTGGTGCTCCACTGAGTGGGTTTTGCCTGTTGTGATCTCTGCCTGGAATAAAGCCTTGCTCAACTATTCACTGTGTACGTCATACTGCTTCTGGGTCCTTACCACACCCTTTACACTGAATGATAGAATTAGGGGGAATAATTGATCAGGGACCACCTCACCCACAAGCACCTCAATTTCTGCTTCAGGAAAACTTTTTTTCTTGGTCTTCCTCTCGGTAGTTGCTGTGATTCACCATAAAGGGCCGTTGATCAGCAGGTTCATGTATGCATTAACATTCATGAGGTCCTTTCATTGTCCATTCATGGTCAACTGTAGAGGGTGGGATAAGAGGCTAGTTCACATGTGGACAATGCCAAGTTGATTTGGGATTGGCCAGTCTGAAGGGGTGGCCAGTTCCATCCGACAATCACCCCAAAATTTCTGCCACTTCATTGGCTTTCACCGTGCAGGTGTTTGGCCTGCAAGTTTGGTTGCACCTGTATGGTTAATGCTGTGCAGCTTTGCCTTTTAAGGGAAGGAAACTTTACTCTCTCGCATGCACCAGTGGAACGCTATCTCATCGCCATGGTGTCAAATACCGGCCCTTTCTCATGGTCCTCGGCGTCTGATACTGACCACAAACTCTATACCCATTTAGTATCTGTGAGAGGCACCGGTCTTTCAAAAACTCCAATGTCTGTCCACTCACTGAGGTCAAGGTGGATGGACGGGTCAAACTAACACAAGACTGATCACATTAGAATACGATTAAAGGGAATGCTTTATTAGTCCTAGATTTGTTTAGATTGATAACATGTGACTTAATTAATCTAATTACTAGTCTCATACAATCATTATAGCAGAGGTAAAGCTTTCATGAAGTAAGACACATTGTTGCTTTTTTAATGTTTGTTACTTGTCCACCTCAGGTGAAAACAAACCTGTTCCACAACACCTCGCAGTTTATTTATTTAAACTCATCCAGACAAATTGTCTTCTTATATCTGCACATATAACATGACTCATTCAGATGAGTCATGTTTTATGTTTTCATTTAGAGGAGGATAGAACCCACGTTATGCATAATGCGTTTCTTGGTTTGGTGGTTTGCTTCGAGCATTTGATGACTTTAACTTTTGTAAATGAGCTCAGAAAAGGTCCCATATATTTGTTTTTGTTAATGTTAGCCTATTGACTAAAAAGGTAAAATAGGAGACTATTCATCAACAGTTAAGCGTATTCATGTCGTCACGGCCAGGCCGTGCCGCCTGTTCTTCCATGCATGCGTGTGTGTGTGTGTGTGTGTGTGGGTGATATGGGCGTGGCTCTGACCTGTTCTCCTGCCAGCTTCCTCCTGATTACGATTCACCTGCCCAGTCAACCCAGCTGCCTTCCATCAACTCATAACTCAACAGTATATCTACCCCGGCTCTTCATCCACTCTTCCCCAGATTGTTGTTACAACCCTCAGTGGTATATTGCTCGTTCTCGCCCGTGCAGTTTAAGATTCTTATTCAGAGTTTATCCAAGTGTTTTCCCTTGTATTTACTGTGCAGTGTGGATCATCCTCCCGGTTCCCCAGTCTGCCTGTCCTGCCTTGTCCTTTCCGGTTTCCACCCTCGCCCTCCTGTCCTCGGATTCCCCGCTGTTCCATGACGGTTTTCCCTTTGTGTCTTCCCTCCTCTGTGTTTGGGTCCACCACAACACCCCGTGACAGAACGATCTGGCCAACATGGACCCAGCAGACTCGTGTTCTCGTGGGCCTGAACCCCCTGCTCCTTCTCAAACCCCTACCCTTTGCTCCCTGGAGCAAAAGGCGCTCCTGCGCCGGACCGCTACGTTGGAGACCTGGGAACATACAAGTATTTTCTAATGCAGTGCTCCTTAGTTTTTTACCAGCAACCCTCTAGGTATGTAACAGACCTATTATCGCCTTTCTTTACTGGGTTATTTACTGGGAGAGCGTTAACCTGGGCTACCAGCGTATGGGACAGTCAGTCTTCAGCTAACTCCTCCTACCAGTGTTTTTCTAATGAAATGCATAAGCTTTGATCACCCCATTAGCATGTAAAGACGTTTCCTCACGCCTACTTTCCCTATGTCAGGGCTTCTGTAGCATGGCTGAGGTTTCTGTTGACTTTAGGACTATAGTGTAAGGTTCAGGGTGGACCGATGTATCTTGCCAGTTTTTTTTTCCGAGGGCTTAATAACCCTGTGAGAGGGGAATTGGTAGTTAGGGATGACTCGGAGAGTCTCTAGGGTAAATGGACCTGTACTTGTATAACGCTTTTCTAGTCTTCCGACCACTCAAAGCGCTTTAACACTACATGATGTCACACCCATTCATACACTGATGGATGGGGGGGGGGGGTTAAGGTACCACCTAGCCATCAGGAGTAGCTAGCATTCATACAACATTCGCACAGCTAAGGGGAGCAATTTGGGGTTAAGTGGCCCAGGCCCTTCCCTGTTCCCAGCTCCCCAGCAAAAGAGCCCATGCAGCTGGGCAGAACACGCCTTTCAGCGGAGGAGCACCTCCGGAGGATCAAAGCAGCATTGTGCATTTACTGTGGCCAAGCTGGTCATTTCCTGGTCTCCTGCTCCCAGCAACCAAAAGAGGAGGCTCATCAGTAGAGGTGTGGATACTGGTGAGCCAAACCACTTCCTCCTCTGTTCCACAGACCAGAATGCAACTTGAGGTTACCCTCATATGGAACCAACAATCCCTTCCCATACGTGCCTTAGTGGACTCTGGAGCGGGTGAGAGCTTCATTGATGCCAATCTTGTTTCCCAAGCCGGAATCTCCATCCAGCCACTCAACACTCCCCTCCGGGCCCATGCTCTAAACGGGAAGCTTCTCACTCATGTTACCCACGTCACGGAACCACTGCACCTGGTGTTGTCTGACAATCACCATGAGTCCATTCAATTCCATATTATCTCCTCCCCTCATACCCCCATGGTTCTCGGTCAGACCTGGTTAATGCTCCATGATCCCTATATTGATTGGTCAGTAAATAAGGTTTAGAGATGGAGCTCTTTTTGTCATTCTTCTTGCCTGAGATCTGCACTAGCTCCTACAGAGGGTGCTGCCCCCTCACTTGACACTCAACCCCCTGATCTGTTAGCTATTCCCTCCATTTATCAGGACCTAAGTGAAGCTTTTAGCAGGAAGCAGGCTTTCTCTTTACCCCCACACCAACCCTATGACTGTGCCATTGACCTGGTGCTCCATTGCCATACAGCCGTTTGTCCAACCTGTCTCGCCCTGAGCAGGAGACCATGGAGACTTGCATACGAGACACTCAAGCAGCAGTTATAATTGGGCAGTCATCCTCCCTGGATGGTGCTGGGTTTTTCTTTGTGTCCAAGAAGGACCGTACACTACGCCCCTGCATTGACTACCGTGGATTGAATAACATAACTGTTAAAAACAAGTATCCCCTTCCTCTTATAAACTCAGCCTTTCAACCATTACAAGGAGCCACCAGCGACTGTGGTTCAGTGGTAGAGCAGGGTCGTCCTCCAATCAGAGGATCGTCGGTTTGATCCCCAGGCAATATGTCCTTGGGCAAGACACTTTACCTCGAATTGCTCCCATAGCTGTGCCTATGGTGTATGACTGTTAGTTAGTTGACCTGATGGGCAGGTGGCACCTTGCATGGTAGCTCCTGTCATCAGTCTGTGAATGAGTGAATGATAAGTAATGTAAAAGCGCTTAGAGTGTTCGGAAGACTAGAAAAGAGCTATAAAAGTACAGACCATTTTCTCAAAACTCAAGCTCCGGAATGCGTATCACCTGGTCCGTATCAAGGAGGGGGAAGGATGGACCTGTACTTGTATAGCGCTTTTCTGGTCTTCCAACTACTCAAAGTGCTTTAACATTACATGACGACATTCACCCATTCACACCCATGCATACACTGGTGGTGGTGGCTAAGGTGCCACCTGCCCATCAGTAGTAGACAATATACATACTCATTCACAAACCGTAGGCACGGAAGCAATTTGGGGTTAAGTGTCTTGCCCAAGGACACATCGACATGGGCTAGCGGAGCCGGAGCTCGAACCACCGATCCTCTGATTGAAGGATGACCCTGCTCACCACTAAGCCACAGTCGCCCATAAATGATGAGTGGAAGACTGCTTTCCGTACCCCCCCCCCTGGGTCACTTTGAGTACCTTGTCATACCTTTTGGGCTGACCAATGCCACTGCAGTCTTCCAGGCTCGTGGTTTCCTGAACCGAACTGTTTTTGATTATCTAGATGACATCTCAGACTAAGAGCGGTTCAAAAAACCCAGATGAACGGCAGCCCACGGTCTTCAGCCACCTCGCTCGGACCAGGGAAACCGGCAGATCCCATATACCTGGCAGAGCTCCTTGGTGGCAAGGTGCCGGGGGTGGATGAGATCCGCCCTGAGATGCTGAAGGTGCTGGACAATGTTGGGCTGTCTTGGCTGACACACCTTTTCAATGTTGCATTGGGGTCGGGAACCGTGCCCATGGACTGGCAGACCGGGATGGTGGTTTCCGTTTTCAAAAAGGGGGACTGGAGAGTGTGCTCAACTTATCGGGGTTATTATCACACTACTCATCTTCCCGGGGAAAGCTTATGCCAGGGTGCTCGAAAGGAGGCTCCGACTGATTTGTCGAACATCAGATTCAAGAGGAGCAGTGCGGATTCCGTCCCGGTCGTGGTACAGTGGACTAGCTCTTTACCCTTGCAAGAGACTGCTAGAGGGGTCCTGGGAGTTTGCCTACATGTGTTTTGTGGACTTGGAGAAGGCTTTGACCGGGTCCCTCTGGGTTTTTTGTGGGTGGTGCTGCAGGAGTATAGGGTGCCGGACCCGTTACAACGGGCCATCCGGTCTCTGTATGACCGCAGTAGAAGCCGTGTTCATATTCTCGGCAATAAGTCATACTCGTTCCCGGTGGGTGTTGGCCTCTGTCAGGGTTGCCCTTTATCACCGGTCCTGTTCGTGACTTTCATGGACAGGATATCTAGGCAGAGCAGGGGGGTGGAGAAAGTCAGGTTCGGGGGTCTCAGGATCGCCTCTCTGCTGTTCGCAGAAGATGTGGTCCTGTTGGCCTCTTTGGACCATGACCTCCAGCATTCACTGGGGAGATTTGCAGCCGAGTGTGAAGCGGCGGGGATGAGAGTAAGCACCTCCAATCTGAGGACATGGTGCTCTGCCGGAAACTGGTGGATTGCTCCCTCCAGGTGGGGACGAAGTGCCTACTTCAAGCGAAGGAGTTCAAATATCTCGGGGCCTTGTTCACGAGTGAGGGTAAGATGGAGCGGGAGATCGACCGGCGGAGAAGCTCTCAATTTACCGGGCGGTCTACCTTTCAACCCTCACCTATGGTCACGAACTCTGGCTTGTGACCGAAAGAACGAGGTCTCTGATACAAGCAACCGAAATGAGTTTTCTCTGTAGGGTGGCCGGGCTCAGCCTTAGAGATAGGGTAAGGAGCTCGGACATCAGGACGGAACTTGGAGTTGAGGCGCTACTCCTTCGTATCGAAAGGAGTAAGCTGAGGTGGTTCGGGCATCTAATCAGGATGCCTCCTGGGCGCCTCCCACTGGAGGGTTTCCAGGCACGCCAAACTGGTTGGGATTATATCTCCCAGCTGGCCTGGGAACGCCTCGGGATCCCCCAGAAAGAGCTGGAAAATGTTGCGTGTGAGAGGGAAGCCTGGGTCAGCCTGCTGGGCCTGCTGCCACTGCGACCTGACCCCGGATAAGGGGATGAAAATGGATGGATGGATAAATGACATCTTAATCTTCTCCCGGAACACAGAGGAACACATTCAGCATGTGAGGCAGGTTCTCCAGCGACTACATGAGAACAAACTCTATATTAAAGCGGAGAAGTGTGACTTTCACGTGGCTTCTGTGGAGTTCCTGGGTTACATCATCGAGAGAGGGCAGGTGAGGACGGACCCCAAGAAGACTCAGGCAGTGGCAAAGTGGTTCAAACCCACTTCCCTCAAACAACTCCAGCGGTTCCTGGGGTTTGCCAACTTCTACAGGAGGTTTATCCGTGACTACAGCAGAGTGGCGGCACCGCTTACCCAACTCACGTCCCCCACAATCCCCTTCCCCTTCACAGTAACATCCGTAGTGGCCACCTCTAGATATCCCTTTGCAAGTGGAAAAATGATTAGAACTAACACTGGATTAGAAAAAAGTTGCGTACACAAGGTTTATGAATCTGAATATTTTTGAACGTGCTTACATTTCCTCGTAACTGCTTCTGCTTGACTCTATTTGTAGTTTTGGTCTCGGTTATTCAGATATTCTAAACATCAGTATTGTTGGTATACTTCACAGGTGATGCACAAGCAAAATTAAGCTAAATTCAGTCTTGCATGCCTAAGCCCGTAATGTATTTCTCATACATCTTCTCACACATGCTCACTCATTATTTACTTGCTGTCATGTCTCGGGGCTGTCAACCATGACATCAGCTGTTTAAATCCGCGGGTCTCCTCCATTCAATAAGCACAACAAAACAATTATATCATTAGCCTATCATCTTGCTGCTGTCCTTTTTTTAAATATGAATGTCTCTCTACCTTCAGTTCATTCATGTTGCTGTTGCACGATTCATTTGCTATTATCCATGTTCTCCCTCAGCCCGGTGTCTGCGTGTCTTAATTTGGAACCGACACGATTTGGCAAACGTTCACATTACCTTTTTCCAGTCTCGTTTTTAGGAGCAAGTGAAGTCCAGTTAACCAGCAGAGGAGAAAAAAAATTCTTCCACTCGTTTCCCTGCGGGGAATCTCACCAGTTACTCCGGGTCGCTCTGTGTAGGTAACAACCTGTATTGGCACCATGCACTGTCCGGCTAAAATCAGGGCCGAATAACATTAAGCTTCTGCCGCACCGGCGTTCCCTGCAGCCAGCTTCTCGCGTGAACGGCCTTGTGCGCTCCTCATTCACTTTACTTAAATCAATCAAGGTAAAGACATTAATCTGCATGTCGCACCTGGATCGTCTTCTCGGTCAGATAAATATGGTCAGATTGCTGTCGTAGTTTTAGGCGCCGTCCAAACCATAACATTGTTTCATCTCTTGGTATTTCCCTGTTCAACGGGAGAAATATTACCGTAAATTCTGTAATAGTGGTGGGCCTCAATTAACCTCTCTATTATAAGGGAATCTACAAGGCTAGTTTTGAAGCAGGGATATTAAAGACACAGGCAGTTAGAACACATTTAATCCCTCTGGTTCCTAAGGGTATTAAAATATCCAACCTTTGCACTGTTTCAGGCTCACTTAGGTGGGCGTCTGCGGCTTAGTGGTGAGCAGGGTTGTCCTTCAGAGGATTGGCAGTTCGATCCCCACCGCCGCTATCCCATGTCTGTGTCCTTGGGCAAGACACTTAACCCCAAATTGCTCCTGTAGCTGTGCCTACAGTGTGTGAATGGTAGCTACTCCTGATGGGCAGGTGGCACCTTTGCCCCTCCCATCAGTGTATGAATGGGTGAATGATGTTGTGTAGTGTGAAAGTGCTTTGAGTGGTTGGAAGACTAGAAAAGTGCTGTACAGGTCAATTTACCATTTACTTGGGCAAAACGGAAGAATTATCGTGGTAAAAATTAACAACTAGCAATGTTCTCAACTATACCTTAATGTAGCATCTCCATCCTATGGCACTTAGGTTAAGTTACTACAAGTTCAGTTATTGAAACTGGATTACACGTGAAGTTTTATGTTTATGGTTTAATTCTTCAATCACGCAAAGGGAGTACTTGATGTCAAAGGTACAGTCATTCATGACATGCTCAGAAGTTATCCATATCAGTGCAGCCCATGAAGTCCATAAGCAGGATCAGGTCTGACTCATTCAAGAAAAGTGCCCTGGTCATGGCTGACCTCATCACAAACCACAATAAGAATGCTCAGTTGGCATAACGGCAACTCTCTTCCATAGTGTACCGTTGTATTCTCGCGACTCGCGTCCATCAGTGGGCTTTTGAGGATATCACAGTCAGTGGTTCTCAGACTCTGGCCTCCCTCTACTCCAGATGTAATATAAACTGCATTGTGTGAGATGCCTTACCAGAAGCGCTCATGTCTTGGGGCTGTCAATCATGACATCAACTGTTTAAATCAGCTAGTTTCCTCCCTCCAATAAGCGTAACAAAACAATTGCATCGTTAGCCTATCATCTTGCTGCTGTTTCTTTTTTAAATATGACTATCTCTCTACCTTCAGTTCATTCATGTTGATGTTACGCACCACTCCACCTCCCCATCTCTGCCCAGTCTTCGCAGCTCCATCAGCTTCATCAACTCATCATTCTATCAGCCTCATTAGTCACCACCACCAAGTCTGGACTCCACGGGGGGGATTTATCTTGTTGCTGATCGGGGTAGACAGCTCTACAATCTCCCTGTAGAGTTCAAGCGCGAAAGACTGTTAAGACTTCATCACATATTACTTGTTAATAATATACAATTATCTTTTCTTTATCCGACTGGTCTCTCCTGATTGAAATTACGTTTTTTTTTTTTTTTTACAAAAAAGCAAGATGAATACAGAAAACCAGTTAGAGCTGCTCTTAAGATAAATACCATGTTTGACAAATGCACATCCCTCTTTAGGTCATGAAGGAGATTTCTGTGCTCTGCTGCCCCTTACACAACCAGGCTGTCATGGATCAGTGCTCTCCACAGTGGCCTGTAAAAGTGTGTGTGTGTGTGTGTGTGTGTGTGTGTGTGTGTGTGTGTGTGTGTGTGTGTGTGTGTGTGTGTGTGTGTGTGTGTGTGTGTGTGTGTGTGTGTGTGTGTGTGTGTGTGTGTGTGTGTGTGTGTGTGTCACATTCTCCAGAGAGGTTTTAGCCCAGTCAGGCACATAACCTAACAGAGGATTAAAATCATTTTGAAAGGAAAATCCAAGTGGAGCAGAACTTCAGAGAGCATAACCTACTTGCAGATCTCTATGCCCTAGAATTTTCAAGCATGGTCTTCTAATGGCTACCACCAAATATCTTGAATCACTCAAAATATCAAGTGTCTCTTGTATTGATGTCATTAAAACCAAATCTGTCTCATTCACGCACTCCGCTCCCTGGTATACTCCTGAACTCCACCATATGAAATCCCGTAAGCGCCAGCTTGAAAGACTCTATAAGAAAACCGCTTTAACAGTCCATCTCCAAGCCCACTCTGACTACCTTCAACAATACAAAGACACTCTCATCTCAGCCCGGTCCACCTACTACTCACACCTCGTACACTCTGGCTCCTCTAACCCAAAGGCTGTCTTCTCCACAATAAACAAGCTCCTCAAACCCAGGGACAACACCTCCAAATCCTTCAGTGGACAAATGCAACTCTGTAATTTAAATTTTTTTCGAGAAAAACTATTTAAACCATTTACAGCAACCTGAACACCTCACCACCCTTTCCATCTCTCCACCTCCCTCAATTTCCAGCCCATCTCCAATCTTCTCTTCCTGTCAAAAATACTGGAAGGCGTTGTCCCTGCAGAAATCAAAGCCCACTGAAACAGCCCTTCTCAAAGTCACCAATGACCTCCTCCTTTCCTCAGACTCTGGTCACCTCAACATTCTCATTCTTCTCAACCTCACTGCACAATCAACTACAACTTGACACCATCAACTACAACATCCTTCTCTCCCGCCTCGAATCGTCCCTCAACATCACCGGAACTGCTCTCTCCTGGGTTAAATCATATCTTACAAACAGACAACAGTTTATCAGTATCAACTGCACCTCCTCCACTGCTTCTCTGTCTCAAGGCGTCCCCCAGGGTTCGGTGCTTGGTCCTCTTCTGTTCATCCTCTACTTGCTCCCTCTTGGTAATATCATACGTCAACATGGTCTCCTCTTCCACTGCTACGCCGATGATGTCCAGTTCTACATCTCCACAAAGGCCATTACCACTGCTACTCATTCCACTCTGACCAACTGCCTCATTACATTAAATCATGGATGCAAACCAACTTCCTCAAACTTAACTGTGATAAAGCTTACATGATCATCATCGGTCCCAAATCCCTAACTAAAACCAGTCACAACTTCTGCCTCACCATCGACAACTCCACTCTGTCTCCCTCTCCACACATCGGCAACCTCGGAGTCATGTTTGACAGCAACTTCTCCTTTGAACACCACGTCAAACAAATCACTAGAACTTTTTTCACTAAAAAAACATAGCCCGTCTCCACCCATCACTCTCCTCATCTGCTGCTGAAACTTTGATCCACGCCTTCATCACCTCCAGAATCGACTACTGCAACAGTCTTCTTCATGGCACATCATCCAAAATCCTAAATAAACTCCAGTACATCCAGAACTCTGCTGCTCGCCTGCTCTCCCGCTCCCGTGATCACATCACCCCTGTTTTCCAGAACCTCCACTGGCTCCTCGTCCCACAACGGATCCAATACAAAGTCCTTGTCCTCACTCACAAAGCCCTCCATAATCAGGCCCCCTCGTACCTCACCGACCTGCTCCACCACCACACTACCTCACCGACCTGCTCCACCACCACACTACCTCACCGACCTGCTCCACCACCACACTACCTCACCAACCTGCTCCACCACCACACTCCATCCCGTTGGCTCCGCTTCTCTGATGCCAACCTCCTGTCTATTCCACTCAGGACCAAGCATCAGACATGGGGGGACAGCGCCTTCTCCATAGCTGCCCCCTCCCTCTGGAACTCTCTCCCCAAACACATCCTGTCTATTCCACTCAGGACCAAGCATCGGACATGGGGGGACAGCGCCTTCTCCATAGCTGCCCCCTCCCTCTGGAACTCTCTCTCCAAACACATCCGAGACTGCACTGACCTTTCTATATTCAAATCACAAATCAAAACCCACCTTTTCAGAAGTGCTTTTAATATGACTGTATGTTCCATGTTTTTAGTGTATAGCTCTTTTATGATGATTTTAATGTTTGTAAAGTGTCTTTGACATTTTTTAAAAGTGCAATGTAAATAAAAAAATATATTATTATTATATGGTACATTGTAGCATCCTAACAGGTAACATTCTAAAGACATCAACAGTGTGTTAAGGGCAGACAAAACTGCTACAGTGTTACCAAACAATCATACAAATACTTATTACTTCAATCTTTGTAAATTCTACACACTTATCCAGACTGATGGAATCAGAACTGAGTCTGCAAATGTACAGTTGACTTCAGGACACACTAAGTAGTAAGAGGTTTATTTTATAGAGTGAGTTCCAAGGTGGACCCAAAGCAGAACATAGGGCAGGCACGTGGAATTAAAAAAAAGGCGAGTTATAACAAAAAGAAAAATTGTCAAGAAAGAAAAACTGAGGGAGCAGGCTAAGGCATACGAAGTACACAGGAAAAAACACCAACAAAACTGCAAAAAGAACAAATCAGTATGACATGAATAAAACTGCAAAGGTTTCGCTGGTTTATTGATTTATATTCGACTTGTATAGACTGACCAGCTATCACAGAAACTGATGAAAGCTGAGGCATTTTCCCCTGTTAATATTTAATATATGAAGTGCTAAAGTTACCAGCATAATAAATAAATATAACAAGCATGTGACCAGGCTACAGCACAAGTAGGCCTATGTTTTCTAACGCATTGTAGGCTACTTTTAAAGTAGACCTATAGTTTACAATGTATTTACCAGAGATGTTCCTTACATCAGATATTATTCATATACATCATGTCTGAATAGAGATTACATTCCATGATAAGGCTTTTCCATTTCATTGTCCACTCTATAACCAGTATCACTAAGAGTGATCATTCAATAACTGCTCTGTAAAAGAATGTGTCATACCAAGCAACAATATTGTTCATGCATTAGTTATTTATAGACTAGACTACTGATATTCCTTATTATCAGACTGCTCTAATAAGTCTCTTAAATCTCTGCAGTTGATCCAAAATGCTGCAGCTCGTGAACTAACAAAAACTAAGAAAAGAGATAATTTTACTCCTGTATTAGCATTGGCGCCATTTAAAATAGAAAATGTAATTTAAAATCCTTCTCCTCACCTACAAAGCCTTAACTTTAAAAAACTAACCTATTTGTGAGGCCTCTGCACGAAAAAAAGCATGCCCATACTAAAAAGACTATCTCTGCAACCACAAGGTCTATTTGAATAATGTTGGTGTTATTATAAAGGTGATAACTGTGAGATTTGTCCAGATGTGTAAATATCAGTATATATGTTACTGGTTAAAGGGTAAATGAAGATGGAACACAGACAAAATGAAAATATTTCACATTCGCCTAAAAAAAAAAAAAAGAAGCACTTTCAGGATGATCATCACTTTAGAATGATGCAGTTAAACCTCTTCCAAATCATAGCACAATATATGAACACTCTCTCTGCAAAGTTTGACTTTGATAAAGTGAAGCAGAAAAAAATTTGAGAGTTTTTACAGTTTACAGTTCAGGCGAGGTTTCCAAAATGATGATTTTGCATAATAATTGCAATTTAAATTTGCTCTTGTACCAAACAATATATTTCACTTCTTTTTTCACTAATGATGTTCTATACAGCAGTAACATACACAATGCCAAACAAAAATAATGTTTTTTGCTCGTAAATCTCCATAAAAACATTTCTTTTCTCAAGACCATAGAGCTGTAACTTCCACAGCCAAAATATCTGCATGTGAATGTCGCACCGAGCTGAGTGGGACCTCCTTTTAACCGTTATAGCCTATAGCATGCAGGCACACCGGCTGAAATGAGATTGACAGCACTGTTAGTCAATAAGAGTCAGTCAGGCAAAGGCTATGGTAATTTGATTGCTGCCATTGGCCAGGTGTTTACCATCCCCAATATGTAAATTCTTAGTAATAGAGCCCCGGAACGATTCCTTTTTAAGCAGAGTGTTTCGTATGGGCTTTTTTCAGTGTAACTCGACCGGAAAAACAATATAAATTGAAGCTACAGCTGAGTAAGTCGCATATTTTTCATATTTTGCTGATTTCATAATCGTCTGAGGCTGGTGTTCATTGGCTCACAGATCGCTGAGGCTGTGGTTTATAGAGATTTGAGTGGTATGTCCAGAATCCCTGCCTTATTTGCTTTCGTTTACGTGGTCGCAAGTCTATGTAGCATAAAGCTGGCTCGTGCAAGGGCGACACATGGCAAGCGAGTCCAGTCGCTGGCGAGATATGAATATTTGGTTGGTCTTGTTTAGTTGTGTTTGGAGCATGTAAAAATGGCTTGCATGATCTTGTAGCCTTGGCTTTGCTGTTTAATCTGATAGTTATTAATTCTTGATTAGTGCCTTGTCTCCCACGAGGTACCCCCAAGTTCACCCCAGTGTACCCCGAAGCACCCTGCTCAGGGGGCTTTCGGGGAGACTTGGTTTTAATTGGTGAGGCACCATCATATCTTAAGGAGCTTATAGTACCACATTACCCCACTAGAGAGCTTATAGTACCACATTACCCCACTAGAGAGCTTATAGTACCACATTACCCCACTAGAGAGCTCATAGTACCATATTACCCCACTAGAGAGCTGCGCTCACTGAATGCGGGGCTACTTGTGGTTCCTTGAGTCTTAAAAAGTAGGATGTGAGCCAGAGCCAGAGCCTTCAGTTATCAAGTTCCTCTTCTGTGGAACCATGTCCACTTTCAGTCCGGGGGGGAGACAGTCACCACATTTAAGAGTAGACTTAAGACTTTCCTCTTTGATAGCGCTTATAGTTAGGGCTGGCTCAGGTTTGGCCTGCTCTAGCTCCTAGATATGCTGCTATAGGCCTAGACTACCGGGGGACATTTTAGGATACACTGAGCTCCTCTATTCTTTTCTCTCTCTCCTTCTGTATGAATTAATGTTCTATCAATGCACATTACTAACGCTACTTCTTAGGATACACTGAGCTCCTCTCTCCTCTCAAGATGCAGATTACTAATTCGTGCCTGACACCCAAAGATTTTTTGGGGGGAGTTTTTCCTGTACCAATGTGAGGGTCCTGGGACAGAGGATGTGGTATGTTGTAAAGATTGCAAATTTGTGATTCTGGTCTGTACAAAATAAATTTAATTGAAGTACAGTAAGTAAACCGATGGAAAGTATAAGACACAGAAAAGTAAAAAGTGAAACATAAAAGTTTAATGTTGCTCAAAGTGACACCAACTTTGATGTGGACGTTCAATCAGTGCTGATGGTAAATGTAGTCCTCAAAAGAAATAAATTCCTCAAATACAACTGTACAACTTCTGAAGTTTATTTTTTACACTGAAACAAGACAGGCTTATTTGCCTTGATAACTCATCATAAAACACACTTCATTCAAACCTGACAGAAACAAAATAAAACTCACCAAAACTAACAAGACTACTATTTGTTAGTTTTTCCACTGTTCCAGTAATCAACAACTAAATAAATCCTTAATTCACCTTGTAAACTGTGAAAATGTCGGCTGTACACGCAGTTTTCCCCACTGTCTCTTTCTGCCGTCCTGCTGATCAGCTGCCTCGCTGCAAGCGGCTGGTTGGCGGCTCTGACTCTTTCTTCGGCAGCTGCCCATTGAATTAGAAAAATACAATGACCAAAATTACCCCAAATCTGCCAGCTGGTCTTGGTTGTCTTTTCCAGTTTATCTTCACACCTTTGTCCCAGTGACAAGGAAAACCTTCATGTATAGTAACATACCCATGTCTCGCTCTCCCTGGGGTGTCCTCAGCAACCGCATCCAACCAAAACTGCCCAAAGTAACATTCATTACAGTAGAATGATTCTGTTTTTGTCGGCATCAGAGGGCAAGTCAGTGTTTGCTCTCAGCAGCTCAGATTCTAGAGGGATCTCTGCCGGCCTTATCCTCCTCTCTACAGGTGCAGCCTAGATCGGCCTCCTCCAGATGAATACGCTGAATATGAGTCAGCAAGAACACTAAAATGTAACGTTACACTGCAAAAAATCATCGTCCATAACATCCTCTGCACTCATATTTTGGGATGCCATTCCCGCTGTTGGAATCGTAACAAAAGCAAGGACATTTTTGAGCAGCATTGCTCCAAACAGCTTACAAAGCTGAAGAGGCTCTCTGTAGTTCTTCCTCATCCCAAGTACGTCACTGGTTGAAGGAAGAACAACAGATATGCCAGCTGCCCCCAGCTGCGCTCCAGAGAACATTGTGTGAAAGATACGGTCCTCAGCTCCTGAAGAATATATCCCTCAAGACCAGGGGTGGGCAATTATTTTTCCCAAGGGGCCACATGAGAAACAAGGACTGTTGTGGAGCAACAGACTGACCAATAGACTGAACTCAATCCTGCTCAATATTATTCCACCTCTTTATAAAAAGCAGTAAATTGTATGGTTTTGATAAGCTGTGAGTGGTACGAGTGACTGTCATGATCAGTGGTGGAATGTAACCAAGTATAATTACTTGGAGTACTGACATACTGCAGGAGTACTGACATACTGCAGGAGTACTGTACTTAAGTACAAATTCAAGGTACTTGAGTATTTCCATTTTATTCAACTTTGTACTTCCACTCCACTACATCTCAGAGGGAAATATTGTACTTTTTACTCCACTACCTTTGTCTGACAGCTTTAGTTACGAGTTACTTTGCACACTACAATTTTAAAGATTTTTTTTTCCAAACCCATCCTAACTTCCCAAACTGAACAACAGTGTATAAAGAGAGTTCAATAAGCTCCACCTTAAACATCTGCAGCAGGAATAATGATCCAACCAAATATACATATTAAATATCCATATGCAATAAAACACTGACTGGGATCAAGTTTCTGCAATAACATTTTCATTTTCTGTTTTCTAGTTCAGTGTGAGAAACCTAGTCTGTGTTGGGCTTGAACGAAGCTCTGAAGTCAGGCTGAATGTCTGAGGTGGATATGTGACGGACAGCTGATCGTCAGTGAGAGAGGATCTGTATTTGTATTTGTTAAACTTTATCAAGGAGATTGTTTGTTTACATATGGAGGTAGATCCAAAGAGAAACATCTTCTGAACCAAAAATGAGCATTGTTGTGTTGCTCCACGTGTTTCGTCTCGTAATGGTGATTCACATTGTAATCCTTAAACACTGTGACCTGTTCTCCACAAACTAAGCACATGGCTTTACCTTCGACTTCAGTAAATAAATACTTAGAAGTCCATGTTTAGTTAAAAACTCTACACACTCTGTATCAATCTTTTGATACATTTGTGAGGGCTGACAGCTAACTCACATCTCCTGTAAACTCAGTTCACCAACACATCGCAGTGACGCTGCTGGTCGCACACGTTCACCAAAGTACGAACGTACGGAAATTGAGAAGAAAAAAAAACAGCAGCAGTTGCCTTCAAAATAAAAGCAATGCAGCTGTATAATGTGCATCATGTACACTTATTTACGTTTTATTCCTAATTTCCCATTGAGCTCCCGCAGGCCGGACCATGTCTTGAGCAGCCCTGGGCACTGTACGGCCCGTACAGTGCCCAGGGCTGCTCAAGACGCACGACAAAGAGGCCGAGCCCCAATGATGAATCCGCGAATAAACAAAGCCGAATGCTAGTTCGAAGTTTAAGTAAAAAAGTATTTACTTTGAAATGAAAGCAATTACACCTTAAATACACGATATGAAAAATAACAAATTCATGAAACAGGATCGCGCAACAGGTCCTCCTCTCTCTGTTCCGGCTGCGCAACTCCCGTCACGTGGCATTGTCTCGTCCCTAAAAGTTCCATGGAACCCATTTTTAGTGCGTCATCCTGCTGCGACCCTGCACAGTTCTGCCTCCGGTTTTGCGAGAGCACCCGCGACTGCGTATCATACAATGTCCTTCGTTCAATGTCTTAGTACTGCTTAACGTACAATGTCCTTAGTTCAATGTCTTGGTACAATTTATACACACGCGGATTATGAAATAGTTTAAACACACGGCAATTATGAAACTGTCTAAACACACTGATTATGAAATAGTTTAAACATACGCTAATTATGAAAGTCTGAACACACCAATTATGAAATAGTTACAAAATAAAAGCATAAAACAGTTGCTTTAGGAGCTTTCTTCATTTAACCTTAATAATTGCAAAGATGCAATAGAGTTGTGATGTCCCATTAAACAGTTGTTTCAAAAAATGAGCCAAAGCGTAAGATAAACATTGTAAACGACCATGTAAATATTGCTCTATGTATGACACAAATGTGAACCACCTGAACAGTCATTTAGAGGCTGATGAAGATCTACTGCAGAGCAGCCTGATGGATAGTTTATCTTCTTAAGTGTGCTGACGGAGCATGAATTTACACAAGAAATGCCACTTGGAATAAACTGCTTGGAATTTTGATGGTGAAATCTGTCAGTCAAATAGACAGGTGTCTCCTGTAATATGCCATGCACCACTTAACACCAAATAGCTAATAAATGACCTTGTCAATCATAGAGCATTCCATATTTGGAAACGTTTCCTTCACCGAGTGTTTGAACCAGGAATTTTCTATGGAAATATCACAGGAACAGCAGGGTGGCCATGAACAGTTGATTGTGACATTTTTTGTTGGTGTAATCCCACTGAATTGTCATTCTGTAAAATTTACAGTATATTATTCAGTTTAGGAGAGGAGTATATTATTTCATGTTTAGGATAGGAGATTATTTTAGATAGTCTAAACCTGAAAGCACATCACCAAAATCATCAACAAACTACAAAACATCCAGAACTCAGCTGCCCAGCTGCTCTCCCACTCCACTAGAGACCACATCCCCCCAGTCCTTCAAAACCTCAACTGGCTCCCCATACAGCAAATAATACAGTTCAAGATTCTCCTCACATACAAAGCCCTTCACAACCCCAAACCCCTTCATACCTTTCAGACCTCCTGCACCGACACGCTCCCCCCTCAGATTTACTGACGCCAACCTCCTGACCCCCCTACTCTGTCCAAGCACTGGACCTGGGCGGACAGGGCCTTCTCCATTGCTGCCCCCTTCCTCTGGAACTCTCTCCCCCAGCACCTCAGATATTCTCCATCACTCGCCACTTTAAAAACAGCACTTAAAACTAATTTATTTAAATCTGCTTTTAAATTGTGATGCTAGTTACCTATGTTTTTGTTTTGTTTCTTACTGTGATGTCATCTCTTGTTTAAAATGTTTTTGTTTCTATTGTGTCTGTTTTCACCATGTAAAGTGCCCTGAGTACCTTTTTTTAAAGCGCTATACAAATAACATTTATTATTATTATTATTATTATATCCATTCCGCTGGATAGAAGTTAGAGATAGAGTTGGATAGAAAGAACACCATAGTGAAATTGTCATTCTATGGGTCATTCAAATGAAAAGATGTTATTCTGTTCGTACAAAGCCCCCAGGAAGTGCATCAGGCTCTGGTGCAAATTATAGTGATGTCATGGGGCATAAAAAGAGGCCGGACCAAGTGCTGGGAGGCAATGGAAATACTGATGTGTTTGCTCTATGGGCCCTGTGATGAGGAAGTTCCAGGTATTTAATACTTTCATATTAATGAATGGGGCGCCGCCAACTTCAGGGGCTATAACTAATGAATGCATGACTACATTGCAAGTACCATAAAACTATTTAATAAAATATATCAAGAAGAAAAAAAGGAAACTATACTATATGTAATATTACTTGAGTACCTGAGAGTAATCATATTGTTCGTTCTACTGTTTTTTTATTCTGATCTTTTAGATATTATCATTTACTTTCAAGGTAGTACATTTTGTTTATGGTGTGTGTGTGTGTGTGTGTGAGCAGTGTGGATGTGGCGGGGGAACCCGGGCCCAGCTTCACTGATATCTAAAGACCCAGACAGCGTCATAGTGATTCAGGCTCAGCAGCAATTTACAATTTCTTAGCTAGGACAGTGTGTGTGTGTGTGTGTGTGTGTGTGTGTGTGTGAGTAAAGAGACATACATTCTTCCCACAATGTGCAGATGGTTTGTGTTGCATATTTCATTCCCTTCTATATTTTGACTCAAGCTTCAGCACAACATCACATACTGTATGTTCCGACAACAACAGAGTGTTCACCAGCAAAAATAGATCCCATCACATATAGATTAGTTACCACTGTTGCTATGGAATGTCTCGAGCACATGATTGAGTGCCATGTATAACAGTAGTATGGACAAATACCTGCTTTAACGTGATTGGCTGCGTCAGTGTGGATGGTGGAATGGTGAACTGAGAGGATTATTTAACAAAACTAGGTTTGTCTTCTGCCAATCATATTTAATTATTTATTATTTTTATGTTTCAGTTTGGTTTGGCTGATAGCTCTATGTGCTACAATACCCATGTACCCCAGCATCTATTTTTTGTAAAAGACAACGTCAGAGGTGCAAATGAATGCTGTAATGAGTTGAACAGACCTGCAACTGGAAACACCCCCCCCCCCATACAGAGTTTCCATAAAGGTTTGGACATTGCTCTGTAGCCTACATGTCATGAGCAGACAGCCTGTTGTTTATGCTAATGAGGAGTCAAACATCCATCAGCTGATATTAAATTGACATGCTGTTCACTGAGCTGCAGCTGAGCAGCTCATTAGCTCCCAGGCCTGTGAAGTGACCATCACGTCTCATTCAACAAGCCGAGGTGCAGAACAAGCCGTGTGTTCATGTTCGTAGGTTCGATCAGAAGGAGACTCTGTGGCTCTTGTGTTGTGGAGCTGCTGTCTGGCTCAGTGAGACGTTACTGCTTTATACAATAATTGATTGGCTGTATGGAAATATACTGTAATAGTATTTGGTTGAATTAATGCAAAACAAGGGGGCATCATCATGAATACCAAAAATACAAATTTCTCTTTGTTTTCTGATGTATAAATGTGGTAAGGCAGGTAAACAGGCAGCCTACTATTAGGACCCAGGCAAAGGGGCAGAGCCTTCTAAAAAGGGGTGGGAAGCTCACCTGGTCCTCTCTTCCTGGTCACTCAGGCACACCTGAGGGAGCAGCTGAGGCCATCCTGGTTGGGAGACTGATTTGGTGAGCTCTCCTTTCTTTTTGTACATGTCTAAAAGCATGATTTTAATGCGTAAGTTATAGAAACATGATAATATTTTCAGTTTATAGCATTAAATGACAAATGTGTTATTCATCAGTCTTCATGTTTGGTGAGGGATGTCGACTGGGAGTGATTGCTTCAGCACATCAGCCAAGGAATAAGACTCTAGTCACCTCCATGTTTCCAACTGGGGGAGGGGCCGTGTGCCAGCCTAGAAGGGTATATCTACTCGTCCAATGCATGTTTTATGAAATGTTTTCGCAAAGGTTCATTTTCTATATAAATGTGTTTCTTTTTGTTTTTAAACAAAGACATAGGAGCAACTACTGTTTTATCCCAGACCTATTACATTTCAGTGTTTTTAAATAGTCATAGTCATGGGCCTTTTTATGTTTTATTTTTCTTGTGGGGCTTTGTGTTGTGCTGAAGGGGGGAACACAGAGGTAAAGCAGCCATTTTACATGGGCTTTTTATTGTGCATCACCTTATTTTGCTGTGACTAGGTCATTTGGTTTGTGTGAAGTGGGAGTTACTCATAATGTACCTACCTATTTTGTGTCGATTTTACTTTTTTTAAAATATTTAACTCTACACTGACCTCCATGATGGTGCAGTTTAGCCCCACATGGTTTACTTTTCTTGTTTGTGCATTTCTTCTGATTTATGTATTAAACGTATTGTTTACTTCATCCGTCAATTGTAGTCTCTGGCTCCAGTTTATTCTGGGTCTCGTGCGTTGTATATCACCGGGTCGCATAACAAAACCTGCTTTCTGTACCCTCAGGGATGATGTCATATTCATGTATCATAAGCCTGAATACTGCTTATACAGCCGAGTGTTGAGGAAGCTGATTGTCATCAAATATAAATTGTATATTGGCCAAATATAGTTGTCATGGTTTCTCCTCCACTCTTCTTTTCTTGTCATTGTTGGAATAAGCAGTACTGCATTTTCATAATCCATTATTTGGGGTTTGTATAAGAAACATGGCTACAAAGCCTTAAGTTTTGCTGACAAGAGAAGGTAAAAGGTCATAACAGATCTTTATCAGAATGATATCTCAAATACGCCAAACACTGACAGAATAGACCTTTACAGCTGCTCAGTGAACTCCTTGCAGTGAAGCTTGGTGGCTGTGGCCTTTTGATCAGGATTATTGTGGTGTTTGTTGGAGCCAAAGTGACTCATTTAAAACTCAAACAGTAAAAACCACAATCGATCAGGGTAGCTTAAGTGGAGTTTATATCTAGGAAGCCACTATGTTCTACTACAATGCCCAGCAGAACCTCACAGCTCAAAAGGGAGACATGATGGATGGAAAGGGAATCCTGGAAATGTCCTAAAGATTAAAACAAAGATGGAGAAAAGGCCAAGACACCAGGAGAGAGAGAGAGAGAGAGAGAGAGAAAAATTGTATTAAACCAATTGCATGTAACACACAGATGTCTTTAGAATTACTGCGAATAAAGTGTTCTTGCTGAGCAATCATTTCCAAGCTAGTGTTTGCGCCGTCAGATAGCCAATGATGCATGATGTTTTCATATTCACTACTCTTTTTTTTCCTTCAACAGACAACCATGGAAACCACGGGATGTAACTGCTTTTCCTCTGCATGCTTTTGTTTTAAAAAAGGGTTCCGACAAGATGTTCATCTAAAATAATAGAGCAAATATGAATTAAGCGCATACAGTCGCCATGGAAATGAAGACAAGATACTTTGCACAACATGTACTATGTATGGGCAAGACATGCTGATCTCTGCAAGTGCAAGAACATGTGCGCACATGCACACACGTTAATTCAAATGAACAGTCAGAGGATGATGTACTACAGAGTGAAAGAGCATGGAGATGTGAGGTGATTACAGTGAAGGAGGGATGGTGTTAACAGAAAGGAAAAACTACTGATGACTGATTGTGTACCAGTGTATAATATGTTTAGAATGAATAAATGCTAACACCTTATTTTGACAGTGTATGTCTTCGGTAGGTGAAATAAAATATATTGTTGTGATGGTTTACTACAGCATAAGTGTAATATTACATGTATCAATTATTATATATATTATGTAGTAGTCAACTACTGAAAATAACTAAACATTTTAGCCACACGACATGATGAACTTCTCTTTTTACATTGTAATGCATCTTGGCATTTTCCTAAACATTCTGAAATTAAAATCACTCGGCATCAACAAATTACAGTGGATCCTTATTAGGGCTTAATGAAAAAGATCAGAGTGAGCTGGAATTTGGCCAAAGCACGAGTTCACCACATTCACTCTTTGTGAGACTGAGATGTGAGGCAGGGAAAGTAACACAAAGGAATTTTGTACAAAAAAGCCTCATTAGATTCAGCCAATATTTAGAATGCATTTTTGTAACAAACACTTAATTTACATTGGAAGTGCATTGAGAAGGAACCTTGTACTGGCAAGTATGAATAGATGGAATAATTACAGTGAGCAATTCTCTTTCAGTTTTCATGTGGGCTCCTGACTTTTGCTTTAAGACAGACTATAAAACAATGTGACCCTATCCTTTTACATACCAACACATCCCATTGTCATACTGGTACCAGTGTCCAGTCCACGTGCAATATGGCCTGCTGATAAAACGTCTATGTTCAAACTTGAAAATTAATTTGATAAATTTCAATATCAATAATTTCAATATCAACGTTAAAGCAAAAGAACCGAAGGAAAGAGAGAGCAAAGCATTCAATGGAAAGGACAGGAGGGGAGAGAAGAGGGAGGGGAGGGAGGGAACAGGTGCAAATCCCAGAACCCAGAAGTCATCAATCTTCCACTGAGGTGGAACAAGACGAGCTGCCCCAGTTGGAGCCACACAGAAAAACTATCCATGCTGCCAATGTATTACTCATATTCATTTCCACCTATCACCAACATTTCCTTCACAATGGCAAGAGCATTTGACAGGAAATATACAGTATAACATTGCACAGCAGCTGGATTTAGGTATCGAGCCAAATCCAGGCCAATAGTTTTGATAATTAGAAAAAAACATTTAACCTGAAAGTTCAATTTTTAGGCTTTAAGTAATATGTTTGTGTTGTTTGTAAGCCAGAGCAAAGATCAATCAGCATCCCGTGAGGAGCTATTGGTATCAAGGGGCATGGCTTAGAATGTGTGTGAGAGGTGACTGTTTGTTCTAAACAACAATGTTGTGGCTCCTACAGAGGTTAGCATAGATGCTGCAATAGCAGCATAGAAGAAAGAACAAAAAATGACACTGAAGGCCTTTCTCCATGGAAAAGGTATTGTTGCTCTTCTCCAGACTGGCTTGGTAAGAGTTTGATTGACAGATGGTTCATCCAATCACCTGCAACATTTTTTTCAAGAGCCTCCCGCTTTTCCAAACAGTTTATACGGTTCTGTGTAACAAACCATCTGGTGGGTTAGGTATATATAATTAGATTAGTACTTATGTAGTTTTACTTGGGGGGTATTTTTACATTGTTGTACTGATACTTTTACTGTACTTATCCAAATTCTTCTACCACCACACGGGACATGGAACCTGCACATTATAAGGTCAAAACGCATTTCCTTAATTTAAGTGTTTTACCATGAATTACTGTGTTTTGAAATAAACATGCTGTCTGTCAAAGCAAGAATTATACTGTTTTTCACAAGACCAATTTCTGTAATTTGTACTTTAATTTTTATTGGTGTGTATGCTAATAGTGATTTGATGTGTGCTTGGAGGTGTTGTTTAAGATGCAGGCCATCTCTCTATGTTCCAGTTGTTTTGCCCAGTCAACCAGCAGAGCTTTAGGAGATAACTAGTGAAGATTTGACTTTGACACAGGAATAAAATTA
Organism: Ophiodon elongatus; assembly: GCA_016806645.1. Classification (NCBI taxonomy): domain Eukaryota; kingdom Metazoa; phylum Chordata; class Actinopteri; order Perciformes; family Hexagrammidae; genus Ophiodon; species Ophiodon elongatus. The sequence goes on from JACSYO010001732.1 coordinate 134,517, forward strand.
ATTCCATTATGAATGACCACATCTGTGTCCCCTGCTGACGAGGGCAAACACTGCTGTTCACATCTGCCTGGTCCACTGGGGCATAAAGTCAACAGTGACTAGGATCTTCAAATTAAAAGTGTGTAATGTAGTGGCTACAATAAACATTCCATGTACGTATCATCTTTTCTTCCTATATTTATTTCTTTGTCTCACCCCAGCATTGAAGTTATATTTTTAACTCCTTATATAAATGAGCACAAATATTATACCATATGTATGTGAAGATGATCTTAGAAATAGAGAAAAACCCAGAAAGTTTGACATTCCCAGAGAAGTTTTGAGCCACAAATGAGATGTTTCTGGTCATTATATCATGGATTACTCAGTTTGTGTCTTTATTGTTTCAACATGACTGTTGTGGAATACCTTGACTGGCCTGCACAGAGCCCTGTGCTCAGCCCCATCCAGCCTAAGATATAAGCCTTTTTTCAAAGCTTTCAAGCATGTCTTTCTGGTATACTTCATTCTGTTGTTACCGTTGGTTACAAATCAAGCCTCAAAATGCTTGAAATGGCATGTGAATATTACACCCCCTACTTTTAACTCTATGCCAAAAATAACGCTTATCTCCCAACCAAACATTGCAATGTCCATTTCTATGCTGATGATATCATGTTTTATCTCGGCAGCTTTGCCGCAACCAAGGCCTTACAATTCGCTTTTGACAACCTCCAACTCTCTTTTATAAATTTAAGGGTTGTTCTACAAAAACAATAGTTTGCATTTCACAAGTCTAATAGTTACAGTTGTAGTTACAGTACAGCACCTTAAGTACTCAGGAATTTGGTTGTATAGCAGATTTTTAGTATCTACACTATGGATTTATAGTGTATGTTCATGGTGCCCTTGAAAAACTGATTGTATTCATCGCTATGACATGTGATTCAAGACAGCTATCATGCTATGACTGTGTGTTAGCTTAAAGTTCAGGTTCAAGGTGCATTTGTGACCTTGAAAATGGTAGTTTGATGAGCAAATCCCATATCAATGTCCATTTACCATTTTTTCCCATATCTTTCAATAATTTTTTAAGCTAACATGAACAAGAAGTACAAGTGCAATGGCTGAAATCATAATAGCTACTCAGCTCTTGTGTGAGATTGTTTGATATAGTGAACATTTGCTTTGTGTGTATGTTTGTGTTTATGTGTGTGTGTAGTTGGAGGAGCTGCAGCGTGACAATAAATGACACGAGCACATTTAAGAGTACTGATAACACCTGTAACATCTTAAATAACTAAGCACTCGTGCCCGTTTAATACTGAGTGCCAGTGCTCATCCCTAACCTTTAAGCAATGTAAAAACGTGAAAGGCTCTCTCTAGAGCAGGGGTCAGCAACCTTTACTATCCAAAGAGACAGTTTGCCCTATTTTCCATTAAATAAAATGTGTCTGGAGCCGCAAAAGCTATTTGATATCACAGCTTATAAAGTTTTATATATAGTCATATTATATATATACAAAGACTATAATTTGTTGTATTTATGAAATTATAGAACAAGACTAAAGACAATTTTCGACATTGTATTGCTTGTATAACTTTGTAATAGGCCATGTCCACATTACTACCACATTACGTTTCCATTTTAAAATGCATATCTTTTGCTATGTTCACACGGAGCGTCCACACTACGCCGGAGTTTCAGAGCACCGAGGACGGAGGAGTTTGGAAACGCTCCCGAGGACGGATACGTTTTTACTAACGGACGCCTCACTATCTCATGAGCTGCCACAGAACCAGCAGCAGTAGTTCAGTTTGGAGACTTGATCCACTTTGTGAAAGTATATTTACTTTGCTCAGTTTGCTGCAGCAGTTGAGAAATCGCAGCTTGATACTTTTCAGCCAATGCTGTGTGCTTGTTCTGGAAGTGTCTTTCAACATTACATTTGTTGTTGTTTCCTAATTTCTCGCCACATATCAAGCATACAGGTAAGCCAGCATCGTTGTCAGCGAAAACAAATTAATATGTTCACACAGAATTAAACTCTCTATTTTCCTTTGACTTTTTTTTTGTCAAAGCCTCAGGGAGCCGCAACAGAGGAGCTGAAGAGCCGAATGCGGCTCCGGAGCCGCGGGTTGCCGACCCCTGCTCTAGAGCCAGTATTCCGTTTGTCCCTTCTGGGCTGCAGTAAAAACATGATGGTGCAACATAGAGGATTGCTTGCCATGTAGATATAGATGGCTTTTCCCAAGCTAACAAAGGTCATTATATGCTAATGAAAATATAGTTATGAATATTATATTCCATTTCTGCCTATTAATCCCCCTAAATGTTACACACTGTTCCTTTAATCTAATGTAGGAGGTAAATCCTTCTGTACTAAAATCCTCTACCTAAGGCCCAGGTGCTATTAGAAATCAGGGCAGAGCTACTTGATATCTTTTAACTCCATACAGGAGGAAGGATTCTACATCTCTCGAAGAAAAATCAGTTATACAGCTTTGCCACATCCAACACATCACTCCAGTTCTGATATTAAATTTAGCATAAGTAGACCTTTCTTCAGTGTGTAACAGTCAACCCTGTTTGCCACAGGTGGACCTACATAAAGTATCATCAGGCTATTACTACACAACACAAAATTCCAACAGATACCTACGGGAAAGGTGTGTCACACTGTATCCTGGTTGTATGCAGGTAGCCTCCCAGCATGAACTGGTGCAGTGGATTTATGGACATAAGCCTGATTTTATAGAGACCCTGCATTTGTATGTCTGTTGTCAGGATTTAATAGGAGTGAATATGGTTAGAGCGATGTTTGGTTTTCTGCCTGATGTGAGAGCATAGCTGGTCTATTGTAGTGTTCATGCTGATGTTGTTCAAGGTTAGATCTACTCTCTGTTGAGCTCTTAACACCTTCAAACCCCAGTTCACCACAATATTGAATATTTTAAGACACCATAGCTCAAAATGATCAAAAAGTTTGGAAATTAGTGTTTGGTAGATTATTTCTCTGTTGTAACAATGCTTCTTGGCAATACATTTCATACCTTTGGAAAGCCTGTTTATTTCCCTTCTAGACATTGCCGCATTTGTAAGGAACATGCATTTGTGGGATGAGCAGCACAGCTGAGTATGTGGGTTGCGCCCATAAGAAATTTGCCAAATCTTCTCTGCCAATGCCAAACAGCTTATTCTGCTGTTGCTATTGACTCTTGTTTTGAGCTTCCGGTACCTGAAAATGTGGAGGAGCGTTATGTTCAGCGATGAGTCCAGATTCTGCATACAGAACTTGGATCGTAGGGTCAAAGTGTGGAGAAGACAGGGAGAACACTATGCTGATTGCTGCACTGATAGAGTAACACCTTTAGGTGGAGGCAGTGTGATGGTGTTGGGCGGCATCTCCTCTCGATCACAGGAAAAAACAGGCTTGTCTTCATTGGAGGAAATCTCAATGCAGAGAGATATCAAGATGAGATTCTGCAACCAATGGCAATCCCATCAACCTCCAAGATGACAACGCTCGCCCCCACAGAGCAGGGTTTATCAGAGACTACCTCCAGAATTTGGGAGTAGAGAGAATGGAATGGCCTGCCAACAGTCCTGACCTCAACCCAATTGAACACTTGTGGGATCAGCTTGCTGTTCATGCTAGAGTGACCAAAACAACCACGTTGACTGACTTGCGACAAATCCTGCTTGAGGAGTGGAATGCATCCCACAGCAGTGTGTGACCAGGCTGGTGACCAGCATGAGAAGGAGGTGCCAGGCTGTTGTGGCTGTGTATGGTTCTTCCACACATTACTGAGGCTCATGACTGTTTGTTAAATGAATAAATTGTAAAATTGCCAATATGTCTTGTTTCTTCCTTGTTACTGATAGACTTCAATCATCCAATCCACCAAACAACACCAAACAAGAGTCAATAGCAAGAGCAGAATGAGCTGTTTAGCATTGGCAGAGAAGATTTGGCAAATATTTCATGGGCGCAACCCACATACTCAGCTGTGCTGCTCATCCCACTAATGCATATTCCTTACAAATGGGGCACCATTTAAAAAGGAAATAAACAGGGTTTCCAACAGTATACAATGTATTGCCAAGAAACATTGTTACAACAGAAACATAATCTACAAAACACAAATTTCCAAACTTTCTGTTTAGAAAAACAAAAAATCCTCACATTTGTGAAGCTGCCACCAGAGGTTGGCACCAGTACTTAATATCAACTTCATAAGGTGTTGTTATGTTGTGTTTACATATTGTTTTACCATGTAAAGTGCCTTGAGTACCTTTTAAAGCGTTATACAAATAAAATGTATTATTATTATTATAGGCTGCACACAAGTGGCCAACAAATCGATTAATGTAAGTTGAACCAAGGCTTAAACCATCAGTTGTCAAAAGTAAATCAAAAATACTATCAATCAAACTGCTGTATCTTTGCTTATCATCTGGTGCTGGTGAACTTTGGAACTTGGTGAACTCGTGCCTTTCGACAGCGGGGGTGTGACGAATAAACAGTACTCAAATGTGAAATACTCGCCTACGAATATTTCCCATGAAAACTATTCATATCAGCAGCAATGCAAATTTGAGTTGCAACATTTTTAATAAAAGGTTTGAATAGATTCCTGACGGCAGAGGACCAACTAGCAGGATCGTATTGACCAGAGCATCGTTTGAAAGTCTGTCCAAGGTAAACTATTGTATAGCCTCAACTACTGTAAGATATTAAATTAAGTTTCCTTTTAATTAAATTAATTTGAGTTCCCTCTGGTTAACAGTTACAGTGTATATGTCTAGAGCCTTTATTGTGAAAGGTGAGAACAGAAGGAGTGGAACTGGTCTGTGCTGCCTTCGTCAAGGTTGGAAGGAGAAATAAAGTTTGCTGTCTTGGTGCAAACTACGGAGCGTCCATGTTGTTGTACACTGTAGTGTACATACTGAAAAGTTTGTTCTGCACAATGTGGCTGGTTGATGCCTTAATTCAGTGCGAAAGCTCAGAAAAATCGACCGATCAATAAGTTCACGAATTAATCAAAAACGCCTTTAAACTGCAGATCCAAACCAGCCTCCAGCTCATCAATTGTCTTCCTAGTTGTGTCATCCTTTTATCACTTCCCCCCCATTCTGTTCATTGGGTTCTATCCATAACCATTGCATTAACATTCAAAACAGAGCACAGGTGTATTTATCTCTTCTCACAAACTATGTGAATGTTACAATGACCTTAACATTCACAATGTCTCTGTTGGTAGAATAATATTCCTCATCTGGTCTGAGTGATTTCAACAGTGTAATGCAGCCATCAGTTTAAAATAATGTAAACACATACAGAACCAGGTATCAATATAATGATGATTGCAGTGCAATTCAATAAGTTCCACCCTTCCGTTTTCCAAAGTGCAATGACTACACAGATAATTTAACTATGTTGACAAGAGTGGAATTAAAGAGAAAAGGGTTATCACAATAATAAGGAATTCATACTATTTCACTGGGAAATGTAAATGAATACTTAAAAACATGTTATTAAGTCAATGAAATACAAGCTTAAAGACGCATTATGGAATTTTGGGAGCGCCGCATTTCCCAGCAGCTCAACTCAGCTCACAGTCGAGTTGTAAAAGACCAACAGTCAACTTCAAGACCACTTTTGTTTTAAGAGACCAATATAACAAAATATGTAAATGTATCTTTAAAGGAGTGTTTCATGGGGGCAAGATATGGAGTAAGACGCTAATTTCAGTGCTCCTGCAGAACCGACAATATTTATACCAAAAAACAGCTACTATTGCAGGAATACCAGCCTCAAAGCTCACCGAGGACAACTCAAAGAGGCCAAAAGGTGATCTATGCAAGCCACATCGTTTTTGAATGGCGGAAAAGCTTCAAAAATACAAATATAAATCCGGGGGTAGCTCGTCGCGGCCTACAAGAACCACGAGGCAGATCACACCAGGTGACCCGGACCAACCCTCTCCCACCCACAGTGAAAGCCCAGGTATGACCACTGAACGGATGAAAGCGGACATCTTAACTTCCCTAAAGGGAGAGATTTCTACAATTACAAGAGAGGAACTCAAAAGTGCGCTAGCAGAAGATTTCAATGCCCTCAAGTCCGAATTACATGCAGTGCGGTCCGACATTGCTAAAAACATGACCGCTATCCAAACAGAAGTTGACCACATGAAAGCCGACATACAAGACATGAAGGGCGGCTTATCAACATGGTCCGACGAGGTTGCCGCACAAGAAGCTACGATAACCAGCCTTCAAAGACAGGTGACAACTTTAACAGACCGATGTGAGGATATGGAGGGGAGAATGAGATGGTGTAATATCTGAATAGCCGGCATTCAAGAACAACCGGACTCCAGCTCCCCTAAAACAGTTGCCAAAGTTATTAAAGAAGTCCTGCAGCTGGACCGTGACATAAAGATCGATCGCTCGCACCGCACATTCGCCACCAGGAGACCGTGAGAAACCACGAGTGATCATCACTAAAGTACACAATGACGGAGATGCTGTGGAGATCCTGAGGAGAGCCCGAGACAGAGCGCCGCTGATCTACAACGGGAACCGGATCACTATCTTCCCAGACTACACACCCAGCGTTGCCAAAGCCAGAGCCACGTTCAAGGACATACGGAAGACCCTACGAGGAAGGAAAGGAGTCCGCTACGGATTTCACACAACAACGGAGACGAGGAGTTTCTGGATCCCAGCAAAGCCATGGAGTATGTCCAGAAAGAGGTTATCCCATCTACTGAGGCTGCTGACTAAATGTATCCCTACCAGTACAGTTATTCACAGTAAGCCCTGACCAGTGAGTTTTGTAATTTCACATACTGGCACATCATTATTTTCTACTTTTATTTATTAAATATTACCCGAATCACACCTGAGAAGGGAAAAGGAAAAATGTGTCCATTGCTAATATTTTTAATATACCCGTCTCCATTACAGGGAAACAAACCCTTATAGCCTACAATGTGCTCGTTATTTCTATGCATATTGTTTGTATCATTCCACTATACTTGCTCACTGGCAGCTACCCTAAGAGGAGACTACTGATACGCCTTTAGCTCTGTGTGCAACTCAAACACTAATTTACCACGAGGAGCTGTTTGACTCTACAGATGTATGCCAGGAACTGCAGGAGCCTGAATGGCCATTACTCGACACTGCCCTTTTCTGTGTCGACTTTTCTTTTTCTTCTTTCTTTCTCTATTCCTTATCTTAGCACACCCATAGCATAGTCAAATCAATCTCGACTGTGGACCGCTGCTGCTTGCCCTTAGCGGCTAGGGACTAGGTCCCACCGGACTGTTGTTAATGTTAGTTAACAGCAGTCACAACTGTTGCGTTCCCCTTGTACTGATCCCACTGTTCCCCAGGGATCCTACGTTGGTTATAAGAACAACAATGTCATCATCCATTTTTCTTAAATACCCTTTTGTACCCCATCCCTATTGGTTTCATTATCTAGTCCAACTCCCCACACTCCACATAACGAGATACATGGCCCATGTGCTGGCTGTTTGCTTCCGCTTCCCATCTCTCTACACAAACTCCCAAAATATGAAAATTGCATACTTTACATAATGGACCCGCTAAAAGTGATAAGTTATAACGTCAAAGGTTTCCATAGCCCTGTTAAAAGAAAGAAAATTATACATCAGATGAAACAAGCCAACTGTCACATTGCATTCCTCCAGGAAACCCATTTATCTGATGCGGAACATGAAAAGTTGAGAAGGTCGTGGGCAGATAAAGTCTATTACTCTTCACACCGATCAGGTAGAAAAAGGGGAGTATCCATACTCATACACAGACAAATTAATTTCACACAAACACTAGTACATAAAGACACAGACGGGAGATATATCTTGGTTAATGGATTAATTAATGGCGCAGAAGTATCCCTCATAAATGTATATGCACCTAATGAAGACGAGCCTGGCTTTATCAGGACATTGTGCAATAAGATCCTACAACATAGTACAGGGCTGCTACTCCTGGGAGGGGACCTGAATTGCGTAATGTCACAATTGATGGACCGACAACCTGCCTCTAAAGCTCCACTCTCTAGAATGAGTAGAATGCTCAAATACCAATCCCTGGAAACAGGCCTTGTAGATATATGGAGAAGCAGAGAGTTCACCTTCTATTCAAACAGACATACATCCTACTCAAGGATTGATTATTTCTTCACCATTAAAGCAGAGCTACACAGGATAGTGGACATTGAGATTCTACCTATAACTATATCCGACCACGCACCAGTGGGATTAAAATGGGACATAGGCCAAAGACCAACATCTAAACAATGGAGACTTAATGCATCTCTCCTTAATGATAAAGAATTTACCTCCTTTATAACAGCAGAACTCAAGGTATACGTAGATATCAATACCTCGGCCGAAACGACACCTCTTACACTGTGGGATTGTGCCAAAGCATACATCAGAGGCCGTATTATTTCATTTACTTCTGCTAGGAGAAGAGGAAAAGAGGCTAAACAGAGAGAATTGGAAGATAAAATAAAAGACTTAGAACATAAACATAAACAATCGTCATCGGCCAATCTCCTAAATTACCTAAAGGCAACCCGAAGAGAACTCAACAGCCTACTATCAGATAAAATTGAGGGTAGTTTAAGATTCACGAACCAAAGGTATTACGAACACGGTAGCAAGGCTAGCAGATTATTAGCATTTAGATTAAGAAAACGGCAATCATCTAATACAGTACAGAAAATAAAATCAAAAGAAACTTTTGTTACAAAACCAGATAAAATAGCAGAATCCTTTGCAGAGTTTTACAAATCTTTATATAAAAATATGGATACCTGCTCTGATGATGCAAAACTTACAGAGTTCCTAAATCCTATAAAATTAACTGAATTGACAGAATCAGCAGCCAAGGAATTAAATAAGCCTATTGAGGAATGGGAGATCAAGCAGGTGATCTCGACGCTCAAAAATAATAAAAGCCCAGGACCGGATGGATATATTAATGAATTTTATAAAACCTTCAAGGATATGTTAGCACCACTGTTGGTAAAAGCATACCACCATGCATTAGAATCTGAAACCATGGCACCGTCTTGGGCTGAGGCAACTATAGTGGTAATTCCTAAAGAAGGTAAAGAATCATCCATCCTGATCAGACGGGATTCATCACCGGAAGATACCATGGCGATAACTTACGATGCTTATTAAACATAATATCCCATCAAACAGAAGAGAAATCGGAAGCAATGATTTGTCCTTAGATGCTCAAAAAGCATTCGATTGGGTATCATGGCAATATTTATTCCAAACACTAAAACGGTTCAAATTTGGCCCCAACTTTCTTAATTGGATACAAACATTATATTCATCACCGCAAGCAGCTGCTAAAGTTAACGGATATAGATCACAGAGATTCACATTGGAACGCGGCTGCAGGCAAGGCTGCCCTCTATCACCTCTGCTGTTCGCAATTAGTATCGAACCCTTGGCCCAGCTCATCCGAGATCATAATAAAATAAAACCTGAAGACATTCGAGCAGCTGAAAAGGGATTTTGATCTCCCCAAAACAGATTTCTTTAGATACCTACAATTGAGAACTTTTCTAACAACACACAAAGAGTGGGGAAAGCTTGTGAAACGTATGCCTATAGAAAGATTTTTAATAGAAATACAGATGGGGAACGAAGATAAGAAAACAATAAGTAAACTATATAACATATTTCTATCTATGAATCTACATAATTCCCAACAGATAAAGCAGCGATGGGAAGCGGAAATGAACAAAAACATACCACAGAATACCTGGGAGGAAATGTGCATAGAGGCACACCTAGTTACAAACTCAAACACCTGGAGGGAATTTAAATGGAAAATAATCACCAGATTCTTAACACCAGAAATAGTAGCCAAGATGGGCCCAACACATTCCAACTTGTATTGGTGGAACTGCGGAAGCGCTGCCAATCACACACATATATTCTGGTTATGCCCTAAGTTAAATGCATACTGGAGAGAAGTATTTGATGCCCTCAAAGAAATATTCCAACAGGACATCCAACAAGACCCCACAGTAGCACTATTGGGAGCCATACCTGAAGGCTTGGATGGAAGGGACAAAATATACCTTCTAAGCATTCTACTCACAGCAGCACTGAAGGGTATAACCATCAGATGGTTAAAACCAGATCCCCCGACATACGACATATGGATCCAAAAAGTATGGGACATCTACCAAATGGAGCAAATCACGTATTCATTAAGGCTCCAGAAATCTATCTTTATTAAACGATGGGGTCCTGTCGCAGCATTATTATTACAATGATGGTTATTACTTTATGTTGCTTGGCCCTCTGGTTGAACTGATACCTGTGAATTATCTCTATACACACACAATCCTCTCTGAAAAGCATATATAACACCTAAAATACTACACTCAGGAGTGGACAATTATTAGTTCTTCACCCTATTTAAATTATTTATTTTATTTTCATTTAATTATTCATGTATGTAATCTATTCATTATTATTATTATCCTTATTTCCCCTCTTTTTTTCTCTCTTCTGTCTTGGAGTGAGCACCATTTGATGTTTGTTGTTCTTTCTGTGTGTTGTACACTGTACCTGAATACCATTTGTACTACATACAACTTAAAATTCATGTTGTTATGTTGTTGAAAACTAAATAAAAAGTGAGTTTAAAAAAAAAGGAGTGTTTCACCTTTGTTTTTTCTCACCAATCCAACACAAAAATTCTAACTTCTCCTATGCACTAACCTGAGTAAGTCACAAGTGCAATCAAGCTTCGTATCACATAGTCATTAAGTGAAGGTCTTAAACCACAGGCATGTTCATCCACAGAGTGAACAGGCTTTCCTGCTTTGCAATGCACAACATGTCCAGATTGCAGCTCCTCTTCTTTAGCTGTCACTTCTTTAATTGATTTAAGAGATTCTGGAGTCTCAGTCTTACTGTCCGACCTCTCACGTTAAACACTTCAAGAATAAACCTTGACATTTGGCAACACATGAAATAGACCAGCATTAAGAAACAGAGGAGTACCTCAGAGACCTCATTTGAAAACTGGTGTAGATGCAGTGCTCTTGTTGGATTTTCTCATTAACAAGCAGTTCTAGGAGTGAAAAGCAGAGCAGTTACCTCACACAAGCCTCTCATTGTCCCTCCGAGCTGCTGCTGAGTACACTAAATCCACATATTTCCTGTACCTCTCTCCGTGGACAGTTCCCTGTCTCCTTTAGTTCACCCTGTTGAACTATAAGCACGCTCTATTTGCTCTCTTCCTCTACGATTCTCTTCTCTGTGTATCCTCTCAGCTCTCTTTATCTTTTTCCCTCTAAGTCCCTCCCTACCAGCCTCTTTCCCTCTCATACACCCCTTGATCCTCTCTCTCTCTCTCTCTCTCTCTCTCTCTCTCTCTCTCTCTCTCTCTTAGTACTTTTATCCAATCCTCTCTGTCTTTGTCATTCACTCCAGGTTTTTCTCTAAAACAAGTTAAAAGCAAGTCATCAAAAAACAATAATAATAACATTACATTATTTATGTAATTATAGTTTCTCATTCAGCATAGTCTGTTGTTGAGAATGTCACTAAACTCATATATACCCCCCCCCTGAGTAACGAAAGTTTAGAGTTGTTTACAGTCTTGAAGATTCCAGGCAAACAGTCTGTTTCTCTGCCGGCTGTTTTCAATGTTTTGTAGCTGAGACGCTATCTGACTGCATCTCCCCTGAGCTTCTCAAGCAGGGCTTTCTCGCAGCACTTAATCACACACACACACACACACACACTCTTACAAGAATGCCTGTTATGACAACCAAGTGCACAGTGACTCCTAAAGCATGAATATGTGCACAAACACAGGATGACTCTACCAGCAAGTAAATATATATAAATCATAAACATAAACACACACACAGTAACCCAATCATCTGATATGTATGACATGCATACTGAAAACACACTTCTGATGTGACTCATGGCCACACATGCAGTGAACACACAAACACAAAGACTAAATTGTGGATTAGCGTCGTCCCCCCTCTTCTTAAAGCCTAATGCCGCAGGGGTCTCTGGTGCTACAAAGACCCTCATCTAACTCCCATCTTAACCAATTACAGACCTAACATGAGATGCTGTGTTGGTGCATGTGTGTGTTCACATAGGTAATACATACATAATATATATATATACAGTATATGTATATATATATACATTGGTATAAATCACATGCAGCCTCATTACTTAACAGCTTGCAGCTGGGAGGAGTGTGACTGATGATCAGAGCGGTTCTATATGTGTCTTTAATTTAACTGCTAATCAGAAAAACTGCAGCTGTTGCATTTTTGATGGAGCCTTGATGGATGAATGTCCCTCTCTGCAGACTGACCTATATACAAACACTCCAACCTCACTCTTGTATGGCTCCTGCTATTTTTCTGACTTTTTTTCCTGCTTTTATCTCATTGATGGACTACCATGTCCCCTCCTGCCTGTGTTAACTCCACTTTGTCTCTCTCTTATCTCGCTCACTCCTAGCTTTTTCTAAAATCTGAGGCAGAGACAAAAACAGGTGAGAGGAGCAAATGTACATTTTAACTAGAATCATAGATCTCAACAGTCCCTCCACGAACTGGTAATCTTACAATTCCAAGAATTATTAGAGATCTTGAAACTGTGTTTGATCTATTTCTACAATAAATAAATAGAACATATGAAACTAACTGATTAAATATACTTCAAATATATTACAGTATCAACTGTTTGCACATGTTTTCTAAAGCTAGAGCTGTGTCCCAAATATGTCTCAACTAATGCTAAGCAGTGTGAGTCTGTGATGCGTTCACACTGTGCAAATGTCCGGTTGAATACAAAGAACTGAGACAAATGCTATCAGTGTTAGCATGCTATAAGTGTTAACATGCTTATGTTTATCATTGTCACCATTTCAGTTAGCATGTTTTTGCAGGTATTTGTTAAAAAACTTAAGCACTGAGAAGAACAAGCAAAAAAACAATGAAATAGAAGATTTAATTAAATAAATAATAACTCACAATTTCATTGAAATCTGTTGGTGAGCATATGACATCCTTTTATTTGTGTACAAAATGTGTGGATTGCTTGTATAGTAACAATTAGTTAACAGATAACAGGTATCACACCTCGATACATTTGAGTACTGGCTCAGTGTGCGTGTTAGTCATGTTTACTCAATCTTTTGTTTAATCAAGTCTTTGATCAGATACTTCCTGATTTAAACTGGTTCTAAGCAATGCTTCTAAATACAGCTGCACAAAGCAAAACACTGTATGACGAATATATATTTCACTTACTAAAGCTTTAATGAAATAATACAGTATGTTAGAGGACAGAGGACAAACAGTGGTGTCGTCAGCAGTCAGTCAATCTTTGAAGTGCTAAAAGGATATTATAATGGAAACAGTACACTGTAGTATACCTCAACTTGCTCTTTCACACTGAATCAGCTGTATTATAGAATATTGGACAATGTTAATTAACTGCACTGCTTTACTGAATAATGTTTTGTCATATACTGAATGATATGATTTAAATATAATGAAAGAGGAACAGAAAGTTTCCGATCTAAAGTACATCCTTAGGTTTAAAAAGATAAAGAGACAGGAGGTATTATGCTGCTTTTTGCTATGCCACATGCTTACATGTGTGTGGTTATTGCCATGCTTGAGTAACGTTTGTCAACCTGTGCCCAAGGGAATGTATGTTTTAGACACACATGTGAAATGGTTTGTTATCTATGAATAATTCCAACTTTAATCAGTAAAAAGAGTTCAGTATATGTCTGAGTAAAATAATCAATAAACGCAAACTAGATCTTATGTTACTCTTATTCAATAATAACAGTACATTCAATCTTTTTGCATAAACTCGAGTAAAGCAGGCACGGGGCACTGTACTGGGTCTCAACCTGCACTTGTACTGCAGATGGGTAGATGGCGCTCTGGCATTCAGAATAGCCTTTCTGACTGGTTCCGTGCAGCCACTCAGCAGCCAGTCGGGCCCTCCAGCGGCCAGACCCATAGTTGAAGGCGGCTGGGATCGGGATGCCAGATCCGACCCCCTAGCTGCAAGGTCCCTCCTGTCGGGGAGGAGCCATGGCGTCCTGCAGCAGTCTGTGCAACAGGGAGAACCAAGTCCTGGCTGGCCATAAGGGGGCCACCAGCAAAAGTGTGTGGCCCTGTTGAAGAACTCTGATAAGCGTTGGCAAGATCAGAGGAAAAGGGGGGAAGGTATAAAGAAGACCCTCTGGCCACGTGTGAGCCAGGGCATCTTGACCCAGAGGACTGGTCCTCTCCATCAAGGAGAACCAGTGGGGGCAGTGGGCCGACCTCTTTGAGGCAAAGAGATCCACCTCTGCCCTGCCGAAGAGACCCCAGATGCTGTGCACCACCTCAGGGTGAAGCCGCCAATCCCCCGATGGAGGCTAGTGACGGGAGAGGGAATCTGCAACCTGGTTCCGTTCTCCTGGTAGATACATTGCCCGAAGGTTAGTCAGGCGAGGCCTTTGCAGACCTGGTGCCCCCATGATGGTTAAAGTGAAATTGTCACACATTCTACCACACCTTAGATTGTTTTAATCCCACCTGTCTGTTCACTAACTCTCCTATCGTTTCAGATCCTCCCACAGCATCAGCCTTCATTCCCCTCACCTGGTCCTCCTCCCCACCTCACCTGCAGCACAGCATATCATCGGTCCCTCACTATTTAAGCGCTGTACTCACACCTGTCCTCTGCCAGATTGTCTTGTGTATTTGTTGCCAAGGTCTCCAGCGTTGTCCTGTCTCTATATCTAGTCTGCCTGTTCTGACCCTGCCTTCCCCTTTTTTGACCCTGGATTACTGCCTGCCCCTTTTGGACTTGTTTGCCTCTATGACGGATCTCTCGGTTTTGACCCCTGCCTGAACACAAGTAAAGAACTATCCTTACATCCTGGTCTCCTGGTCGTGCTTTTGGGTTCAGTACTTGTAAGCCTTACAGAAATACGGCCGAGGTGTTGTCCGACCGAACAAGTACATGCTTTCCTCTCAAGTATGGCAGGAAATGTTTGAGCGCTAGGTGCACAGCCTGTAGCTCTAGGACATTGACATGCTCCATGCAGCCCTGAGCAGACCACTGCCACCAAGCAGTCCTATTCTGCCACCCTGAGAGGCAGGCGTCTGTTGTGACGACTTCCCGGCAGGATGGAACCAAGCCCATTGGGGACACCCCTTGATAGGTATGCTCTCTCCCTCCATGGGGATAGAGCAAGAAGGCACTGCTGTGACACCTCTATTGTCCTCTGCCTCTGGCACTTGGCGTCCAAGTGAAGGCTGTTCATCTCTGTCACGGTGTCGGGTTTTGTTAAGTGTGCGTTTCCTGTTTTATTTTGAA
This sequence comes from Ophiodon elongatus, assembly GCA_016806645.1. Taxonomy (NCBI): domain Eukaryota; kingdom Metazoa; phylum Chordata; class Actinopteri; order Perciformes; family Hexagrammidae; genus Ophiodon; species Ophiodon elongatus. Next base: position 149,946 of record JACSYO010001732.1, read on the forward strand.
GGTTCCCTGTCTCGTGTTTCCTCGTGTCACTTCACTTCCTGTCTTCGTGATTGTCTAATTGAATCCTCCTGTGTCTGATCACCTGCACCTCCCTCCTCATGTGTTCCCCTCCTGTGTGATTGCAAGCCCCGCCCTGATTGTTTCCACCTGTGCCTCGTTGCCTGCCTTCCCCTGTGTATTTAAACCCTGTTTGTCTTGTTCCTCCTTGTGCGTTCGTTTGTTTTCTTGATCCTGGTTCCCGTGTCTATCTTGCCTGTTCCTTGATTAATTAAAACCTTGTTTGTACTTAACTACCCTGTTCTGATGAGTCTGCATTTGGGTCCTGCCACCGTCGTTTCGCAATCTCTGACAGTACGAACGCACCTAACTACGGACCCAGCAGACTCTGGCGCGCACCTTATGGGCCACCTTATATGACCACCACGACAAGCTTGTCAGGGACATGGTGGAGTCCCTCAGAAAGCTGTTCCCTCAGCCGTCCTCTTCGGCCCCAGAAGCCCCTAGCCCATTTCTGGGAACCCGCTTGGCTCTGCGGCGGTCGGTTCCCGCCGGCTCAGCGGCCGACTCCAGGCGCCAGTTCCCCGCCGACGCTCCGACCAACTCCAGGCGCCGGTTCCCCGCCGGTGCAAATTTGGTCAAATTTGTGATTAAAAGTTATCAAAATCGTAAATAGTTTTTGTTTAACGACCTTGAAGTGCTGTGGCGCCCATTTCACACCCAAATTTTGCGGTTCACTATCTTAGAGAAAGTTGTTGGAACTCCAAGGTTCATCATCCAATCCACCCAAAATGTCTCATGCATTATGACGGTCCAGGCTTGAGAATATTTCCATGAAGAAATGTTCACATTGTCATAGCACCACCTACTGGCAAAAGGAAATTACACGTTTTATACTTTGATGTACTCCTCTGAGCCAGTTAACCAGATTGACCTCATATTTGGTAAGGAAAGCCTTAATACATTGCTGATGCATTACCATGAATATTGTGAGTTTTCGTGAAACTCCGTTACCGTGGTGACGCATCATTGCCAAGTAAAATGAAGCTGATTGTTTAGTGGCTTAGGATGCTCAAAAACTCATGCAACTTTACACGTGTCATACGTGATGGAATTAATTATCTCATGTGGGTTTTCGGCTTAGCCGTTAAAAATCGCCATAATAGCGCCCCCTACACATTTTCAAAAGAGCAGCCCCAGTGCTATGTTACCCCTACATATATGAAAGCCGTATCACGTGATACTTAAAAGTATCTTGGCACCATACTCTAAACCATACCAGAAGTCGGGCATTTGTATTTCTTTGCCCCTTTTCTAAGCGCTTTACTTTTACGAACTCCTCTTAGGGAGTTCGTCAGATCCACTTAAAATTTGGTCAGTATGATTTTAAGACCTTTGTGAATAAAAAATATCAAAACCTTTACGTTTCACAGAACGACGTGACCGTGGCGTGGCGACCATTTTACCTGAATCCTCATTAAACGAGCTCATGTAACTCAACTGGACTTGCTCAAATCTGCCCCAAACTTGTCATGCTTGATAAAAGTAAGGGCCTGAGGATATCGACAAGCCTATTGTCACTCAAAGTCAAAGCGCCAACTACTGGACGAAAGGAAATCAGCGTTACGTGACTAAAGGCATCGGATTTACATGAAGCTATAGCATAAGTTCAGTAGGAAGACCATACTCTTGCAAGCCCGTAATTTATTTCTCATACATCTGCCAATCACTTCTCACGCATGCTTACTCATTATTTACTTGCTGTCATTGTTCGGGGCTGTCAATCATGACACCAGCTGTTTAGATCAGCTGGTCTCCTCTATCCAATAAGCACAACGAAACAATTACATGGTTAGCCTATCATCTTGCCGCTGTCTCTTTTAAATATTGCTGTCTCTCTACCTTCAGTTCATTCATGTTGCCGTTACCCGAAGGAATGGCTTCATGAATGTAAACGACATCTTAATTCTGGAAGCTGGATGACAAAGTATTAATGTGTGAGTATTAGGGCTGTACCAAATAGGTGGAAGCTTTATTCATATCGTTGACCTTCTTATTATTTATTAATAACCTACAGAAACATTGCGTGCAATAGTCCTCCTTCACTCTTCAAGGGAAAGTGTTGAGTGTGCAGTAAATTGTTCCTTGTCAGTGTTTTACACTTGACCGCTCAACTCTCCTCAGAATGAGACAGGGCTGTGCAGATTGTTACGGGTTCTTCCTGTTCTGATTTGTCACACCAGTAGAAAAAGACCGGGCTTGGTGTCTCACAACAAACTGGGACAGATCCAGAGGAAAGTGGGAGCTCCTGGGAAACCTGAAGGAGTTTCTCGTTAACACACAGATCTCCTCAACAAAGAGTCAACTTTCAAGTCTGCCAAGACTCCAGAGGACCGGCCACTGTCTGTATCCACAGGGGATGTGAGGAAAACCCTGATGGGGCTGAATAAAAGTAAAGCTGCTAGGCCTGATAACATCCCTGGTCCTGTACTAAGATGCCAACCAGCTAACTGATGTCACAGGCGAGTGTTCCCACCTGCTTTAAGACATTCACCATCATTCCTGAACCTAAAACTTCTGCAGTGTCCTGTCCAATTCTGACTATCGTCCTGTGGCACTCATTCTAATGAAATGCTTTGAGAAACTGGTTCTCCAGCACATCAAAAACAATATCCCAGCCAGTCTGGACCCTCACCAGTTTGCATAGAGAGACAACAAATCCAAAGAAGATGCTCTCTCCACTCAGCCCTCACTCAACCTCATATTGTCACAAATGTGCAGTCTACATGAAGAGCATTCATTCACTACAATCTGTGGAATATTTTTTTTATTGATGCACACATTTAATTAGGGAGCTTATTCAGGCTTGCCTCAATACATTAATATTGCACAAAGATGTGCAGATGCTTTCACAATCATTACACATTGAATATGATCTTCAACCATCAATCCTTTCTATGACGAGTGAATATTTACATGTTATGTCAGACTCTACAAAGAGCCACATAGGACAACTGTTTCAAAGGCTGTGTAGAACTCCTCAGGACCAGTAATCAAAGACGTGCAAAATAGGTGGATTTCAAATTCATTATGTTCAGTCAGCATTTTGATGATATCTAACTACAGTCTTAGCCGTTCAGATCACCTCGTCCTTTTCTTTTAAAAGTGTTGCATGCCCCACCGTGATGTTCTGACAGTTTTATAATGGATGAAGAGACCAGGCAGGCTGCAGAGGAACAGATTTCCCCAAGAGGGAACTGATGTCCTTGGACGCAGATGGCATGCAGCCAAGGGCAGATGATGTTCTTTTTGAGTTGAATTCATATAATTCTGCAGGCACTGAAATCCTGTCATACTTTGCATAATTTTGTCATTTCCCTCCAATTTGGTTTACTTGAGTGATTAAAACGTTTACATTCACTTAATCACTGGCAACAAAAACACTGACAACAATATCAAAACAGAAAATAATGCAATGACAGCCTGCAGTCTGTTTAAACTACCTACACCATCACTAGCTTTAGAAACATTGTAATCCAGGTCGCCACCAATGATGTATGAATGAAGCAGTCACAGATCACAAAAGAAGGGATGTAAGAGTTTGAAAGAAACATGAGTTGACTGATTAATTGTCTCTGGTCCTGTGAGGGAAAATGTTGAGATGTACATGTGTACACATCAATTTTGACATTAGCGGCTGATTAGAGAGCCTGATCGATTCAGAGTTTGGAGATTTGGATTGTACTAGCTGAGTTAATATGTCCAGCAGGGGCTGATAGTATTTCATAGCACCTGAAAATGTTTGACAAAACAAACTCTAAAGTAATCACTCCTGTAGCCCCACACCACTGCGTTTGCTGGCCACACGCAGGTATCTTGTTCCAATTCATGAATGATATACTCTTGCTCTACAAATTAGCTTATGACTGAAAGCTTCAACCCCAACAAGCTACTCGATTTTATAAACATCCGAGAACTGTCGACCAAAGCCATGCTAATGAATGAAGCTTTCCATCCATCAATCCATCCATCCATTTTCACCCGCTTATCCGGGGTCGGGTCGCGGTGGCAGCAGGCCCAGCAGGCTGACCCAGGCCTCCCTCTCACCCGCAACATGTTCCAGCTCGTTCTGGGGGATCCCGAGAAGTTCCCAGGACAGCTGGGAGATATAATCCCTCCAGCGTGTTCTGGGTCTTCCCCGGAGCCCTGGCGGAAGCCAACACCCACTGGGAACGCGTCTGACTTATTGCCGAGAATACGAACATGGCTCCTACTGCGGTCGTACAGAGACTGGATGGCCCGTTGCAACGGATCCGGCACCCCATACTCCCGCAGCACCCCCCTCCCCCAACAAAAAACCCAGAGGTACCCGGTTGAAAGCCTTTTTCTAAGTCCACAAAGCACATGTAGACTGGTTGGGCAAACTCCCAGGACCCCTCCAGCAGTCTTGAGAGGGCAAACAGCTGGTCCACGACCGGGATGGAATCCGCACTGCTCCTCTTGAATCTGAGGTTCGACAAACGGTCGGAGCCTCCTTTCAAGCACCTGGCATAAGCTTTCCCTGGGAGGCTGAGTACTGTGATACCCTGATAATTCGAACACACTCTCCGGTCCCCCTTTTTGAAAATGGGAACAACCAACCCGGTCTGCCAGTCCATGGGCACTATTCCCAACCCCCATGCGACATTGAAAAGGCATATCAGTCAAGACAGCTCAACAATGTCCAGCGCCTTCAGCATCTCAGGGCGGATCTCATCCAACCCCGGCGCTTTTCCACCAAGGAGCTTTTTAACTACCTTATCTTCAGGCTCTGCCTCCTCTCCAGAGGACATGTTCCTCAAAGTGCTCTTTCCACTGCCCGATGATGTCCCCCGTCCGGGTCAGCAGTTCCCCCGCCCCCGCTGAGAACAGCTTGGGGTAGGCCCTACTTTCACTTCCTGAGCCAGAACTTCCTTGAGGCCAACTGAAAGTCCTTCTCCATGGCCTCCCCGAACTCCTCCCATGCCCGGGTTTTAGCATCCGCGACCACCGCAGCTGCAACCCTTCTGGCCCTGCCGGTACCTCTCAGCTGCTTCAGGAGACCCCTGGGCCAACCACGCCCGAAAGGCCTCCTTCTTCAGCTTGACGGCTTCCCTCACCCACGGTGTCCACCACCGGGTTCTCGTGTTGCCGCCACGACAGGCACCGATGACCTTCCGACCACAGCTCCTAGCGGCCAGGTCCAGAATAGAGGCTTTTAAGATGGTCCACTCGGATTCCATGTCCCCAGTCTCCCTCGGGATGTGTGAAAAGTTCTTCCGGATGTGGGAGTTGAAGACCTCCCGGACAAGATCCTCCACCAGACGTTCCCAGTTCACCCTCACTACATGTTTGGGATTCCCAGGTCTTTCCAGCCTGCTCCCCCACCATCTGATCCAACTCAACACCAGGTGGAAATCAGTTGACAGCTCTGCTCCTCTCTTCACCCGAGTGTCCAAGACATACGGCCGCAGATCAGATGATACGATTGCAAAGTTGATCATTGATCTCTGGCCTAAAATGTTCTGGTACCAGGTACACTTATAAGCCACCTTATGTTCGAACATGGTGTTCATTATGGACAAACCATGGCTAGCCCAGAAGTCCCATAGCGAGACACCACTCGGATTCAGATTGGGCAAGCCGTTCCTTCCAATCACCCCCCACCAGGTTTCTCTGTCATTGCCCACGTGAGCGTTGAAGTCTCCCAGGAGAATTATGGAGTTGGCAGGAGGCGCCCTTTCCAGGCCTCCTTCCACCGACTCCAAGAAGGCCGGATACTCTGAACTGCTGTTTAGTGCATAAGCACAAACAACAGTCAAAGCCTTACTCCCCGCAACCCGCAGGTGCCGGGAAGCGACCTTCTCGTTCTCCGGGGAAAACTCCAACACGGCGGCGCTCAGCCGGGGGCTCGTGAGTATTCCAACTCACGGCCGGCACCTCTCACCCTGGGCAACTCCAGAAAAGGACAAAGTCCAACCCTTCTCCAGGAGCTTGGTTCCAGAGCCAGTGCTGTGCATGGAGGTGAGGCCAACTAAATCTAGCTGGGACCGCTCCACCTCCAGCACCAGCTCCGGCTCTTTCCACGAGATTACGTTCCACGTCCCTAGAGTTAGTCTATGCTGCCGGTGATCGGCTCGCCCAGGCCCCCTGCCCGGTCTACATAGCACCCGACACCGATGCTTGTCCCTGCGGGTGGTGGGTCCACAGGGTTACTGCTCCAATATGTTTATTCGGGCTGAGCCCGACTGGGCCCCATGGGCGAAGGCCCGGCCACCAGACGCTCGCCGGCGAGCTCCCCTCCTGGGTTTGGCTATGGGAGGGTGCGCCAGTTTCCCTGGTCCAGGCGAGGTGGCTGAGGACCATGGGCTGCTGATCATCGGGTTTTTTCTGTGCGCGGTGTGTACGGATGTGACAGATGAGGAGGTCTGAAGTGGGAGGCAGATTGTTGGATTGAAATTGTACGTCATGTCGGAACTGAGTAATTGGCTGAGTTTGGGGCGTGGCCTTTGTAAATAAATGGCGCCGCGGATGGCTGCCACGTTATTTTCTGCTGTGATACCCAGAGCTCTTTCACCAGAGATGAACTCATTAACATCAGGGAAATAACCTTTCTCTTTACTTCCGTTGAATTACTGGACATTCTAGTCAAAGGTGCACTCACCTTTACTCAAGCAGTGAAGCGCCGTAGAGGGAAACGAGTTGGTGCGCTTGTGCGTCTCCGTCAACGTGGATTTCGCACACCGCTGCCGGGCATATTTCTCTCCAACGTGCGCTCACTGTGCAACAAACTGGATGAACGTCAGCTACTACTGGGGAGAAACAGTGATTTTTCTATATCCTCTGTTTTGTGCTTCATTGAGACCTGGCTCTGTGGAACGATACCGGACTCTGCGCTCCAGCTGGCAGGCTTCCAGCTGTTCAGAGAGGATCGGGACATGGAGCTCTCCAGCAAATCGAAAGGTGGAGGAATCTGTTTTTATACCAACAGTGGTTGGTGTAACGACATGACAGTGATTCTACAGCACTGTTCTCCTGATCTGGAATCCTTTATCATAAACTGTAAACCTTTTTACTCTCCCCGTGAGTTCGCTTCATTCATACTGGTTGGTGTTTACATTCCACCGTAGGCCAACGTGCAGGAGGCACAGCACACTCTCGCCAACCACATACTGTGTGTGGAGCGGACCAACATGGACTCCTTCGTTATTGTCCTTGGGGACTTTAACAAAGGAAACCTCCCCAAATTCAAACAGTTTATTAATGACAAGCTGCGATCCAAATCGAGGAAAATGTTAAATTTTTGAAATTTATTTAATGAAAAGATGGTGCAGTTTGAACCCGAGATAGTACACTATGCCAACTCAAAAAAACAAGTTTAATGATAAACCAAAACGACCAGCAGGTAGTGACACTAGAGAGGGGAATATTCCCTTTTACAGTCAATTAGCTGCATTTTAATTAAAAAACAAAAAGCGCATCTTAAGGACACAAGGTAATACAACATACATAACAATTCAGTAACTTCAGCCTTTTTTAAACAGACTCAACAGTGCTTGCACAAACATGAAATAAAAAAGTCCAACTTCGGAGAAGTAGTTTCAAAAAGACTCAAATTATGTAACTTTAGCTGAAAATACTCACTCACTGAATCTATGACAACCAACACTGGACTATGGAAATAATGCAGTGTCTTGAGTAGCAGCTTTTATCCACAAACTCAAAATAAGTAAGTAATTCATAATTGCAATTCAAAAAGATTCAAGTATACAAAATTTACTTTTTTTCTGATTACCTTATCAGTATGTAAATACAAAAATAACATTGCGCTTTGAAGAAAATTAAGCAGCACTCACTTAAACCTTAGGTGTACACTGACATAGACCTGCGTTTGGAGGAATTAATAATGGGAGAACTGGGGATGTTTTTTTCCTGACAAAAGTTTGGAGTTGTAGTAGACAAGGCCACTCTGAGGTTATGCTCAATGTCCAGTCTATTTCTGTGTTTTGTCTTCAGCTGATCCAGAGCTGAGAAGCCAAACTCACAGAGATAGGTAGTGCTGAATGGTGAGAGGATTTTTACTGCTCGAGTGGTCACATTGCTGCACCAGAACTGGGAGAGGCTTATCTCTGCGAATTTCTTTTTCAGTGTGCCGTCACATGACAGCTCCACCAGCTGACTCTCTTTGTTGCTTGGCAACGTGACGCTTTCTATGTTGATTCCAAAGGGGTCACGTATCCAGTCGTCATCCGTCTTTTTCTCGGGAAAGCTCCAGAAGTTTATTCAGATGTGTCTTGATTGTTTTCTCTATTACATTTTTTCCTGCCATGTCAAGTTGCTGTCCCTCATGACAGGCATTGGGGAACATATCGAGTTGGTTTTTAGAAACATGACTTGTGCACATGGAGGTTTTTTTTTTTTTTTTTTTTTTTAAAGCATCGATTTTGTCATATTGTTATGCAAATATTGTTCCTGCTCCCCTGCATAGACACACTTAATGTGTTTAATTGTTCAAACACATCAGCGAGGCAAGCAATGTGTGCGAGCCCCACATTGTTGCTAAACAGGTCTGCAAGAGGCGAATTGTTCTGGGCAAGAAAGGTTGCGATTTCAGCTCGTAGTTCATAAAAACGGGACAGTACCTTCCCCCTCGAAAGCCAGCGTAACTCGGCATGATAAAACACCTGTACATGCTCACTACCAAGATCTTGGCACAGTTTTTGAAAACATCGAGTGTTCTTTGCACTTCTTTTAATGTAGTTTACCACTTGGACAACATCTTTTAATGTTCCATGAAGCACTGGTACCATATCCTTTGCTGCCAGGGTCTCTCGATGCAAAAAACAATGGTTCCAAGTTTCATTCGGAGCTTTCTCAAGTATTCTTCTCGCGACCTCAAAGTTTTTTCTTGCCATGCAGGCAGAGCAATCAGTTGCGATACCGACGCACATGTCCCAGCTTAGGCACGCTGAACTCAAATACAAGTCCACGGAGCTGAAAATGTCCTCTGCAGTTGTAGTAGTAGTAGGGAGCTCTCTTGTGCAGAGAAATTGTTCCTGTAAGTCCCCGTCCCACACATGTTTCACGTAAACGAGTAAAACTGCTTTGTTTGTTATGTCTGTAGATTCGTCCATTTTCAATGCAAAAAAAAGTTTCCTCATACGGTTGGCTCAAGAAGGAACACTAAAATAATCAAGTTCCTCTTATTATAACGGAGAGTGTATCCTGTGAAAATCAAATGTGTGTGCGTCATCAACACATATCGATATCACAAATCAAAACATGAGCAACTGGGTGTGAGGATGTAAGGGAGGGGGCAATGGCAACGCTGAAGATAATTCAATTCAATTCAATTTATTTTTGTATAGCCCAAAATCACAAATTACAAATTTGCCTCAGAGGGCTTTACAATCTGTACACACTGACATCCTCTGTCCCAGAACCTCTCATCGACTCAGGAAAAACTCCCCCAAAAAACCCTATCAACAGGGAGAAAAATGGAAGAAACCTTCAGGAGAGCAGCAGAGGAGGATCCCTCTCCCAGGATGGACAGAGTACGAAAATAGATGTCATGTGTACAGAATGAACAGCATAACAGAGTTACAACACGTTGAATTCACATAAAATAGAAAAGAATATGCGTCAGCAGTTCCACGGAAGGAACCAGGAGGCAGGACCAGGGTCCAGATGCAACCACGATTCGTGGAAACCTGCGAGGCGAGAAAGCACAAAGACTCCGAGGGAAGAAGTAGAGTTAGTAATGTGCATTTATAGAACATGAATTCATACAGAAGGAGAGAGAGAAAAGGATAGAGGAGCTCAGTGTATCCTAAGTTGTCCCCTAGCAGTCTAGGCCTATAGCAGCATATCAAGGGGCTGGAAAGAATGGACCAGGGCAAACCTGAGCCAGCCCTAACTATAAGCGCTATCAAAGAGGAAAGTCTAAAGTCTACTCTTAAATGTGGTCACTGTGTCTGCCCCCCGGACTGAAAGTGGAAGCTGGTTCCATAGATGAGGAGCTTGATAACTGAAGGCTGTGGCTCCCATCCTACTTTTTAAGACTCTAGGAACCACAAGCAGCCCCGCATTTAGTGAGCGCAGCTCTCTAGTGGGGAAATATGGTACGATGAGATCCTTAAGATATGATGGTGCCTCACCAATTAAGGCTTTGTAGGTGAGGAGAAGGATTTTAAATTTGACTCTGGATTTTACAGGGAGCCAGTGAAGAGAAGCTAATACAGGAGTAATATGATCTCTTCTCTTAGTTTTTGTTAGTACACGAGCTGCAGCATTCTGGATCAACTGGAGAGATTTAAGAGACTTATTAGAGCAGCCTGATAATAAGGAGTTACAGTAGTCCAGTCTAGAAGTAACAAATGCGTGAACTAATTTTTCTGCATCGCTTTGAGACAGGATGTGTCTAATTTTTTAAATGTTACGTAGGTGAAAAAATGCAGTCCTTGAGATTTGTTTTACGTGAGAGTTAAAGGACAAGTCCTGATCAAAGACAACTCCGAGATTCTTTATGGTGGTGCTGGATGCCAGGGCAATGCCATCTAGACAAACCACATCATTAGATAGTTGATTCCGGAGGTGTTCTGGGCCTAATAAAATAACTTCAGTTTTGTCTGAGTTTAACATCAGGAAGTTGCAGGTCATCCATGTTTTTATATCTTTGAGACATGCTTGAAGTTTAGCAAGCTGGTTGCTTTCGTCTGGCTTGATCGATATATATAATTGAGTATCATCAGCATAACAATGAAAGTCTATGGAGTGTCTTCTGATAATATTGCCCAAAGGAAGCATATATAAGGTGAATAAGATTGGTCCAAGCACAGAACCTTGTGGAACTCCGTGACTGACGTTGGTGGTCATCGAGGATTCATCGTTTACATATACAAATTGAGATCGATCCGATAAATAGGACTCAAACCAGCCTAGTGCGGTGCCTTTAATGCCAATCAAATGTTCTAATCTCTGTAATAGGATGTGATGGTCAATGGTGTCGAATGCAGCACTAAGGTCCAACAAGACAAGAACAGAGACAAGTCCTTTATCTGATGCATAATAAAAAGAGATGACTCAAGACATCGTGAGGGATCTAACGTGGGCCATCATCCGGGACAAGCATCAGAGAACTTCATCTCTGTTCACGGATCAGAGGACCCCGATCGTGGACAGGAATTGGCTGATGGAGATTCTCATCCCCCCCTGCCTACATAGGATCAAGGAGAACACTGTTTTTCTGTGACTTTGTATGGAGTCAAGAGGATCGCAGGTGGACTTCTTTTCCCTCGCAGGAGGAGGCAGGTATCTACGCGGGACACGGCGAGGGCATCTCCTTCTACCCCTCAAAGGATTAATTACAGCAGTAAGCAAGCCAGGCGAGTTTCCTCGACCACCAGCTTAAACAGATCTACGAACATCTACGGAGATCCGGACCCTTTGAATGAAGAGCTGGTTAATTAGATAATCCTTTGTGAGGGGCTTATCTCTCGATCTAACATTTTATGAAACATGATTAAACGATATCAATCTAAAAACCACATCTAAAACGTGTTCATTAAAAAAATCTAACTGCTGCTAGAACGAAAGACCTTCTGAGTGGTTCAGTAGAAAACTGAGGCCTCCTGAATCTCTCACTGAAAGACCTTCTGAGTGGTTCAGTAGAACACTGAGGCCTCCTGAGTCTCTCACTGAAAGACCTTCTGAGTAGTTCAGTAGAACACTGAGGATTCCTGAGTCTCTCACTGAAAGACCTTCTGAATGGTTCAGTAGAACACTGAGGTCTCCTGAGTCTCTCACTGAAAGACCTTCTGAGTGGTTCAGTAGAACACAAGCATCTTGAGTCGTTCACTAAATGAGCTTCTGAGTCCATTAAAAACAGTGTAGTGGATGGCCTTCAAAAGAAGAAATAGTTTTAAGTGATTTACTTTGGAGGACATATACCCAAACTAACAACTTACGTAACAATTAGGAAAAGCAGCTAGCGAATTTTTGCTGCCTGTTTTGTGGTCCTGCAGATTTATGACGGTGTGGCCTGATTTCCCTGCAGCAATCCTTTGCAAGTTTGCAAATTGTTTTTGAATTACCTCAATTCTTCAGGGGTTACACATTTGGGATCAGTTTCTGTAAATTTCTGCTCTGAATTGTTTGTTCAGATTTTAACTAGTTCTCCAAATGTCACAAGACTGAATAAGTTATTTCTTTATATGTATTTACTGTATTTTGTGTATAAAATGTTTGTTCACAGTGGTAATTTTTGGAAAACAGAGCTGTGAACATCTGTCAAATTTTACCATGGACAGAAATTGCATTTTAAGGATAATTTTTGAAAAAAAAAGTATAAACACATCCTTGTGTTATTTTAACACAGCATGTGTTAAATGTGTTGACACACTGACTGTGTTGAAAGCAACACAAAATGTGTTGTCCTTAACTAGACACACAGGTGTGTTAAAAATGACACATCTGTTTTGAAAGTGCATGGGACAGAATCAGGGGCGGACTGGGAGAAAAAAGTGGCCCGGGAGCTACTGTCAGACGGGCCCACTCAATACACGGCGCGCTGCCCACTCAATGCATCGCACGTATCGACCAGTCAGTGCCACAACTTCCCATCATATCACTGTCACCCAGGGGCGTTTCTAGGATTCAAAGAAAGGTTGGGGGCGCGGATATCCATTGTTTCAGACAGTGCTGAAACAATGCTCCTGCTCACTGGAGACAGTTTAACAAAAAGCTAGCTAGCTAGCTAACTTAGTGTTAACATAGCCCACTACAATATTCCCTTTCATTTGCCTCAAGTAAACCTAAATTTAAGCAGATAGCCACATTCTTTAACTAAAGTTACCTGTAATTACAATTTCACTCCGTGCATCATTTACTATGAGCTAAACGCCTTGGCTATAATCCTGGCTGTCACTGACGAGAGATGTTACTCGGCAGAGTGAGAAAGCCAGCGCAGCAGCCTCCCCAAGGTCCTAGTGCCCGGGGTTTATATTGTTAAGGCCGGCGATGTCAGAGGGAGGGCCGGTTGGTGATGGAGGTGGGCCAGTATTGGACCAGCCCAACGCCGTCGGCCTACCGGGGATTTCCCTGGTATACCCTATGGCCAGCCCACCCCAGGACAGAATCAACAATCTTCAAACCCCTTTAAAACCCCTTCAAACAACAACACTTACTCCAGGCCATTCATCTCTCAGAAATTCTCAATAACAATAACAACAACACTGTCACGGTTTGGGGTTGTAGGTGGTCACTTCCTGTCTTATCTTGAAGAGTTCCCTGTCTTGTGTTTCCCTGGGTCCCTTCACTTCCTGTCCTTGTGATTGTCTAATTGAATCCTCCTGTGTCTGATCACCTGCACCTGCACCTCCCCGTGTATTTAAGCCTCGTTTGTCTTGTGCCGTCTTGTCCGTATGTCTGTTTTCTTTGGCTGTTTGCATCGTAGTGTTTCCCGTGTTTTCCTTGATCCTGTTCCCTGTTCCCGTGTGTTTCTCACCTGTGTTGTGAGTAATTAAAGCATTTTTGCTGGAAACCACCGTGTCCTGATGAGTCTGCGTTTGGGTCCTGCCTTCGCCTTTACTCCAAACATGACAAACACATACCCACAGGGCATGATGAGAAAAGTAAACAGACTTACATCCTTCATCAAGCCCTCTTCACCTAATGCTATAACAAAACTAAAGGTTCAACAAAACACAGACACGTGGATGCACACAAACATGATTATTCTTAGGGAACATAACAATACAATGATTGCTGTGGGGTTGGAGACCATCCTTAATTTCATTCAAACTGTGTTTGATAAGGCGGTCCAGTGGGGAGAGCAAGATATAGAGGCAAACTCACCGCAGGATATTACCACCAAGGACCTGCAAACGGAGGGAGCTGCCTCCCCTCGCCGACTCCCAGAACCAGCGGATCTATCCTTCCAACTTTTTAACCCTCCTCAAATTTCTTCTTCCTCCCCACCTACTCTCACCACCTCACCTCACCTTTCCTCCTCTCCTCTACTTATCACTTCGCATGACCCCTACCCCTTTCCCCTTTCCCCTCGTCCCTTTTCCCCCCTGGACTTTCCCCCACTCCCAGAACCAGCTGATCCATCCTTCCAACCCTCCTCAAATTTCTTCCTCCTCCCCCCCTACTCACCACCTCACCTCACCTTTCTTCCTCTCCTCTACTTATCACTACCGCTGTCCCCCTCGTCCCCTTTTTACTTCAATCTCACAACCTACCCACCGAGACCTCTGTACCCCTGGGGATAACACGGGGGGAACCAGACGGGGTGACTCTGCCACCGATCCAGTTACCCAAGCGGAACCTCAGACGGAGAGTCAAAATCCACCCACTCCCAAAAAAACAACTGGACCGTCTGCTGGCTGCGCGGGTTGGCTTGCCCGTCAGGCCCCCGTGCCAACCCCCTTCTACCTCACGCACAACTGGAGCACAAACAGAACATACACACTCACTCAGTAATGTTGCTCTTCCATGTAGTAACACCATTTCACCCTCTCCATCTGCAGATACATCATACCAACAGCAGAGGGAGCCAGAGCTGCGTGCCATTGAGCCCGATGAGGTGGATTAGAAAACCAATTCAATTTATTTTGTATAGCCCAAAATCACAAATGATCCTCAGAGGGCTTTACAATCTGTACACATACGACATCCTCTGTCCCAGGACCTCTCATCGGTTCAGGACAAACTTCCCCAAAAAAACTCCTTCAGGATGGACAGAAGTACAATAGATGTCATGTGTACAGAATGAACAGCATAACAGTTACAACACATTGAATGCATATGACAGAAATTATTCATATAATGAGTAGTAGGCATGATGAAAAAGTTACAATTACTAGAAATAACAGCAACAGTGGATATAGTAGAATAATAATGATAATAAAAGCAGTAATGGTATTGACCATACTAATTACAATGATAATGGCAGTAGGTGTCGGGCAGGACATCCTACTTTTTAAGACTCTAGGAACCACAAGTAGCCCCGCATTTAGTGAGCGTGGCTCTCTAGTGGGGTAATATGGTACTATGAGCTCTCTAGTGGGGTAATATGGTACTATGAGCTCCTTAAGATATGATGGTGCCTCACCAATTAAAGCTTTGTAGGTGAGGAGAAGGATTTCAAATTTGATTCTGGATTTTACAGGGAGCCATTGCAGGGAAGCTGCACATATATTTTATCGGCCGAGAAATACCTTTTTAAAACCACATGAAGATGGGATTCATTTTAGGACCGTCTATTTTTATTTTTAACCAAGAACAACAACTGTCGGGATAAACAATCAAAGCATATTAATACACATTTTAAATGGCACTTCTTATTTTAACCTGGTATTTCCTTATCTTTTATCCTATTTCACTTATTTACCTTTGTACAGCACTTATGTAAAATTTTAGATGTGTGCACTTTTTATGAATTTAGCACTTAACCTTTTATACATATTTTATCCCCTCTGCACACACAAGTTTTCACATTTACCATGTGTATGTTAAGGAAACACCAGTGTATTGATATGCTTTTATAGTGTTTCTCTCCTCATTTATCAAAACACCCCCCATAAAACCTTTTAGATTATTGTGACGGTCTTCTTAAACCCACCTGCCTCTTATGATAACCTTACTTTGGAGACTTTGGGAGTTTTTTTATTTAATAATGACTCCAGCTGCCCCTCTTGCGCGGGCTCCGATGTTCTTTTTAAACCCCCCTTTTTGATTCCTTTGTAACCCTTATATCTCTCATTTGTTTATGGTTCAATCTTTTAAACCCTCTTTTCTGAGGTTTTAATGGAATTTTATATGGAATTTTAACCACAAACAACAATTGCTCCCCGAGCGGGCCCTCGCAAGAAGGCAACAGCTCTGACCCAAACCTAACCCACTAAGCCCAAACCTTAACCATTTTCGGACTCTTTGGTAGTAGAAGCCCCCATGCCACGTCATGGCAGAGTCCATGTGGAGTTTTTTTTCTAACAGAACATGATAGAACCCTAAAGGTGCGTTCACACCAAAAGCGTCGCGAATTTTCGCGTTGCGTCTTCATCGCCGCTTTTTCGCGTTTGACGCGCCGCCGGAGAGGGGGGGTGGCTTATCTCCGTGGAAGTAGTTCATTTTCGCCATCACCATGGAAGAAATAACCACGATTTCTGCGTTGTACTTGTTGTGGAAGTCCCACAAACGTCGGAACAGCAAACACCCTCGTGTCTGGGTTCACAACATCATCCGTAGGCGCACACAGCTCGGTGAATTTCACCGACTTCTCCAGGAACTGCGTCTGGATGACTGCCGCTTCCAGCGCTACATGAGGCTAACCAGTAGCCAGTTTGATGACCTGTTGGCTCGGATCGGCGCCAGGATTTCTCGGTTGGACACCAACTACAGGCATTCCATCTCCGCTGCGGAGCGCCTGTCTATCTGTCTCCAGTGAGCGGGAGTTTCATAAAATATACTCATGTTTTGTCCGGTCTGTCTATTCTATTCAAGACAGCAAGCAAGCCACTTTTAAATTGTGTGTTTTACTATGTACTATGCTACTTATTATGTAATCTCACCAGCATTTATAACGTTTATTATTAATGATAGCAGCTGTGAAGCCATATCAATAAAAACTACTACTATTAGCACCTCCAGTATCTTAAAGTCTGTGCATTGACTTTGTATGTAATCTGGTCGCGCAAAAAATTCGCGCCGCGTTTGGTATGAACGTACCGTAACACTGAAAACAAAAAACTACTCCAAATGGTTCAAGAACAGCTTTCAATTTACTTTGGGTATGCCTAGGATAGGCTGCATGGTGGTGTAGTGGCTAGCACTGTCACCTCACAGCAAGAGAGGCCTGTTCGGTTCCCGGTCTGGGTGGTCCTTCTGTGTGGAGTTTACATGTTCTCCCCGTGGCAGCGTGGGTTTCCTCCCGCAGTCCAAAGACATGCAGCTCAGGTTAATTGGACTCTGAATGTGTGCAGGAATGGTTGTCTGTCTCTATATGTGCCCTGCGATGAACAGGCAACCTGTCCAGGGTGAACCCTGCCTTCGCCCAATGTCAGCTGGGATCGGCTCCAGTGCCCCGCAACCGGATAATGGATGGATGGATGCCTTGGATAGCAAATTTTACAGGAATGGGAAGAGGTAACCAGTAACTTTAAGGGTCAAACAAATGTAGTAGAGTAGAAGTGTGCCTAAAATTGCATAAATTGGAAATATGTCTAAATTGTGCTTGAGTTCACTCATTCACTTGCTCACTCACACACTCATTCACTCACTGCAGTTGTGTGTTGGTCAGTCGGTCTCATTTGGTTTTGCGGAGACATGTCTTCTTAAGTGACCGTCTAACATATGTTCCTTATATTTAAAAAGTAACTAGTAACTTTAAGGGTCAAACAAATGTAGTGAAGTTGCATAACTTGCAAATAATCAAGTAAGTATGTCTAAATTGTACTTAAGTACAGTACTTGAGTATGCTATTGCTGAAGCAGTATTATCTTTATTGATTTTTGTGGCCCCTTTATGGTGGTGGAAAAAGCTGAAAACACGATATTGACTTAATCCTTTACTTATGAATCCTAGCCTAAAGAATACAAGTCTAACGTTCACTCTCCTTTGTGATTTTAGTTCCACAGCTCTTAAAAATATCTGTCTCTTCAGCTGCTAAATGCTCTACTATGTTCACCAGCTAGTCTAACTTTGTCCATCTGCCGTTTAGTGCTGAGTAGCAGTCGGTTTATTAGAGCCTTTTTGATACGAGCGACATCTTTCACATTCCGCGTAGTTAATTGACCTGTTTTTAATAGTAACGTAGTGATTAGTGCATCTTTATGTCTTGTTTAATAACTTAATGTGCCCATGTGTGAGCCAACTGGCAGCCATCACAGCCAGACTCTCAGACTGAAAGAATAACTCTCCACATGAGTAAAGTAGTCATATGTAAAAACCAGAAGGTGTGGAGTCACCATTTTCCTCTATTTGTTGGGAGGTGAAAAGCGGTGCTTTGGCAGTGCTCCGCTTTGAAAGGTGAGCTTTGACACGGCTGCCCAGCTGCTTTCTAACAAGATCCACTTTGCAAACCCACAAACTAGATTAATTGATGCTGAGGGTGGTGGGAGAAGGCCAGAGGGCAAAAGCAGGAAAGTTTGAGCGCTTAACTCAGAGGAAGGAGAAGGAAGAGAGAGACAACCAAAGAGGAGAGCAGTCTTAAGGATGGCGTATCAAATTGGAATGCACACGAAAAGAGCAGGAGAAAATTCTAAAGACTGACGGAGAGAAGTGCAGCTCTCTGTTAAGCCCTGTCCTGGAGCGCTGCAGAGAACAGTGTGCGACAGCTCATTAACTTCCATCATGCCTAGCTGTTTTTTTACTTTCATGAACCCATAACTGCTTCCAAGGCACTGCACTTTCTGTTGCTGGTTGTTCCTGTTATTTTGTGGTGCGATTGCTGTGGCTTGAGAGAATCTGACGGAGACAGACAGGGAGACCAAGATGAAGCGAGAGATGCGTCATTATCTGAGCTCCAAACTAATGACTGTAATTTCTGCAACCTCCACTGAGAATAGAGAATCATATTTGCTTAGTGAGGAAGATACCAGCACTGGCAACTGCTCTGTTGGTTTGTGGCTTGAAGAGGGGGGTGCTCTGTAAGACAGCGAGTGAACAGTAAGGCCGTGAATTAGAACGTTTAACTCAGAGGTGAACCTTAACCATTGGATAAAAGGTGTTAAAGGCAACCATATTAATATCTGTTTAGAATGACCACCCAGGGTAAAAGGCCTGGTGCCATAGAGTAGGGTAAGATGGCAAATGGGTATAACAGCACGCACTTTTGGACGGTCTCTCCAAATGGTGTGAATGTTCTCCAGGGTGTAGGGATTCAAACAGGCCTGGGACCTGGTTAATATATCTCACAAGAAATACTGTATATGGTAAATGGACCGTAGTTGTATAGCGCTTATCTAGCCGACCACTCAAAGCGCTTTAACACTACATGTCATTCCTCCATTCATACACCGCAGGGACAGCCTGCAGGAGAAATTTAGGGTTGAGTGTCTTGTCGAAGGACACATCTACAAGGACTAGCGTGTGGATGTGTGTATGTATATAAAATTTACCTAACCGTTTTTGGGGTTAAGAAAGCTCCACAAATTGTTGTGACGAGAAGCTGGCGCCTGCAGGGGTTGCTAGCTAGCCAGCCAGCCAATCAGGCTCACAGACCCCACTGTGAACTCACTGGAGCTCCAGAGAGAGATGCTCCACAAGGCCGCTAGTGGCTTGTTGGAGACTGTTTAGGGGGTTCATCTAAGAGCCTAGCAAGCTAAGTAATATTCTCATATTTTCATACATTAGCGTTATCATGATAATAATAATTATCAATGATATACATTTTCAACTTTCATAAAACTGACAATATTTATGAAAACAAAAATGTGAACTGCCTTGGCTGAGTCTCTCCTCTCACAATTGTCTAGTGTGAAAAGCCTTTTAGTATCAAAGCTAGGCTAACGTTAGCAGGCTGTGGCCAATCAGAGGCAGGTCCTCCCAAGGCATACTGGGTAGGCGCGCCCGCAAATTTGCAGCACGTGATGGATGGATTGGGTACTGATAGTGCTGCAGCACAGCCAGGATGAGAAAAATAGTGTTTTTTATGTTCTAGTGGTAGCTCTTCCTGGATCCAGCGCCGTCATGTGAAGTGACAGTGACATAGTTGGATGCAAAGAAGAACTACAGTCTGCAATTTTAGCTTGAATATCTCTGGGGAGACAGGGGACTCTAGATGCCGCTCAAAAACAGAGCCACCTAAACTTGCTGTAAGTTCCATTGTCTAAATAAAGTTGAAAGACAAAAAACAGAACTTCCTTTTCTTCGCTTTGTTTGTCTTGCAGATATCTATTGCACTGCTGCCCGTCCTGGGAGAGGGATCCCTCTACTGCTGCTCTTTCTGAGGTTTCTTCCTTCTCCAATGTGAGGCTCCAAGGATAGAGGACGATGTACAGAGTCTGAAGCCCTGAGCCAAATTTGTGATTAGTTATATTGGGTCATACATAAGAATAAATTAAATTGATTTAAAAAACAGGCAGCTCTGTGGATGAAGCCTCTCTAGTGAAGGTGAAGAGAAACTTTGAACACAATTGAGAGTCATGAGGGCAAAAATTGTAATAACAATGGCCAGAAAAGAATGATCTTTTGAGTGAGTCTGTTCTACCTGACGGCCATGATGGCAATGATGAAACGCTGTAGAAGGACCTATTTCCACTGGTCCTGCACTGAAATAGGCCCGTGTGAAACCTCTGCTGAAAAACAAAGCTTCCACAGGTCTTTGTGACTTAAAATGTACATATGGGGGATGATCAGCCCAGACCCTGGTACTTCCAGAACTCTGATTTTGAGAACAAAAATATGCATTTTATAAAGATTTCAGAGCAAAAAACATTATTTTGGTTTGGCATTGTGTATGTTACTGCTATATTTGCATGTATTAAACATCATTAGTGAAAAAATAAGTAAAATATATAGTTTGGGTAAAATAAATTAAAATGATTCAATAAATCCTAATTTTCAGAGGATTGTTCTGACCTGTCTGTACTAAAAACTATTTCATTGTTTTCTGCTTTACTTTATTCAAAGTCAAACTGTGCAGAGAGAGTGTTCACATATTGTGATATTATATAAAAAAGGTTTAAACCTGCAACTGCATTATTCTAAAGTGATGATCATCCTGAAAGTGCTTTTTCTTTTTAGGCAAACCTGAAATCTTTTCATTTTTTCTGTGTTTCATCTTCATTTACTTTTAAACAGTAAGATATATACTGATATTCACACATCTAGACAAATCTCACAGTTATTACCTTTATAATAACACCAAGATTATTCAAATAGACCTTGTGGTTGCAGATATATACTCTTTTTAGTATGGGCATGCTTTTTTTGTGCGGAGGCCTCAATGATAGGTTAGGGAAGAACAGGATTTATTAATTTATTGGAGATGAATAGACTCTTGACTCTTAAGAGGAAACCATTTACTAAAAAATCTGATGATTAACATCACCTTGCTGTGTCATTCTCTGCTCCACCATGTGAGGGCATTGTTGAGCTAAAGGCGTCACGTTGAATTAATTTCATCACCTCTCTGACTCCCTCCACTCTGACCTGCACATACCAACACCCACACACAGCCGCTGGTGCCAACGTGTCCAGCCTCTGGTCATTACAGAGGTGCCTTCCATCCCTACTAGAAAAAAGGGTTGTGTCTGTCTTATGGCTTAGTGGCCTACATATTCTACAGATTCAGCACCCCATTGCACTGACAGAGCGATCAGCACATCAGAGCCAAGTGAGATAGCAGGGATGGATTGGGAACAACAAAACCTTCAAAAGACTTCAGACATACACCACCAGCCAAGGGCTACTGACTAGAATTTTAGTGGAACCTTCAGCAGACATGGAATATAATATTCATAACTATGTTTTGTAACTAAGTATCATTGTGTTTTCATTATCTAAGAATGACTCCTTCAAACTTACAAATGGAGTGGGTCCTCTTCACAGAGTCCACCATGTTGCATCGCCATGTTTCTACAGAAGCCCAGAAATTGGTTTAATTCAATTTCAATTCAAATACATATATTTGCATAGCCCTTGCCTCACAGGGCTTTACAATCTGTACAACATACGACATCCTCTGTCCCAGGACCCTTGCACTGGAAAAGGATAAAACTCCCCCCTAAAAAACACATAACAGGAGAAAAAAGGGAGAAAACTCAGTACTGGGAGTTATGAGCAGGACTGCAGGAGACCGCTGTGTCCAGTCTTAATGTTAAGTAAAGCTAACCGGTTGCTGAAAGATGCGTCATATTTAGACAGACATGAGACTGGTATGCCTATAGATTTTCTTATCTAAATCTCTGCAAAAATAAATAAATGTGTATTTCCTTTGTAATCCGTGTGTGAGACTAGATACATTAAGGTCACTTTTCCTCTGACCGCAGTTTTGATGCTTCTGATTTAATTTTTTTTCAGACCCTCTTACATTTTTGGGCTTATTTTCATGTAAAGTCAGTAACGATCAACTGCTCGGCCAATGGTGAAGGCAAGGCAAGGCAAGTTTATTTGTATAGCACATTTCAACAACAAGGCAATTCAAAGTGCTTCACATAAAACCATTAAGCATCCAAACATAATGCAAAAGAAAAGAAGATTTAAAAACAATTAAGAACATTCATTTAAACATTAAAAACAACATTAAAAACAGTTAGTGAAACATTAAAAAGCTAAAAAAAAGTAGAATAAAAGTTGCAGTGCAGTTTAAGAAATAAAATACAGTAGTGAGATGCAGAAATTGATTAAGATCCTTGAATCTGGTTCAATTAAAGGCAACAGCAAACAGAAGAGTCGTGAAGTATAAGATGCTTCCACAGAAACCATTGCTGTGGGTTAACCTTACTGGACAAAAACACAATGCAATCAAAATATATATAACCAACAAATGTTCTACATTTCCAGTAATCAAAATGAAGCCTTTTTTTGTCTCTATTGTGTCCTCCTTCCTGTTTTATTGCCAACCTCCGGGCTTTTATTTGACTCAGGTCAGGAAACAGACAGCTTTCTGGGAGCCTCATTGTCCAAATCGTCCTTGAAGCCAACGCTGGGACAGCCAGAACAGGAAGTGATGTCACACGTAGGGCAGACCAGCTTTTTAGTTCACAGGTGTGGCTTCAATTTAAATCTATCATCACCACCATCTGCCAAATGTGATAGAGGCTCTTCCTGTGGGATTGGCTGGCATCACATGCCATCCTGTTTGTCAGATAGGCAGTTGATGCAGGGATCCATTCTTTTATGGGTAGACAATAAAATTAACTACTTGCCTTTTGATCATGGTAAAATATTTTCTCTAAAAAAGTAGAGAAGCTGTGTAGAACGAAGCAACAAATTAAATATAATTTAAACCATAGAGGAAAGTGAGTTTGAAAACTTTTTTTCCATCTGGTTTTCAGTATTTTGTTTATGTTGTGTGCAGTTTGAAAGAAAGTCTGCTTATCAAGCTCTGGAATCTTTCATAATCGTTTTCACTTTCAGAAATCCACACATCCATCCATTCTCTGATCTACTTTTTGTATTCAGGGTTGAGGAGTTGCTGGAGCCATCAGGCAGTAGGTGAGGGCTGGAGAACAACCTGAAAAGGATACTGGTCTACTACACAGTGAACACATGAGCACAATTATGAGACAGTTTGTTAGCTAAAACTAACCGCGTTTTCCTCAAAAGAACTTCAAGCCGTCATCCGGGGTGTAAACAAATATTACAAGATACTTTATTGTACGACAGGGATGCACAACAAAATTGTAGTCTCATTTGGTTAAATAAGAAAAACAAACAAAACACAAAACTATATTATGTGTGGAGGGTGGAGGATGAGTTAAGGAGTCCATAGCCAGAGGGAAGAAGCTGTTCTGAAGTCTCGTGGTTCGGCAGCTGATACTTCTGTAGCTCTTTCCAGATGGCAGCAGGTGAACAGGTTGTAGCTTGATGGGTTTTGTCTGTTAATATTCTTTAGTTCTTCTCAGGCTCCTCTTCTCACCAATATTACTGATGATCAGTAGGTGGGTACCAAGCACTCCTGTCCTGGGCCATACATATCCCATGCCAGTTTGTAATGTTTGCAGTTAGGATGCTTTCTATTGCTCCTCTGTAAAAGTTAACAAGAACTTGGCACAGGAATTTTACCTTCTTAAGTTTCCTTAAGAAATACAGCCATTTATGAGCTCATCAAGATGGAGATGTGTGAGGATCACGTCAGGTCGTTTGTGATGGTGATTCCCAGGAACTTAAAGTTGTTAATTTGCTCCACTATAGCTACATTGATGTAAACAGAAGTGTGTGTCTTGGCCTCCTTTTTTCTAAAATCAACTATCCAATAATCCATTAAACAAATATTAACAGATAATGTGCTCTTAACAACATTTTACACAAACATTAACAAAATGTGCAGTAATACTCCCCCCACCCTTCCCTCCCTCGACCTGTCACCCACTAAATAAATGACCACAAATGTCACACAGCTTCTTTTCAAAGCTATAACTCTAAACTCTAATCGCAACACACATATTTATTTGTAACAGGGTGTGTATGATGTCTGTGTCAACATGTCAAATGCATTTCTTATAAGCTGTTAGTTTATAGTTAGTTAGTTTCTCCCTGCATTCTTTCTCGTGTACAAAAATGCATTATGAGGGGCTGTGTCCACCAAAGCGTTTTTCCCAGATAAAAACACCAGGTTCTTCTACCTAAAGTTGACATTCTTTTAGCTAAACAGCTGGTTTTCTCCTGCCTCTGTGATAACAGTGTTGACATGCCTCTGCATGGCTGAGTTGTACTATAGTCATTGATCTGGAGGAACAGTATGAGATTAAAAGTCAACCTTACAGGCTGATTTTGCAGGAAATCTTTACAACTAAATATTACCTACATCAAGTAAATAATAAAATAAAGTGCAACTAAGGAGTTCGCACATAGAATGCACCACAAGATTAAGCTAAACGGTAAATGGACGGTACTTGTATAGCGCTTTTCTAGTCTTCTGACCGCTCAAAGCGCTTTAACATCATCATTCACCCATTCATACACTGATGAGAGGGATGTAATGGGCCACCTTCTTGTCAGGACTGTCTAACATTCACACCCATTTATACACCGTAGGCACAGCTACGGGAGCAATATGGGGTTAAGTGTCTTGCCCAAGGACACATCGACATGGACTAGCAATCCTCTGATTGAAAAATGACCCGCTCTAACACTGAGCCACAGTCAACATACCAAAAATAAAAATATGATCATGGTAAAACAGTAGACCTGCCAATTTGTGGCTTGCTGATTGGCGTACATGACTTACTACGGTAAGCGTATTGCCTCACTTCCAGTTGCCAGCGTGTCTGTTGTCTGATAGCATACTTTTACAGCTCCAGCTAAACCAAGTTAATTGTGTGATATTCGGTACATGTAATAAGTGGAGTATATATATATATATATATATATATATATATATATATATATGTGTATATATATATGTGTATATATATGTATATATATATATATATATATATATATATATATATATATATATATATATATATATATATATATATATATGTGTGTATATATATATATATATATATATATATATATATATATATATATACAGAAGTCTTCAAGCCATGACTCATCAAGCATGTCACCTTTCAGACAGTTTTGACTAAATACAGTTGAGTTACAACAGCTTGATGTATGATCGCGAACCATGTAAAATGGTCACCACACTACTTCCACACCGTTCCAATGAACCTCAAGCTTTTGATAACTTTTAATCAGTAAGGTCTTTCAATTGTACTGACCATATTTGAAGTTGATCTGATAAATTCCCAAGGAGGAGTTCGGGTTGGGCTGAATCGTTGAAATTTTGTAGGGGGCGCTATCGAGCCAAATTACCACTCTGAAGCATTACATTCATATTTGATGACTACATTTAGGACTTTAAATGTGTGCTGCGTTTGGGTCTGTTATGAGCATTTTTAGCCCCTCAAAAGCACCTTAGTTTTTCACGGCGAAGAATGTGTTGCCACGGCAACGACATTCTATGAAACATCAAAAGCTTTTTGGGCTGGCATTATGAACATCTTGTATTTGTGTGGAACTAATTTGATATCTATGTGATTTACCTACTAAGAGAAGCAAGCCAGAGTATACATAATTTAACTTCCTGTTACCAGTAGGTGGTGCTATGACTATAATTTAAAATTGGCCTGTAGATGTCTTCAGGCCTGGAGTCTCATCAAACATGTGACATTTGGAAAAGATCTGACCATGTGGAGTCGAGTTACATCAGTTTATTCGTTCACGTCGAAGGATCGAAATTCGCAGAGCCGCCACATCGCCGCCCTTTAACGAATTCTTACAATCTTCACAATTATACATTATCAACGTCTTAAGACTTTTGTGACAAAGTTTGAGACTGATCTGGTGAAATATCTAGGAGGAGTACATCAAAGTATAAAACGTGTCATTTTCTTTTGCCAGTAGGTGGATCTCTGAATTTGGGAAATTATTTGCATGGAAATGCGCTCAGGCCTGAACGACCATCATGCATGCAAAATGTGGGGCTGATTGGATAATGTACCTCGGAGTTACAACAACATTCGCTTTTGTGGAGAAGGGCACGAAATGGGCGCCACTCCACGTGAAGGCCGTTCTATGACAACTCACCATTTTG
Organism: Ophiodon elongatus; assembly: GCA_016806645.1. Taxonomy (NCBI): domain Eukaryota; kingdom Metazoa; phylum Chordata; class Actinopteri; order Perciformes; family Hexagrammidae; genus Ophiodon; species Ophiodon elongatus. The sequence goes on from JACSYO010001732.1 coordinate 176,233, forward strand.
ATAACTTTTCATCTTAAGTCTTCAGATCATTCTGACCAAATGTGAAGTCGATCACATAAATTCTGTAGGAGGGGTTCGTTAAAGTACAATGCATGAAAATGATGAAAAATGGGCGATTAACTGCATCTACCCCTAGTGTAGAATAAACCAGCAGGATCATAGTCAGTGTGCTGTGCACAAGGCTTTACAGCCTTGTTGTGCCACAGACACACTGAATAAACATACCAGTTTCCATAGGGTCCTCCCGGACCGACGTTGTCGGTGCTCGGGCACTAATAATAATAAACATTAGAAGAACAATAGGTCTTCGCTCCAACTACGTCGGTGCTCGGACCCTAATAATTCCTACAATTCTAGTAGGTCCCTCTCCGACATTGTCGGTGCGAGGACTCTAATAAACATTCAACGAACAATAGGTCCTTCGCTCCGACTACGTCGGTGCGAGGGGCCCTGATAATGCTTGGCGAGCAGTTAAGAGGGGTCTGACTGTGTGGAGGTTCATGTGTCATACTGGTGTGCAAGAGCATGTCAGATTAAAGGTTCATAGGGATCATGGTATATGTGTATGTTTCTGTTTTTTTATTTGAAACAGTAGCCTAATTGTTGTGCCTAATTAGATATATCACATAAAAGTGTCAGAATAATCGCTTCAATCACACACGCAAAACACACCTCTGAAGTCATCTGGTGCATGCAGTTGAGTAGTTTTCATTGTATTTATTCATTATCTTTAAAACTGCAGCAACAAATAAGCTCACAAATATAAACACGGACACATGCATGTCTGGCGGCCTGTCAGGGCTCGGATCTGTTATTCTCAGAGGAGCTGCCTCTGCTCCCATGATGCAAATTAACAAATGCTAGAAGGAATTAGTGTGTACAAATTAACTTGTTCTGCTCCGTCTCTCTGCAATGCATGCTGCTCCTTGATACGACTCTATCTGGGTGCTGTTTGTGGTGTGTGTGATGTAGAGGAGGAGAACAGTTTGTGTATGTGGTGTTACAGAAATTAGGCGGAAAGTCAGTTTCTCTGGAAGTTTGTCCAGCAGGACAAGCCTGGCAACACAGGCTTAGAGACACACCATACACACCGCCCACATAACACATACAAAATAAACGCTGCAGTGTCTACAAAGAGAGGCTGTCAGGTATTTTGCCGGCACATACCTGTAACTTCAACAACTGAACTGCTACAAAAAAAAACATGTTCGGATTTAGTTTTACCAGCTGGATCGTACAGTATCTCAGCAGAATAATGAACAATATTAAGAGTGAAGGGTGATATAATGTGGTAAAGATTAAATATTAAATGTAAATACTTAGTAGTCAAATAAAATAGTTAAGACATATACAGTGAGTAAACATGTTAATAATAATAATAATAATAATAGCCATTGGAAATATGATTAGTTTGAATTCATTTAAATGTTATAATTATATGGGGACAATGTGAAAATTATTCTTAATTTCAGGAATGAAAACATACATCGGAATATATCCAATTAAATAGTCCTCTAAATGCAACACACTGGCCCTTTAAATAAAATAAATTACTACAAACGTTTTGCCACACAGTGAGTCTCTTGGGTTAAGGTTAGAGAAATGTTAGCATAGTATTATGTTGATTTGGTTCTCAAGAGACACAGGGTGCATTACGCTAACTTGTGATTCCTTGCGTCCTCTCTCCTCGCCTAACCCTAAAAAAATTCTTCCGCCGCTATCATGGAGGATCTTCTAATCCCTTTCATGCATCGAGGAGACGAGGATGAAAAAACGTGCTGTGAAAAAAAGCAAGACACACAGCTGGAATCATCTCAAACCACGGCAGGACTCTACAAATGTATCCGTTCTTTTTGTTTTCATAAATTGTAGTTACTTAATGGTCAAACTTTCTGCCCTTCACCGCTGCAGTAAGGACGCCTTTGTACATGGGAAGTTCTATACCAGGTGAGCAACCAAGCGCTTTGATATTACTTCATTTTTATCATGTACATCCAATTTAACTGCTATAGTTATGACATGATGATTACAAAAGCAAACAGCTGCTGTTTATATCAATAAGAAACCCTCAGGGCATTCAGCACTAATTAGCTGGATTTATATATATTATATACACACGAAGTCGGAGTGAAGGACCCTTATTGTTTATTAGGGCCCGAGCGTCGGAGAGGGACCTATTGTATTTCTTGGAATTATTATTTTTCTTTAAGATGAATTGCCTTTTTGGGAGGCTTTATCATGCCCGAAAACTCACCAAAGTTGACATGCATATCAGGACTGGTGAAAAATTTGATATTTTAGTGGTCTTGAATTTGGGTAGAAAAAAAATGGCTCTATAGCCCCCACCAAAGTTGTTTTTATGATTGAAAGGCCACACCCATATGACCGATTGACCTGAAATTCGACACACATCCAGTTCCGTCTGCTATAAAAAAAAGTAAATCACAGCATTAAGCTCCGCCTACTTAGATTTTCCACCATTTTGAATTTTGTGAAAAACACATTCTTACGAACTCCTCCTACAAGCTGGGTCCGATTCATACCAAATTTGCTGTGGGTCATTATTGGACCTATATAATCAAAACTCATCAAAATCTTGTTTATCGTATTGCATTCATACGATAGGGACCAATGAACTTCTTAGGGGCGTGGCTTGTACATCAATACTTTTAACTTCAAAACCATTTGGCCTATTGTCACAGGATTTGCAGCATATGTGCACATTACATCCTGTAACATACCCCGAAAGTGTCATGCCATTTAGACACTAGGGGGCGCAACAGTAATTTGGGCTTTTTTTTCATTTTTCGCTGTTTTTAGCCTTTGTACTTTTCCGAACTACTCCTACAGAATTTATCCGATTCAAATTTGAAAATCTGTTTTTTCTCAACGACCTTGATGTGGCGTGGTGCCCATTTCACATCCATTTTGTGCAGTTCACTATGTTAGAGAAAGTTGTTGTAACTCCAAGGTACATCATCCGATCCACCCAAAATGTCTCATGCATGATTCTGTTCCAGGCCTGAGCACATTTCAATGAAGAAATGTTCACATTGGCATAGCGCCACCTACTGGCACAAGTAAATGACACGTTTTATACTTGTATTATAATATAGATGTATTCCTCTGAGCCAGTTGACCATATTGACCTCAAATTTGGTATGGAAAGCCTTAATACATTGCTGATGCATTATCATGAATATTGTGAGTTTTTGTGAAACTCTGTTGCCATGGCGATGCATCATTGCCACGTAAAATGAAGCTGATTGTTTAGTGGCTTAGGATGCTCAAAAAGTCATGCAACTGAATATAAGTTTGATCAAACTAAAATACAACATTTATGAAACAATTCATAAAGATATACTCGGTTGCTATCAGTGTTTTGGCCATGTTTGCGGTTTACATGTTGACTGTTTACTGGGAGTTTTGATTCAAAACACTATTTATTTCCATATAGCCATGTAACAAATAACAATTTTTGCCTAACATTGAATCAGTAATAAACACAATGGCTATCGATCAATATCCATATGACTGAAGAGCTCCATTCAATACAGGCAGATACATGAGGAATGCAAAGGGCTCAATGAGGTATCCACACATTTATCAGAATCAGAATTGTTTATTTGCCAAGTACATTGCACATACAAGGAATTTGACAAGGTGAAAGGTGCATAAGAATAAAACAATAAAACTTTCACCTCCTACATCCGCCCAGACCTCAATACAATACTAGTAATCAAACTCATTAAAGCCGTAAAATTGTCCGTTAAGTCATGCATATAACTGGTGGTGGTGTCATTTTCATGTCGGTTCTGGCGTTATTGGCATGTCATTTAATTTGTCTAATAGCATAGGATAGCATTATCTCAGTCATGCAAAATGTTCATTATATTCTCTTATAAGCTACTTCTCTCATTCTATTGTTTAAATAGATCTTCTCTCATGATGGTATAATGTCATTGCATTCTAGTCTGTTTGACTCATACTCTTCTCTGGTCTAACGTGACCATGTTCTCCAGTTGCTGGTCTACAGACCGTTTCTCAATCTTCCGGTCTCACGTGACCGTTTCTTATCTGCTGGTCTAACGCAGGGGTGTCAAACTAATTTTCACCGTGGGCCACATCAGCATTATGGTTGCCCTCAAAGGGCCGGTTGTAACTGTAAAAATTTATAAATGTAACTACTCCCTAACATATTGTTAAATGACTGTCTCGGCATTTGATTATTGTTTATTCAAGTGTAAAAATATAGTACATGCATCTATATAAATGTAAAAACGTATGTAAGCTAATTTCTTTGTTATTATAACATAAATCATTTTGATTTAGGTTTAAGAAACCCACATTACTCTATCACAGATCAAACTTTTTAAAGAAAGACAAATATCATCAAACACACGTTATTACATTAACTTTGTTCAAAGCTTTTTTTGTCACAGTTGAGAAGGACATAACTGGTACAACACATAATTGTGAGCTACTAAAAACATGTGTGACAGATGTGGTCTGGGGTTCACCTGCTCACACACCTTTACATGGCTCACCTGCTCACACACACCTGTACATGGCTCACCTGCTCACACACCTTTATGCTGCGTTCACAACAAATGTGTTGCGAATTTTTCGAGCGAGTAGATTACAAACAAAGTCAATGCACAGATGCGAATGGTTGTGAATAATGCGAAATTCCGCTGTGTGGCGAGAATGACACGATGCGAAACATTTGCGAAGTTGATAGTCTGGAAGCGGCAGTCATCCCGAACCTGGAGAAGCTGTGAGCGGCGACGGATGATGTTATGAACCCAGACACGAGGGCGTCTGATGTTCCCACGTTTGTGGGACTTCCACAACATGTACAAAGCAGAACTAGTGGTTATTTATTCTATGGTGGATGGCAGAAATTAACAATTTCCACGGAGATAAGCCACGCTCCCTCTCCGGCGCCTCTAGCGCGAGTGAAGCGAAATAACCAGAAATAGTCCGGCGAAAAAACTCACGCGAGTAAAGCGACGCGAGTAAAGCGGCGCGAGTAAAGCGGCACGAATATTCGCAACGGTTTTGGTGTGAACGCAGCATAACGGCAGGTAGGATGCCGTTCATTCGCGGGTCACAAAATCGACATGCATTGTGGGAGATGTAATTTATGGTCACTGTACATTGTAAAACAGCATAGACTTTAATTTTAAGACAATCATATTCCTTTCGAGCTCTCGCGGGCCACATAAAATGACGTGGCGGGCCGGATTCGGCCCGCGGGCCTTGAGTTTGACACCCGTGGTCTAATGTAACCGTTTCGTATTTCCTGGTCTAACGTGACATCTTCCTAATTCCTGGTCTAACGTGACCTCTTCCTAATCTGCTGGTCTAACGTGGCCGTTTTCCTTTCCCCCAAAAAAATAAATAGTGTCGAGACCCTGCTATCAATTCCAGGATCTGTAAAAATCCTACCTTACTTTCTTTTGGTTTATCTAGATCTGCTCTATCCTGTTCTGCGGTCTATAGAGACCCCGTATCCTGGTCAACTCGTGCTAGCTCACCCTCTCATGACTAACTTTCTATTTTTGCTCAGGCAATCTCTGCGGCTGGAGGTAAGGTATTGATTTATTTTATTCATATAAAATAATCTTTTTGGGGGATTCTGCCTTATCAGAACTCGGCATCACGGCCCCATGATCATCCTATTTCAGGATGGAGTCCAATCGCCAAAGACTTTGCACTATTCAAATGTTATGCATATGTAATAAATTATTGTTAAATTCCAAACAAGTCTCTCCTGATAGAACTACATTTATATAGAGGTAAACATTACTGTTGCTGCTCTAGAAACAGTTTGTTTATTTATGTTTAAAATATTCTTCAGTTCTCATCCTGTTCTGAATTTATTCTTTTTAAATGAAGATATTTTGTATATAAAGCAATTCCTTAATTATGAAAAAGAGAGGTTTAGGAGAGGATTGATCATGTTTGCAAATGTAGACTGAACTACCATGAGCCATAATAATAGAATTTTTAAATTGAAAGATAAATGCACGTGTACTTTTCTAGACTTACAACCACTCTAAGCGCTTTAACACTTCATGACATCCTTCACCCATTCACACACCTGCCCATCAGGAGTATTTAACATGAGCAGGGTCGTCCTTCAATCAGAGGATCGGCGGTTCGATCCCTAGACCATGACGATGTGTCTTTGGGCAAGTCACTTAACCCCAAGTTGGTCCCGTAGCTGTGCCTACGGTGTGTGAATGTGTATGAATGTTAGCTACTCCTTATGGGCAGGTGGCACCTTAGCCACTGTCATCAGTGTATGAATGGGTCTGAGTGATGTCATGTAGTGTTAAAGTGCTTTGAGTGGTCAGAAGACTAGAAAAGCGCTATACATGTACAGGTCCATTTACCATTTACTCAGATTCAAGGTTTTCAGAGAAGACCTGTGGCCCATACTTGTGGCTGTGTGCTGGAGCTGCCAGTCCATTATGACAGCTACCCTGACTTCATCTCCGAGATGAACAGGGTGTTGGAATCTATTGTGTGGATAATGGACATAATATAATCTAGTCCAGGGATTATGTGTGTGTTTATGCTATTCACACATTCCAATGTAAAATCTTGTTATTTCCTGTATAATGTCAGTGACCAAGCATCCTCATGTAAAACCTTTGTATGACCGCTTGGTGCCTGGTAAAGACCTTGCCTTCTACCTCACCTCGTCTCCAGTGTATATCTCTGCTCTTGAGTCTCTGCTCTGCCCCAGAATCGAAAAAGTACAATCTGGCCATGACAGACTCAACAGGAGGATAGCACCGTGCGTTTTGCTCTCCAAATACAAGGAAAGTGACTGTACGAACAGTTGCTCTCTGGGTTTGCCAGCGGGGTCCAACCTCTTTTATAGAGGGTTTTTTTAGGAACTACAGTTCTGTGGCTGCCCTCCTTCATGCCCTCACCTCTCCAGACACCAGGTGCCTGTGGAATCCTCAAGCAGGGGAAGCATTCCAAGCCCTCAAGAGGCGATTCACCTCTGCTCCCATCCTCACCTTGCCCGACCCCGAACTTCAGATCATCGTCGAAGTCGACGCCTTCATTGTGGGGGTAGGAAAGGTCCTCTCGCAGGGCTCCCCCAAGGACATCAAGGTCCACCCGTGTGCTTTCTTCTCCAAGAAGTTGTCCCCATCAGAAAGGAGCAATGACGTGGGCAACTGGGACCTGCTGGCCCTCAAGCTGGCGCTAGAAGAGTGGAGACACTGGTTGGAGGGGGCTGAACAACCATTTCTAGCATGGACCAACCATAAGAATCTGGAGTACATCAGAACGGCAAAAAGGCTAAATTCCAGACAGGCCAGGTGGGCATTATTCTTTAACCGCTTTGATTTCATCTTATCATATCGCCCAGGCTGTAGGAACGTGAAACCGGATGCCCTCTCCCACCATTTCGAGCCGGAGGACGCCCCCAGGCACTCCACTTCCATCCTGCCTCCTTCCTGCGTGGTGGGTGCGGTGACCTGGGGCATTGAGAGTGAGGTCAAACGAGCCACCAACAGGGCACAGCCTCCTAATGGCTGCCCCCCCAACCGCCTCTTCGTTCCCGCGAACCTCTGCTCCTGAGTCCTGCAGTAGGGACATTCCTCCAGACTCAGTTGCACCCAGGGGTAAGGAGGACGGTCAGCTTCCTCAGGCAGCGGTTCTGGTGGCCATCACTGGAGCAGAACACAGGGGAATTTGTGGCCGCCTCTCAGGTCTGCGCCCAGAATAAGACCTCCCGCCAGCACCCATCGGGGCTACTACACCCTCTTCCGGTGCCACGACGGCCTTGGTCGCACATCTCCCTAGACTTCGTCCCTGGCGCCTAGATTCATCGTCCCTTCCCCATCTCCAGGGTGATTAATCCTGCGGCGGTCCAGTTACGACTCCCCAGGACCATAAGGGTCCATCCTGCTTTCCATGTCTCCAAGGTTAAGCCAGTAAGGACCAGCCCACTGGTCCCCGCCTCCAAACCCCCTCCACCCCAGTCTTCACCGTCAAACGGCTGATGGCAGTCCATCCCAGGGTCGAGGTCGCCAGTTCCTAGTGGACTTGGAGGGATATGGACCAGAAGAGAGGTCCTGGGTCTCCCCCAAGAACATGCTGGACCATTCTCTCATCAGATATTTCTACCAGCGCCACCTGGGCCGTCTGGAGCCGGCTCTAGAGGGGGAGGGGGGGAGATACTATAACATCCCGTTAGTCCCATGTGTGCGTCTCCTGATTTCTCATTATCAACACATATTGCCCTCCCTGTTCTGCTGGCGTCATCACTGCAGATGATAAAAAACGGATCAATAAGATGATCAGAAAGGCTGGCTCAGTGATTGGCCTTACCCCGGACTCACTGTAGATAAAAGAACAAGGGCCAAGTTAAAAACAATTTCTTCTTTTAAAGGCCATCCACACTGTGTTTTTAATGGACTAAGAAGCTCATTTAGTGAGCGACTCAGATTGACTCAGTGTTCTACTGAACGACTCACAAAGTCTTTCGTTCCAGCAGCAGTTAGATTTTTTTAATGAACACCTTTAGCTGTGGTTTTTAGATTGATGTTGTTTAATCATGTTTCATATGGCATTTTCTGGTGTTATTTATTCTTTGTGATGTGTTTTTGTCTGTTGTGCACTGTGGACTGTCTATTGTTGTCTGTATGAGCTTTTTGGTGGCAAATGAGTTTCCCCACTGGGGATTAATAAAGTTTTCAATCAATCAATCTGTGCTCAATCACCTGCCCCTGGTTTTTCCCTCTGCCAACGTCACACATGTATGCTTACCTGTTCCGGTGCCAGATTGTCTTTGTTCTTCCTCGTGTGTTCATCGCTTTCCAGCATTATTATCTCATGTTAGTTTCTATGGTTTATGACTTTTCCTTGTTCTTGGATTTTTGCCTGCTCCCTGTCGGATTTGTTTGCCTTTACGGACTGACCCCCTGTGTATGACTGCTTGGTGCCTTGTAAAAGACCTTGCCTTCTACCTCACCTCGTCTCCAGTGTCTATCTGTGCTCGAGTATCTGCTCTGCCCCAGAATCGTTACACTGTACTGTGTGATCATGTTCTTTTATTGACAATTGTAGGACTGTTGCCATATGGCGCATACTTTTACAGATTAGTATATGTAGCTGGCTGGGTTACGCCTATGTTCTTCTTTGTGTTCTTGGCGTTTTCAATTAAGAAGCAGGAGGCAGCACTGGGTCTCAGCTCTTTAGTTTTGATCTGGTAAAATATCAAAAAGTAATAAAATCTCTGTCTGTTGGAAATAGTTAGAACACGCGTAAACAAGCACACAAATCTACGTAATTGCGCTGAACACAGATACAAACCCCAAATGACACACATAGGAGATATAAACCCAACGGAACAAAAATTATAAACGGGAATGATTTAATGAAATTCATAAACTGTGTCTACCTTAATCTGTTACATTTACATAGAGGGCATGCAGAAGGTAAACCATCGCTCCACGCAAGATAACGATAGTGCGCAGCTATATGCGCATTTCACCGAGTACAACAATAATAAAACGCATCACATTGTTGTCACCTATTTAATACACTAACACTAACATGTAGATTTCTAACAGCTGACCACCAACAGAGATGGCGACTAACCAGCAACATTTATTTTACTATATGCTTATGTATTCACTAATAATGAATAATAGAATTATAGGATGTCTATAAAAGCTTGCCAGGCGCACTTCCACTTTTTTTGTGATCAAATTTGTATAGATTTTTTAGATATGCAATAAAAACCAACATAACAAGTGGTATTGAAGGACAGGACATAAATGAATATGTAGTGTGCATGTGCACACACATAAATACATAAAACTACATTTACAAAAAAAAAAAAAAAAAAAAAAAAATATATATATATATATAAATATACACATATATATACACATACATACATACATACATTCATACACATATAGTGCTAAATACACCCCCCCCGCCCCCCTCATACATCTCCAAATATTATACTATGATCCAATTACATAACTTGTTGGATTATGCTTAAAGCCGTAGACCATGATAGGGTAGTTTTTTCTTTAGCACCATGTATTCTGGCTATTGAAAGTTCCATGTTCATAACATCAAGATAGCTAGCTAACCACTGGGGTTTCGCAAGTATGTGGGGGACTCCAACGCATTGCTAACATTTTCTTTGCGGCTGTTAGGCCGGCTAATAAGATACGTTTTTGATGCTGTGATAATTCCATAGCGGAGAAGTCATTTAGAAACAGCACAGTAGGGGTGCATGGAACTACATAGTTCAGAATCTTTGTCAAGAAAAAAACATACCATTTTCCAAAAAAGAGTTACATCTTTTCAAAGCCAAAACATGTGCATGAAAGAGCCAACGAGTCCTTCTGTACAAAGGGTACATATTGATGATGTAATTATTTTCATTAAAAAGCTCTTCCGAGGTTTATAATAGGTTTGATGTAAAAAAATGTAGGTGAATCTGCTGATGGTTGGGTTTTTTGGAGGTTTCAGTTATACCTTTCCAGATATACCAGTCCAACAGCACATTCTCCGTCATGTATTCAAGGTCTTTTGCCCAGACCTGTTCAATACGTAAGGGGTTTGTAGGAAGATATAGAAAAGAATGAGTACAATTTTGATACTAATCCCTTGGTTTGACCTCGAGTGTTAATAGAATGCAGGTGGTGTGATCCCAGAGGATCAGTCCACGGTACCCCATATGCTTTAAGTGATGCTCTTAGTTGCAGGTATAGAAAGAATGATGAGCCAGGTATGTCATAGGTAGTGCGCATATCATTAAATTACCTCAATCCATTCTCATTGAAGATATCTACTAGTTTGTGTATCTTTTTGCTTGACCATGTTGAGGAAAATGGGACCCCACTGGTAAGTAATAGACAGTTATTAAAGATCGGGTTATTGAGATACCATTTGAGATTAGTTTTGGTCTCTTTTTCAGCCATACACCATGTTGATAATAAGGAAATATAATTGGGCCAAGAGAGAGTTTAGATTGTTTGAGTGGAATATTAGAATAAACCTTGACGACAGGAACGTGTAATGTGAAATCGAGGAGTGGCAATCCCATTCGTGACTATAGTAGCCGTGGAATTTTTATAAAGTAATTGAAACAATTTAATAAAGTGTATCCCCAATCCTAATCTTTCCAATACTCCCTAACAGTAAACTTTCTCTTCGTACTTTGTCTCTTCTGTTGACGGACACATGAATCCACAAATGACGGTGAGAGGCGGAGCTCAACACACACAAGCTCCTGGCACGCTGTGTGAGTCACGTACGATCTCATGACAATTAGGACACAAGTGGAGAGTATACGGTTCCGTAGACATCTTAAACATATCTCTGTGCCGTATTATCGCGGAGCAATTCATTTAAACAGCGAGTAAACACTGTGAAAACGCGCCGGCGTGTCCATCAACCCCAGAGAGTTAAAGCCAAAGCCAAAACAAACCCATTTCAATAGAACAGTTAATCATATCCAATAGAAATTGGCCTAACAGATCCAAAAAAGTAAAGTAAAATTCAGGGGAAATACCGCCCCATCCCAGTGATTTCCCCCTTTTCATCCCCGCAATGGCATCTTTAAGTTCGGTCAGTGATTAGGGCCCCTAAGTCATTGGACTCATCCAGAGAGAGAGTTGGAAGTGTCCCTTTTTTTAAAAAGTTATCACATTTAGCTTTGTCAAAGCGAACTTCAGAGGTATACAGTTTAGAGTAAAATGAATGAAATTCTAAATTTATCGCTTTAGGGTCCAACAATATTTTCTGTCCAGAATCAATAGATATAATACTAGCAGCCTAGTCACCCTTTTGTAGGCTTAAAGCCAACAGGTTGCTTGGTCTGGATCCATTAAAGTAATAGTTTCTTCTAGATCTGTGAATCAAAAAATTCTGCTCTGGCTCTTAAAAGAGTTTAATTTAAAATTGTATAGATTTAATTTGTTTTTCCCTATCATCTGAGAAGCCAGTATTTTGCTGATTATTCTCCAAAATTTTTAAAGTAGCCTCATATTCATTAATTTTGCCAAGTCTAGCTTTATTAAGATGCAAGGAATATGAGATTGCGGTGTTCCGTATGCAGCCTTTAATGGAACTCCAAAGAATGCGCGGGTCATTAGTGGTCCCAGCATTTTCTGAAATATAAACTGTAAAGGCTTCTCTGAAATAAGTGCAAAACTCATTGTTTCTCAATAGTGTTACATTGAAGTGCCATCTTCTAACTCTTTTGGCCGTATGAGCCTGTGTTAATTTAGAAGTGACTATACTGTGATCAGATAACGGACAGGGGAGAATGTTAACATAATGAATCTGAGAAAATGCATTTGAACTGGCCAACAGATAGTCTATTCTAGAATAAGATTTGTGTCTGAGTAAAAACTGTATTGTCTGGATGTAGGGTTGATAGCACGATATACATCTGTGAGACTAAAATCAGACATGAGACCCTGAAATGCAGATGTGGTACGATTATGTGAGTGTTGAGTTGAATCACCAGAACGGTCAAGTGTTGAGTCCAGTACAGCATTCATATCGGCACCAATTACAACTAAAAAGCCTTCCAACTTGACTAAGAGATTATTAAAGAAAGCAGAATCAAATTGGGTCGGTGCATAAAGTGCAACAAATACAATTTTGCATCCTGCAAAGCTTGTTTTAATCTAAGCAATGTGGCCGTCAGTGCTTCCCTATGTTTTGATAATGTTTACAGGGAGGTTACGTTTGAGGACCACTAACACACCAAAGCTCTTGGAATTAAATGAGGCTGTAGCGGCTGTGTGAAAGTGCTTATTAGTAATCCTATGACCATCCTTACTGGTAAAATGTGATTCCTGAATAAGTGCCACTTGAATCTCATGCCTCTTAAGAAAGTCTAAACATGCAGATCGTTGAACAGGACTATTAAGGCCATTAATGTTCCAGCTCGCTATATTAATTGTAGTCATGAGGACAGGTTATGAAGATAATATTACATATCCCAAAATAAGAAATTAAATTAATAGGAGATGTATCGCACCCCTTTACCCAGTGGCCATTCCCCAGGTATCCCAAAACAATAAATTAACAAAAAAGCATATCTATAATAGCCCCAAATCCCTGACAATACTAACAAAAGTTGTACTGTCATTCACCCAAACAGTTTGGTCATGTGATGCTAAGATAGCGGGCTAGTCCAGAGCAATCGCTCCCTTCCATGTATAATGATTAACATAAAATTATTTACCATCCATATTTGGCTGGATCTAACATATAAACATATCTTAACAGACATTGGCTGACTGTGAACACAGCTTGTTAAGTTATTTAGGAACAACTGAATAATCGTTTGCCTACCAGTACAAAACGCTGAATACTGTTGATAAACAGTCAGAACCTTATCTAGAGTCCCTCGGTTCGGTCACAGTTGATGAATTCCTCAGCCTCTATGTGGGTCTGGAACAGGTGAGTTTCTACGCCGCGGGTCAGTTTGAGTTTTGCAGGATAAAGCAAGAAGGTGCTGGAGCCTTGCTTCTTGGCTGTTTCTATAACCAGGCGCACTTCCACTTGACCAATGCTTTCCCTTTGCCCTGAGCAATTTTCCATCCTGCCTATGAATGCACCTGCACCTGCACCTGCACCTGCACCTGCACCTGCACCTGCACCTGCACCTGCACCTGCACCTGCACCTGCACCTGCACCGTCACAGTTCAGCTTCCCTTCTCTCCTGCCACGCTCTCTCACTCACCTTATCAGCTCAATCACGCTCACCTGTTAGTCACACCCACCTCATCAGCTCAATCACGCTCACCTGTTAGTCACACCCACCTCATCAGCTCAATCACTCTCACCTGTTAGTCACACCCACCTCATCAGCTCAATCACGCTCACCTGTTAGTCACACCCACCTCATCAGCTCAATCACGCTCACCTGTTAGTCACACCCACCTCATCAGCTCAATCACTCTCACCTGTTAGTCACACCCACCTCATCAGCTCAATCACTCTCACCTGTTAGTCACACCCACCTCATCAGCTCAATCACTCTCACCTGCCCACTCTGTTGCACCTACTCCCTTTAGTATTTAAACTTCAGTCTCACACACACTCACTGCCAGATTGTTCGCCGCATTATGCCAGACTTTCCAGCGTTGACCCTGGGACTGTTTGGACTTCTCCGCCTTGTCGCTGCCCCGGTAAACCGCCCCAGCCTTCTGTTCCCGACAACGAGATTAGCCTCAGCTCCCTCCTGTCTCTGTCTGCCTTTTTCCCTGACAGCTTTGCGTTTCCCTGAGCGGGTCTCTCTCTACGTGAGTGGATCCAAGACTGTTTTGCTGTTGAGATCTCTGCCTGTAATAAAGTCTTCTTCTACGTTTCACTGTGTCCGTCGTACTGCTCTTTGGTCCTTACCACCCCCGTGACAGTCACTGTCTACACAACCATTCAAATGGATTTCTAGGTATGAGTTTTTTTTAATCGAGAATTTCTTTTTTTCACCCTTTTGCTGTTTCTCTTTGCTAATATATTTCAGACTGAGTGGTCTCAGAATGTATGACTGTACCTCCAAATCTTCACTTATGCTCTATTATGTGTTTGAGTGAGATCATCGTTTGGCACATTTAGCCTGCTTTTAGGTGGCATTGGCCTGTTTTTAGGTTAATATACCCAGTGTTAGCTGGGGGCCAAGGAAGCAGCTGCGACTGTGTCAGAATGTGATTCCAGAAGATTCCACTCAAGTAGCTGTTTCATTGAGCCATCTGCTCAGTCTGGCCAAATTTCTTTGTCTCTCATTCCAAATGTCCATCTGTCTCTTTAACATAATTTCTTGTCTCTAAAAAGTATGTGCCAGTAAGGTAGCTTAGTACGACAAACCTATTTGTGTTTTCCTTGACTGTTTGCATGCTGAGCTGAGGTAAAGGGAGAGTATTACAAATAATTGTATACTAAAGAGAATACTCAATTAATTTGACCGCCTTGGATTACCAAAGTGTTGTTAGCTTCAGATTAACTATGGAATGTGACTGTGGACTGTGGATTTTGTCCCCCATCACAAATATAAATGCATTAGGAAGGGATCTTTTAATGGACAGTATGAACAGCAGTTTAACACCCATATGACACCTGATTACTGTAGTAACGACAAGGTCATCTTCACTGTCACCACACACACACACACACACACACACACACACACTCTCACAATGATGGCGACTAGATGAGCAAGTCGTAATCTTACCATACAATGTTTATGCCACACCAAAGTCAAGTTATTTAATGGGTTTTGGTTCTCCCGGGCTGGTTGAGTGGTCTGAAGTTTTTGTGATTCTATTGACAAAATAAATCATTTACACTTTAATAAGATAAAGGTCTGTAATCCAGGGCTGTAATCACCAATTTAACTTTGGGAGGGGGGGACCATTTTCAATGTTTGCCTTCTAAAACCTCCATTAGGGTCTGGGGGTAATCCCTCCCTCCCCCAAGATAAATATTTTTTAATTTAACGGCTAAACTGAGCATTTTGAAACAAAAATCCCAGATGATTTAAGTAATGGTACACAAAAGGTTACGATAATACCAGATGTAAATAGAAAGGCCCAGTGATCAGATGTCATTATGCAAATAACATATGAAGACCGATATCACATGTGGACTAACAAACTATGGCACGAATTTCATGTTTGGCCCTTAATCCATAGGAGGGGACTCCTGACTCAAGAGACAGCTCATTTGTATCAAAGGAGAAACATGTTAGCCTGGACTCCTGCCAGGTAAACAGAAGGGGTCTGCAGCAGAAGGGACTGTGATAGACTGGGAATTGAACACAACTAAAGTGGTCAAAAAATGTATGTTCTCAGTAAAAGCAGGGGCAGCGACTACCTACTGCAGCCCAGCTTTGCCACGCCACCAGTGAGGCATGACAATGAGCTGATAAAGCTTTCAGGGGCAAAGAGAAATGGAATGGAAATGCATAAGACAAAAAAGAAATGTTCCAAATTTGAGTGGCCTGTCTGATGAGTGATGGGACAGAAAAAGACGGGCAGAGAGACTAAATGTGTCTCAGATACATCTAGAAATATCCAGCACTGCACACCTTTGCCTACTAGTGACATGTTGTCAACAGCAACCTTCATGCTCTGCAAACCATGTGCTATAGTCTAGACTCCACATGCTGTATCCTTCCCTCAGAGATATGTGTAATACAAATATTCCTGCTCTCTTCACAGCTGCACCTCAGAGATAAGTCGCACACACAATCGTGACGAGAACAAGAGATGTCATTAATCTACATTTGAAATGTGAGTTTCCCAGGTGAAGAGAGGAACGCTAAAAGCTGGAGACTTTACATGGTTTGAGGAAGTGTGACATGGCACATTTTACAGAGCAGAAAATATAGCTCTCAGCATGAATGTTCAGAGTTAATTTAAGGTGGTGCTTTAAGAGAAAATACACAAGCTGTCCTCATTTACCTGAGTGAAGGGTTGGAAGGTGTCACAACTTCAAACCATGATTAAATGGGAATGTGTCTAAATCTGGAGGTATCCTCTTTGTTTTTCATTCATAGTGTCATACTGGGAGTGTAACTTTTCATCTGCAATCCCCTCAAATATTATTTTCAGAACTGTCAGGAGTACCAATACCAGTATCCTTACCGTGATACGGATACCAGTAGAGTACTATATTCGATACCCATCATTTAAATGGTTAATTTTTGGTACTGGGCAAATTGTTTACAGTCAGTTCATCAGAGATTTTTCCCTTCAACATCTGCCTGCTCTTGCTGGAAAAGGTTGAGAGCAGAGTTTGCTGCTGCTGAAAATGGAGTTCATCAGAGCACAGCGAATGGGCTGCAAAACCCAAACACATTAAAAGCATTTGTCTAGTTGTTCATTGAGCAGTGTTTTTCATGAAAAGCTCATGCAGGAGATGCAAATAAGAACTTGAGAGTTTCTATTTCAGTGAAACTGATAATGTTTTATGTAGTTCAGTTTATTGTTGACCAGCACATATTCATAATGTGTCCAAAATCACTCCTTATTTGCTACCCGGTGCACTATATTTATCTTTCACTATTTAATTTTGGTTTCAGATGTGTAAAACCTATTTAGCTTACTATGTAATCCCCTCAAATCTTCCCACAAAAAATGTAGTGCTCATCAAGTACACAAGTTAAAGTGATAGAAACAATTACCCATTTTATGTGAAAAGGACATCTGAAGACAATTTAAGTCTGAATTACATGTGTTTATCAGCAAAAGAAGGAAAATGTCAGAAAACAGGCAGTTGCAGTGAAAACAGGAACATTTGCACTAATGAGTCTACATTTGCTGTACCCATAAAGAAGACGTTTAAATTCAAAGGTGAAATGAAGACACAGATTAGCTCTGATTTATTTTGCTTATTTTTATTAGCAAATCTGATGTAATAGCTAGGCTTGGAAATTTAATCTCAAGCTGTTTTCATTTTTTCCCTCTCTTTGTAGCCCACCCAGAGTAATAAATAGCTGTATAATATATCAAAGCCCTCCCTATTATTGCGGGACACTCAATATGTATGTGGTGTGACAAGGCTAGGCTGAGACTCAGATCGTATATCTACTGAGATGATGGCAGAATATATCACAGCTTTTACAAGAGCAGGCTGCCCAAGGCTGGAGAGGCCGTCTCTCTTTAGTGCTCTCGCTCTCTCTTCCTCAGCTTGGATTTGTCCTCTTTGATTCTCTCTTTAAGGTTCTCTCCCTTACATTGGCCTATTTGTTATTCAGTAATGATATACTTTTCAGGTGTAAAGCCTTATTTTCTTTCTGTCCTACAGCATATAGTTAAATGTTACTCCATGGAGCATTTTACCATATAGAAGGACTGTCAATTCACTTTAACAATACTTTTAGACATAAACATAATCACAATAGAGAACAAGACCAACATGCCTCTTGGTTGAATTTTACATGTGGAACTGATTTGGCAAAGAAAAGACTGATGGCTCTACATTATAATGGCACAAAAGACAGTTTGTACTTTGCAGTGAAGCCATAACTCTATTGAATGTAAAAAGAAGTTGGACGAAGGCAAATATGAGGCTTCAGCAGTCTTATCTGCAGCCAGAGAGACAGTGGGGGAAAAAAACTTTGCTCACTTCTTTCGTTGTGGACAGTGAGTTTGGCTAACAGGTAACGGAACAAAACACAGAGCTGAGTGCACCACCACCACTCAGCCACTCCCAAGCCACTGCGAGACACAGGCTGTGCTAGAAATTGCATGCTAATGTAGCTACTGCATGCTACAAACTCAATTAGCATATACTGCATACTGCAATGTAAATGTACGATTAAGAAGACTATTCACACTGAAGTATGCTTAAGTGATTGCCAGGCCGGTTTTAAGGCATCGCACAGCGACTCTCACATCCCTGAAAACGTTGCAGCAAATTACAAAACAGGTGTTATTCGGGTGAACTGATCACATATTGGGAGTCTAAACACTTTCTTTCTCACATAAAAACATTTAATAAAGTGATATATTAACACCTTCAACATTTTGCTCAAACTTGAAGACTTGAAGCCTAAATATAAGCTTCAAGTAACAGTTAAGCCAGCGAGACAGAGCTTTGACGCGCTCCTGCACAGAACCGGTGCAGACATCTGCATGATACACTTGCAGTCTAGAGCAGCGGTCCCTTACCTTTTTTGTGCCACGGACCAGTTTTGTGTAAGACAATATTTTCATGGACCGGCCTTCAAGGTGTGGGAAATAAATATGATGAAATAAAATGATACGGCTTGTCGATATCCTCAGGCCCTGACTTTTATCAAGCATGACAAGTTTGGTGCAGATTCGACCAAGTCCAGTAGAGTTATATAAGCTCGGTTCATGAGGATTCTGACAAAATGGCCGCCGTGCCACGGTCACGCCATTCCGTGAAACGTAAAGCTTTTGATAACTTTTATTCACAAAGGTCTTTAGATCATACTGATCAAATTTGAAGTGGCTCTGAGGAACTCCATAGGAGGAGTTCGTAAAGTAAAGCGCTTAGAAAAGAGGCAAAAAAGAATGACAAAATCACAAGTAAATACAAATGGCCGACTTCCAGTATGGTTTAGAGCATGGTGCCAAGATTTTTAAGTCTCAATATGATACATGTCCCTATTCAATTTCATATATACAGGGGAAACACAGCACTGGGGCTACATCATAGTATAAAACGTGCCATTTCCTTTTGCCAGTAGGTGGCGCTATGAAATTGTGAATATTTCTTCATGGAAATGTGCTATCATGCATTAGAGATTTTGGGTGGATTGGATGATGTACCTTGGAGTTAGACACAACTTTCTGGTTTGGTTATATCTGGACCCTGATCCTTCTCGACACCTACTGCTATCATCATTGTTATTGCTAGTTGCATTGCAATTACTATTGCCGATACCATTACTGCTTTTATCATTATTATTCTACTATATCCACTGTTGCAGTTATTTTGATCATTCTAACTTATCATGCCTACTACTCATTATATGAATTATTTCTGTCTATTGTACTTCTGACAGAGGATGTCGTATGTGTACAGACTGTAAAGCCCTCTGAGGCAAATTTGTGATTTTGTGCGATATAAATTGAATTGAACTGAATTACAAACAACGAAGAAGTAGTGATGATGCAGTTAGTAGTATCACCCACTTAGTCCTTAGACACTTGGAAGACCGTAAGGCTTATGCATTATGCTTTTCACAGATTTTAGTTCAGCTTTTACTACTCTTCAGCCTTATTGGATAAAATGAAACAGATGAATGTAAGTAATGTTATAATCAAATAGTATTTTTTTCCTAACTGAGTCCAACATGTAAAGGTAAAGCAATATCTGACCCTCAATCTATTAGCACAGGTGCCCCCCAAGGGTGTGTTAGCTCCCCAGTTCTCTTCACATTATATACGAATAGGTGTGTGAGCAAAACTCCCCAAAAGAACATTCTGAAATTCTCAGATGACACCCCCATTCTTGGCTTATTACACAAATATCAAGACACATCACTTTACCACTCTGAAATCAAACACTTTGTGGAGTTGTGTGATGCTCAGAACCTTAGTGTGACTGTGAGGAAAACTGAGGAAAGGATATTCGACCCAAAGTCGATGGGTACTCATAGTCCAGAAGGCATTCACAATGTACCCATGAATTCGGTCTCTTCATATATATATTTTGTGTCCACGTGGCATGGGCATGTTATAAACTCATGATTCTGTTTCAGCAAATGATTCTAGAGTGTAATTTGATATGGCATACAAGTATGGTAACCTGTCAGTACAGTCAAAGTCTAAGCTTGCACGTCTTACTCAAACGGCCATGAAGATTATAGGGAAAAAAAGAACATCACTATCTTAAGCCCTTTTATGAAAAATCTGTGCTCAAGGAGTCCCAGAAAATTCTGAACGACGAAGCACATATTTGAACCCAGAATTCCAGGTGTTTCCTTCAGGCAGATGGTTCAGAATGCTAAATCGTAAATGTGCATGTGGATTATGATGCAGCGGCTTGGAACACTGTACAAATTTTCCTGGGGGACAATAAAGTATATCTTATCGTATCTGTCTCTGCCCAGACAATAGCCTCTTACTTGAGATCGATTCACGTAGCAATTGGCGTGTTTTCTTTCGTCTTTTGTTCGGCTGAGTTTATCCAGCCAATTACAGGGGACCGTAACGCACTTGTCGGCAGGTTAAGCGGCAAACTGGTCCTCATATGGCAGCGGGGAAAACAACGGATGTGGTCTTAAAGAATCCAATAATTCCGTAATGTTCCTTCTGCACGTGATTTAAGAGAACTTGGGGAACAGAGGTTATCCGTCTCTCTTTCAGGATCCAAGTGTGTGAACACAAAAACTGTCTGTTGCTCGCCCAGCAAGGTTATAACTGTTACCTAAGTTGTTCCGGGTACCAAAGTTGTTGTCCTCCTGCAGCAATGTGGATTGAAATGGAAAAACGCAGTGTGATGGTGTGCGCTGATGTTTATAACCTTGGTGATGTCATGGCCGTGTCACAATGACTCCCTGGGGTTCCTCTGGGTCTCTTCCAACGAAGCACCAGTGTTGTGGTAAAAAAATAATTTCACACTCAAGTCAGAGTTTGACTCCTGATAGGGGGGTTGGCGCAGTTTAACCCAGTTCAGGGTTTCCACTTGTCCCAACACCTGATAATCAAGATATCATCAACGCCTGATGGGCTTGGTGTTGTTTCATAGTTTAGGCTTTTATTTTTATATGTAGGCCTCTCTCTTTATTTCCCCCACATGGTGAGGTCCCAAAAATGGTGTATGTGTAATGGAGTCAAAATAAACTACTGTGTGTGTGTTCATGGTAAAGAAATGTGTCACCCAGTGCAACAGTGAGGTTTATTGGTGTGTTTTAATGGAGCTCTGGCTCAGTGGAAGAAGAGACATCAGGATGCCTGTTTGGAGATAGATTCACTCTTTGGTTTCAAATTGTTAACAAATCTCATTTAGACTTCACCAACAAAAATGTGTTGGCTATTAGTCCTGCTACTTATTATATATGTTATACATACGTACATGGCAACCTTTTATATACAATGTCTGTAGCACAGAAGGGTATACAATATTATTATATATAAATCAGCTAAGAAGCTTTGACAGGTTATAGGATGATGAATCCACACAGCCATGACAACCGTAAACTTTGAGAGGTTTTCAGATGAGAGCAGTGATAGTCCAAACCCAATTCCCAATGGCTGTTTGATGAAACTATCTATTTTAGAGGCCAAGCCCTGAGGTCAGATACAAGGCAACAGACGGATAGCTAAACTGCACACACACACACACCAATGGGCTATCAGATTTGGGATCAGCCATTCCAAATTCAACAGATGTGAACCCATTGTGGATAGATTGGAGACACACTCCTGCTCTTTCACATGGGTAATGCAATAAGAGCAGCAGGGATGCACACAGGGGAATAGATTACTAGTTTTTAGTAGTTCACACACAGTCCTGTGCGCACACACAATTTTCCATTAGTTGCACTTGTTTTTTTCACCCCACTAATGTCAGTTTTATCTAAAAATTATTCCCTTTTCATGGTTTGAAAGTGACAGTTATTTCTGGGACAGAGTGGTCAGGTAACTGAAGAATGTGGGGCTGGACAGGGGTGGAGCAGGGAGCCACAGATAGGAAGCCTGGAGGACTACCAAACGGGCGGAGCCGCTCTGGGAGACGGGCAGGAGGTTAGCCAGACGCTCGGAGCCAAACATTATTTGATTTTAGTTTGATGCAAATACATGTCAAACCAACAAATACATTATATGCAAAAGTTAACCTGAGTCACTGTGAGTTTGACTCTACAAGAGACACACTGCACGGCATAGGGGACCGCAGAATACTGTAGGCCTCCTCTCTGTACCCTGATTCTTCCTCTTTTAATTCCACAGCATTATGGTTTTAACAGATTTCATCCCTGCTGTACTTGACTCTAAGGTCAAGGTCTAATTAAGAAACTGTTTAAAATGAATCACAGACTGAAACATTGATCACATCAGCATTAACAAAAATGGGCCTAAAAGTGCCTGCCAACGGATTAGATCCATATGGTGGTAAACCCAGAGGCCCTTGAGGGGGAAAGGAGTGTTTGTGTGTAGAGTGGGGGATGGGGTTGGAGAAGATCTCCATAGAGTGCAGCAGATGCTGGGCTTCGTTCAAGTTCCCATTGAACTGACCCGTAACGGAAGAAAGAACCCCAAGCAGGCAGACAACATGACAGGATGGCTGTTCAGTCCAGTGGTGGACTCAGGCTGTCAGAGAGGCATGGACAAAAAAATAAAAAGGACCACTTGCATGCAGTGGGGCACCAGTCCATCGATAGTTGTCTAGGATGTTTCATTGCGTTTTCTCAAATAGAGGGGCACCTTAGAGGGCTCTGCATCACATTTTGTCCACTAAAAGAGCATCATTATTTTAGCTGTTGATTCTAATCCAACAAACCTTAGATCTGTTTAACCTAAATTCCACCAGCATGTCCCCAAGAGGAAATAATACATTGGACCATGTCTGCACAAATATTCCAGGCCATGTTGGACAATAATAATAAAATTGTTTTGTATTGCGCTTTAGAAAGGTACTCAAGGCACTTTACATGGTAAAAAAACATAGAAGCAATAACAATGTACGCAAGAGAGATGACATAACAGTAAGAAACAAAACAAAAATATACTTAACTAGCATCACATTAAAATTAGATTTAAATAAATTAGTTTTAAGTGCTGTTTTGAAAGTGGCGAGTGATGGAGGTACTGGGGTAGAGAGTTCCAGATGGAGGGGGCAGCGATGGAGAAGGCCCTGTCCCTCCAGGTCCGATGCTTGGGCACAGTAGTGGGGGTAAGGAGGTTGACGTCAGCAGATCGGAGGTTGTGAGTGGGAGTGTGTCGGTGCAGGAGGTTTGAAAGGTATAAAGGGGTTTGGGGTTGTGGAGGGATTTGTATGCGATGAGGAGAATCTTGAACTGTATTATTTGCTGTATGGGGAGCCAGTGGAGGTTTTGAAGAACTGGGGTGATGTGGTCTCTGGTGGACTGGGAGAGCAGACGGGCAGCTGAGTTCTGGATGTATTGTAGTTTGTTGATGATTTTGCTGGATGTGCTGTAGAGGATGCTGTTGCAGTATTTCAGTCGAGAGGTGATGAAGACGAGGATGAGTGTTTCAGCGGCTGAAGAGGAGAGGGAGGGGCGTAGACGGATGATGCTTTTTAGATGAAAGAAGGCTTTTTTTATGTGCTTGACATGGCGTTCAAAGGAGAGGGTTGGATCGAAGATGACACCAAGGTTACAGATGTGTGTGGAAGCAGGTACAGTGGTGCCATCGATGCAGAGGGAGAAGTTGTGGTGGGATTTGTTGAGTGGTTTGGGGCCGATGATGAGGATTTCGGATTTGTCGGTGTTGAGTTTGAGGAAGTTGGCTTGCATCCAGGCCTTTATATCTATGAGGCAGTTAGTGATGGTGGAGTAGGTAGAGGGTGTGATGGATTTGGTGGAGCTGTAGAGCTGTGTGTCGTCAGCGTAGCAGTGGAAATGGAGACTATGGTGGCGCATGATGTTGCCAAGGGGGAGCAAGTAGAGAATGAAGAGGAGGGGACCGAGTACTGAACCTTTGGTGACACCTTGAGAGACTGGGGCTGGGTCAGACTTGAATTTATTGATGCTAACTAAACTGTTGGCGATCGGAGAGGTATGACTTGAACCAGGAGAGGGCTGTGCCAGTGATGTGGAGGGAGGACTCAAGACGGGAGAGGAGAATGGAGTGGTTGACGGTGTCAAAGGCTGCACTGAGGTCAAGTAGGATTAAAATGTGGTCACCAGAGGAGAGGAGGAGGGAGTGAGGCAGGGACTATGGCAGGGTACGATGACGTGGTGGTGATGGTGGGGAGTGGTAGGCAGATTGGAGTGGCCAGGTGAATGGCTAGCATGGCAAGAGGGAATAGTGGAGAGTGCAGGCAAGGTTGAGTGTAGATTTGCAGGATTGATGGTGTGAGCAATGAAGGTGACCAATGATCCTGAGATCCAGAGAGTTGTCAGAAGCGAGGCAAATAAACATGGAGCAAATATCAAACATGTTGGCTAATATAGGTTAAGCATGTGGATTTGGCCAGAGTACTAACTATATTAGTTTATTGGTTTATTAACTGGATCCCCATTAGCTGACGCCTTAGCGGCCGCTAATGTTCCTGGGGTCCAAAGAAAAGTCAAAACATAATACATACAAAACATTATGTAAAACAAACAGAGAAATAGTTAAGATTGTACAGTCAGATTCAAAGCATAGTCAGAGACTAGGATGTATGTTATCAGAACCGACCATATACTTTTAGCATCCATAACTTCTTCAAAGAAAGATCAGGAGTATACTAAGGCATGGAGTTCATCAAATGGTCAGTGGTCTGAGGTGAGTCTTTAAGTGTTTTTTAAAATGATAGTGTTACCTATATAAGTTATATGAGGAGGTAGTGAGTTCCAAGCTATGATTGCACTTTAAATAAATGTGCGTTTGAGGAGATTTGTTCTTGGGGTTAAATGTATCAAGTGACCTGAGGCTATAGCGGAGTTTAATTTCAACTGAGAACCATGACAGGCATTAGTGCATGTGTGCTATATTAGTTCTTATTGAGCACTGGAGTGCCAATCTGGCAGCCCTGTTTTGAACTATCCATCCATTGTCATCCTCTTATCCGGTGTCGGGTCGCGGTGGTAGTAGGCCCAGCAGGCTGACCCAGGCTTCCCTCTCACCCGTAACATGTTCCAGCTCGTTCTGGGGGATCCCAAGGCGTTCCCAGGCCAGCTGGGAGATATAATCCCTTCAGCGTGTTCTAGGTCTTCCCCGGGGCCTCCTACCAGTTGGCCGTGCCTGGAAAACCTCTAACGGGAGGCGTCCAGGAGGCATCCTGATTAGATGCCCGAACTACTTCAGCTGACTCCTTTCGATACGAAGGAGTAGCGCCTCAACTCCAAGTTCCCTCCTGATGTCCGACCTCCATACCTATCTCTAAGGCTGAGCCCGGCCACCCTACGGAGAAAACTAATTTTGGCCGCTTGTATCCGAGACCTCGTTCTTTCGGTCATGACCCAGAGTTTATGGCCATAGGTGAGGGTCAGAAAGTAGACTGCCCGGTAAATTGAGAGCTTCGCCTTCCGGCTCAGCTCCCTCTTCACCAAGACGGTCCGGTGCAGCGTCTGTTTTACTGCTGCAGCCGCACCGATCCATCGGTCGATCTCCCGCTCCATCTTACCCTCACTCGTGAACAAGACCCCGAGATATTTGAACTCCTTCGCTTGAGGTAGGCACTCTGTCCCCACCTGGAGGGAGCAATCCACCGGTTTCCAGCAGAGCACCATGGCCTCAGATTTGGAGGTGCTTACTCTCATCCCCTCCGCTTCACACTCGGGTGACAATCGCCCCAGTGAATGCCTGAGGTCATGGTCCGAAGAGGCCAACAGGACTACGTCATCTGCGAACAACAGAGAGGCAATCCTGAGACTCCCGAACCCGACGTTCTCCTCCCCCCGGCTGCGCCTAGATATCCTGTCCATGAAAGTCACAAACAGGACCGGTGATAAAGGGCAGCCCTGGCGGAGGCCAACACCCACCGGGAACGTGTCTGACCTATTGCCGAGAATACGAACACAGCTCCTACTGCGGTCGTACAGAGACCGGATGGCCCATTGTAATGGGTCCGGCACCCCATACTCCCGCAGCACCCCCCACAAAAAACCCTGAGGGACCCGGTCAAAAGCCTTCTCCAAGTCCACAAAACACATGTAGACTGGTTGGGCAAGGACCCCTCCAGTAGTCTTGCGAGGGTGAAGAGCTGGCCCACTGTTCCACGACCGGGACGGAATCCACACTGGTCCTCTTGAATCTGAGGTTCGACAATCGGTCGGCGCCTCCTTTCCAGCACCCTGGCTTAAGCTTTCCCCGGCAGGCTGAGTAGTGTGATCGAACTCCTCCCATGCCCGAGTTTTAGCATCCGCGACCACCGCAGCTGCAGCCCTTCTGGCCTGCCATACCTCTCAGCTGCTTGAGGAGATCCCTGAGCCAACCAGGCCCGAAAGGCCTCCTTCTTCAGCTTGACGGCTTCCCTCACCCCCGGTGTCCACCACCAGGTTCTCGGGTTGCCGCCACGACAGGCACCAGTAACCTTCCGAACACAGCTCCTAGCGGCCGCGTCCACAGTAGAGGCTTTGAACATGGTCCACTCGGATTCCATGTCCCCAGCCTCCCTTGGGATGTGTGAGAAGTTCTTCCGGAGTCGATCATTGATCTACGGCCTAAGGTGTTCTGGTACCAGGTACACTTATGAGCCACCTTATGTTCAAACATGGTGTCCGTTATGGACAAACCGTGGCTAGCACAGAAGTCCAACAGCGAGACATCACTCGGGTTCAGATCGGGCAAGCCGTTCCTCCCAATCACCCCCCGCCAGGTTTCTGTCATTGCCCATGTGAGCGTTGAAGTCTCCCAGGAGAACTATGGAGTCCCTTTCCAGGTCCCCTCCCACCGACTCCAAGAAGGCCGGATACTCCAAACTGCTGTTCGGTTCATAGGCACAAACAACAGTCAGAGCCTCACTCACCGCAGGCGCAGGGAGGCGACCCTCTCGTTCTCCGGGGAGAACTCCAACACGCCGGCGCTCAGCTGGGGGCTCGTGAGTATCCCCACTCCCGCCCGGCGCCTCTCACCCTGGGCAACTCCAGAAAAGGACAAAGTCCAACCCTTCTCCAGGAGCTTGGTTCCAGAGCCAGTGCCCGCATCAGCTCCGGCTCTTTCCCCGCTAGCGAGGTGACGTTCCACGTCCCTAGAGCTAGTCTATGCTGCCGGTGATCGGCTCGCCCAGGCCGCTTGCCTGGCCCGTTGCCCGGTCTACATAGCACCCGACCCCGATGCTTATCCCTGCGGGTGGTGGGTCCACAGGGTGGCTGCTCCATGTTGTTTCTTCGGGCTGAGCCCGACCGGGCCCCATAGGCGAAGGCCTGGCCACCAGACGTTCGCCGGCGAGCTCCCCTCCTGGATCTGGCTACGGGAGGTTGCCCCGGTTTCCCTGGTCCGGGCGAGGTGGCTAAAGACCGTGGGCTGCTGTTCATCGGAGTTTACTGAACCGCTCTTAGTCTGGGCTCTCCCCTGAAACCTGTTTGCCTTGGGAGACCCTACCAGGGGCTGATGCCGCAGACAACATAGCTCCCAGGATCGCTGAGCCACTCAAACTCCTCCACCACTTTAAGGCGGCGATTCACGGAGAAGAACTAATTGTAGTTTATTTATGTCTTTCTTTGCTGCCACTGACCATATGACTGGACAGTATTGCAGATGACAAAAGATCAAGGACTGTAACATCTGATAAATAATAGAGGATGTTAAATAAGTGAAGCACTCTCTCGCTATTGCTATGCCCCTTCCCATTTTAGTCACAATGCCGTCAATGGTGTCGGACCACGACAACTGTTCATCCAACACTACACCCAGTGATTTGGTCTTCTTGATCTGTTCAATTGCCATACCTGACATTGACAGATGAAGCTGTGGGTCACCAATAAGCAAATTCCTAGAGCTAAACACAATACAATATACTGTATGATGAACAATCTGGCAGAAGGTGGGTGAAGAGCCGGGTTTATATACTGTGGTTGATGAGACTCATGAAAGGCAGGTGTGCTGGCTGGGCTAAGTGACGTGCTGATGAACCACAGATGAATTGAAGTAGTAAGGAAAACCATGGCCACACTCAAACACACAGACAACACAGGCAGGGCAGACAGACACAGGAGGGAAAATGAAACAAAGGACAACACTGGGAAACAGGTTGACAAAATTAAATTGTGCAATAAAGTAATTGTACTAAGCTTGTACAGAAGAGGTCTTCAACCAAAATGTGCCTATTAGAGGTTGCATACTTGCATTTCAAACCTTATAATTAAGTGCTATATATAGAAAGAGTAGGAGGAGCTAAATGGACTGACTTTGGCTAAATGGACTGACTTTGGCCTGCCCATCTGAAGTAACTAGCGGTTCAGTGTCTTGTTTATGGTGTTTACAGGAGGAGCAAACCATCAACCTTGTGTTTAAAGGACGACCCGCTCACTCCCTGAGACGTCTTAATCTACTTCGTGAGACGGCTCACTCTTCTTCGTGAAACAACACCTTCTACCTCTTGAGACGGCCTGCTCTTCCTCCTGAGATGACACAAATATCTTCACAATCGTTCAGTGGATTCCTATGGCATTTTGTAGAGAGATTCATGTTCCCCAAGGGGGTGAATCCTGCTGACTTTTCGATCCCCTTACCTTTCCTCTAGTGCTATTATCAGATATACATTTTTGGTTTTGAATGAAATGTCTCAACAACTTCTGGATTGATAGCCATGAAATTTAGTGCAAACATTTATTTATCCCTAAAAGGTGAATTATAACAATTTTGGTGATCCCGTAAACTTCCCTCTAGGACAAATTTCTTCAATACTCTGTTTATGACCACATATCTGCAAAACTAATGACATTCCTGTCTGCCTCAGCTTTACTTTGTGTTTAGTGTATTCTTATTTACAGGATCAGTCTTTAAAAATGTCTTTTCATAAACCTCACAAGTAACCAAATCTGTTTATGCTGTGCACTGAATTCCAACACATTCTCACTCCCACATTGTTAAAGTATCACTACTTGTTCAGTGCCCTTCAGTGCCTAATGGCATTGGAGATTGATACATTAGCTACCCCTCAAGCGTGTCTATCTGACAGTGCTGCAGCTAAATTTAAAGAAGCGATTCCATCTGTATTTAATTTAATACCATGTCTCAATATAACGGAGGACTCCTGTGCTAACTTTAGTCCGTCCCAGATTGATCATCTAGTCGATAGTGCTACAGGCTCACTGAGACTGACACTAGACTCTATAGCCCCTCTAAAAAAGAAGATAATTAAACAGAGGAGGTTCGCTCCATGGTATAACCCATAAAACCCGCAAAATAAAACAAACATTGCGAAAGCTTGAACGGATATGGCATTCCACCAATTTAGAAGAATCTCGGTTAGTTTGGCAAGATAGTCTTAAAACATATAAGGAGGCCCTCCGTAATGCCAGAGCAGCCTATTACTCATCAATAATAGAGAAAAATAAGAACAACCCCAGGTTTCTCTTCAGCACTGTAGCCAGGCTGACACAGAGTCACAGCTCTGTTGAGCCGTGTATTCCTACAGACCTCAGTAGTAATGACTTCATGAACTTCTTCAATAATAAGATTCTAACTATTAGAGACAAGATTAATAATCTCTTGCCCTCAACCAGTACCGATCTATCCTTGGAAACAGCTATAAACCCTGATATATATTTAGATGGCTTCTCTCCCATCGACTTTAAAAAAATTGTCTTCAAGAATTTCTTCTATCTTTCTCTTGGACCCCGTCCCGACGAGGCTGCTTAAAGAAGTTTTACCTTTGATTGGCACCTGTCTGCTGGATATTATCAATCTGTCTTTACTAACAGGCCATGTACCACAGTCTTTTAAAGTAGCTGTGATTAAGCAAATCAGTTGTGTGACTTTCTACGTAACAATAGTTTATTTGAGGATTTTCAGTCAGGATTTAGAAAACACCACAGCACAGAGACAGCACTGGTGAAAATTACTAATGACCTTCTAATTGCATCAGATAAAGGACTTGTCTATGTACTAGTCTTGTTAGACCTTAGTGCTGTGTTCGACACCATTGACCATCACATCCTATTACAGAGATTAGAACATTTGATTGGCATTAAAGGCACCGCACTAAACTGGTTTAAATCCTATTCATCAGATCGATCTCAGTTTGTATATGTAAATGATGAAACCTCGATTACCACCAATGTCAGTCACGGAGTTCCACAAGGTTCTGTGCTTGGACCAATCCTATTCACCTTATATATGCTCCCTTTGGCCAATATTATCAGAAAACACTCCATAGACTTTCATTGTTATGCTGATGATACTCAATTATATCTATCGATCAAGCCAGACGAAACCAACCAGCTTGCTAAACTTCAAGCATGTCTCAAAGATATAAAAACATGGATGACCTGCAACTTCCTGATGTTAAATTCAGACAAAACTGAAGTTATTTTACTAGACCCAGAACACCTCCGAAATCAACTATCTAATGATATAGTTTCTCTTGAAGGCATTGCCCTGGCATCCAGCACCACCGTAAAGAATCTCGGAGTTGTCTTTGATCAGGACTTGTCCTTTAACTCTCACGTAAAACAAATCTCAAGGACCGCCTTTTTTCACCTACGTAACTCAACTCAACTCTTCAGTTGATACAGAATGCTGTAGCTCGTGTACTAACAAAAACTAAGAAAAGAGATCATATTACTCCTGTATTAGCTTCTCTTTGCTGGCTCCCTGTAAAATCCAGAATTGAATTTAAATCCTTCTCCTCACCTACAAAGCCTTAATTGGTGAGGCACCATCATATCTTAAGGATCTCATAGTACCATATTACCCCACTAGAGAGCTGTGCTCACTGAATGCGGGGCTACTTGTGGTTCCTAGAGTCTTAAAAAGTAGATGAGAGCCAGAGCCTTCAGTTATCAAGCTCCTCTTCTATGGAACCAGCTTCCACTTTCAGTCCGGGGGGCAGACACAGTGACCACATTTAAGAGTAGACTTAAGACTTTCCTCTTTGATAGCGCTTATAGTTAGGGCTGGTTCAGGTTTATAGTTAGGGTTGGCTCAGGTTTGCCCTGGTCCATTCTTTCCAGCCCCTGATATGCTGCTATAGGCCTAGACTGCTGGGGGACATCTTATGATATACTGAGCTCCTCTATCCTTTTCTCTCTCTCCTTCTGTATGAATTCATGTTCTATCAATGCACATTAATAACTCTACTTCTTCCCCCGGAGTCTTTGTGCTTTCTCGCCTCGCAGGTTTCCACGGATCGTGGTTGCATCTGGACCCTGGTCCAGCCTCCTGGTTCCTGCCATGACCCTGCTGACGCATATTCTTCTCTATTTTCCTTCTGTATGAATTCATGCACCATCAATGCACATTACTAACTCTGCTCCATCCCCGAAGTCTTTGTGCCTTCTCGCCTCGCAGGTTTCTATGGATCGTGGTTAAATCTGGACCCTGGTCCTGCGTCCTGCTGTGGTCCTCCCCGACACATACTGCTATTATTACATGAATCATTTCTGTCATGTGAATTGAATGTGTTGTAACTCTGTTATTCTGTTCATTCTGTACACATGACATCTATTTTTGTACTCTGTCCATCCTGGGAGAGGGATCCTCCTCTGTTGCTTTCCTGAAGGTTTCTTCCATTGTTCTCCCGGTTGAAAGGGTTTTTTTTGGGGGCGGGGGGGTTTCTTGATCCGATGAGAGGTCCTGGGACAGAGGATGTCGTTGTGTACAGATTGTAAAGCCCTGTGAGGCTAATTTATGATTTTGGGCTATACAAAAATAAATTGAATTGAATTGAATCATTACATGCATAGTGTCCTTTCAAAATAAACTTCCATTTTCAAAGGAAGTTAGGATTGGCACAACCATTTGGTTAGATTAAGGAAACGATGATGGTTGGCATTAACTTCATTGTCTAATGACTCACGTGACCACAGGACTAATGATAGCAAGGAGTCATGTAATTAATGATTAACATGACTAACCGTTCACTAATGCCACTGAAGAGTTTACTTCAGAGTTAGTTGAAAGCCCGATGCAGCTAAAGGGGGCTGCCGTAAGTCAACCTCTGATGCCGAGGGGCACTGACAAAGCGACAGCATTTGACAAGCTGGGAGTGAGAATGGGTTGTGAATTCAGGGTAGTGACTAAGGATTGAGTCAATATATGTCGGCATAGTAACCAAGAAGTCTTCCATGTTAAAAGAAAAACTAAAATAGAAATAAATCAATTGTATGATGTGACAACCTTATGGTTTATGTTTGGTTCATTTGAGTGAAAAGTCTTGGTTTGGGTTAAAATGACTTCCTTGAGCTTGGGGGACCTTAATAGTAACAATAATAAATGGTTACATGGTTACAATATTAAAGACACGGATAGGGTTATGGAAAGATCCTTTTCCCTGGAAAATATTAGCATATGAATGGGTAGACGACAAAATAAAGTCGCATATCCCATATTAGGAAGTGACAAGCAGCTTAGTGAAACACAAAATCCGTGTATTAGAGATCGTAGAGGGTGAAGCGAAGCAGAATGGTAGGCAGATTGGCTGCCAAAATGAAGAGGAAGACAGCATTCGGATTTGGGCAACCAGCGGGGAGCCGTTAATGTCTTGTTCAAGATGACAAGCTTACAACAACTCCAAAGAATCAGAGTGCCTAAATCTGAATTATATACCTCCCTTCACGCCACTTCTCCACCAATCAGGTTTAGCAAGTCGAACCGGACACATCTGGTCAGGTGTTGACATACATATTTCTTAACTGTCATTACCACAAACTCCCACTTTCCTGTATGGGTCAGGTTGACTTTTTGGCAGGTCATACAATGTTCCCTACCTTTCTGGGAAATCGTCTCATGCCTATCCTGATACTGGGTTCAAATCGCATGAGGTCACATACGCTTATTCTTCAACAATGGTCATGTTGGTTTGAAACCGTAAATAAACAGCAGTCACTCATGTTAAAGTCTGAGGTTTTGTTGACCCATCATGTGGACTCTGAGTAATTCTGTGTAAAGTTTTAATGCTAGAAATTTCCCAACCCTTCAGCTAAGACATCAATTAAGTTATTAATCAAAAAACAATCAACTCCCACAGATCTATGGGAGTATTTTGCTAATTTCTTTGATCAAGTGAAAACAAAAAGTGCCTTATTATGCAATGCACAATGCACCTGTCATCAGCAGAGTGGCATTTTCCTGAGAGGCAGTGAACTTTTTATCTTGCCTGAGCCCGTTTGGTGTTTTGGTGAGTCACTATTTTCCGTCGTGGGAGGAAAAGCACATTAGTGGAAAACTTGAACCAGGTCAAAAGCAGACAGCGTAAAGTACTCTTGTGTAAGACCTGTCCCAAATCACAGAAACTCCCTTTCATATGTGTTGCCTGTTGCCTCACTTTATTTGTTTTTCAAACAGTAGATGTTGGTCCAAATTCAAGACGACCAAGACTATAAGTCAAGTTAGTTCAAGCTTCATATGTATATTTCATACACAGAGCAAGACAAAGAGCTTTACATAAAGTAAAATTACAATTATATTGCAACACAAATGCAATACAACCAAGTGTATAATAGATATAGTTTCTGGCGGAAACCTTGTATATCCATATTTTTGTCATGTTTTATAATTTCTTCATAAAACAATGCAGTCTTTACATATGTCCTTGGGTTTTACAAAATATGAACCAATGAAAAGTATTAAAAAGACTAAATCCTGAAACTCTTCTCAAACTGTCAGCAAAACCTCATAGCTCAGGTGTCCCTCACAGCAGAGCTGAAGTTAAACAGTGACGATGCGTTTTTGTCTGACCTCGTCTGAGGCAGTTTTCCCTCACTGTTTCATCATGAACTTAAAATGTTTTTACACTTCTCAACAGCTAGGTGTACAGAGATGTCATTATCTGTATCTGTTCACCCAACAAAATTATCTGTTTCTGTATTCGGATAGAACACGTAATATTTAACAGTGGACGTAATATTTAACAGAAGTCACATTAAATTGGGTAAATGTTGTATTTACTAACCTATTATTCATTGGCAATGCATGTTTTTGTGCTGCTTCCTGTCAGACAGGAAGTCAGTGATTCACCTGCAAGTGGAGTTGGCCATGTGCAGCTGTGAGAGCTTGTCCTGTAGCAGAGCTGGCATAGGTACCTGAGGAGTCCAAGTGATTGTCGGATAAAATGGAGGGCCATGTTGACTGTGAGCTGCAGGGGTTACAGGAGTGAGTCAACAATGGTTTTGAGGTGAGACAGTATTTGCTAAAACGACTTCATAACCACAGAGATCAGGGTGAAGGGTCTGTAGTTAGAGCTTTAGGCTTTTACATGACTGAATTGAAATTATATAAAAAAGTGCTTATAAATCTTTCTAATAAATGAAGATTGAAGTTGTTTGTGGTCCTTTTGTTGTCTGGACGTACAATTAATTGTTGGTGAATCAGAAAACAAATCAGATATAATTTTTTTTTAATAAAAAATAGTTGAGTTTAATCTGTGATATATCCTCACTCTGGTATGAAACATCAGTGATGTTGAGAAATATTTGATCGGCTGCAGCATCCATTCAATAATTGATAAACAATGAGGGGGTGGTTCAGCTGTTAAAAAAAAAACTGCTCTCGTGTTTCCTTGCTCATGGCTCCTCAGAGATCGCTCCTCGCCTCTCAAAGTAGAAATAAGAGCTTTGAGACGGACTTCAAGATGGCGGAGCAGAACAACTTCTGGTTCAACTGAGAAGTGAGGAAATGTCAAATAAGAGACTTGGGATGATCCACTCTGTGTTCCATTTATATTCAGATTAGTTTAATAGAATGATCAGATGCACCAAAGGGTGGAATCAAACAGTTGTTGAAATATGAAAATATTGGTTGCCTGGTTGTATGTTAGTACTACATAGTGCTACGGAAATGAGGGCAACTTGATTTGATTCTGTTTTTCCCCAGAAGGTTACAACACAGTAAACTAACGACTCAAACTCAAACTTGTTGCATTAGTACTTCAGTCCAACCAGTTTCCACATATTGACTTCATTCTTCTTCACAGGTGAGCAGTGAATACAGTGGTAGAGATGTCTGTTCATTTAAAGAACACAAGGAACAATAAATACAGTGGTCCTTAGGAACATAAATCCAAATTACTCCTTCAGCTATCTATTCACACACACACACACACACAATAGAGTCCACTACACATAATAACTGCATTGAGATGTTTGACATATCCAATGCCTGGTAGTATGTTATCTGTCAATCACCCTGACTGTAACAAGTGTGTGTGTGTGACAGCATGTTTTACCTGTTTGCGGGGACATAATCTGATTACGCTCGCGTTTTTGGGGGGACAAAATGAGGACAATTGCATGTCCCCATATTGTATATGTCATTACAATTTAGGGTGAAGACTGGGTACGATTAGGATTCGGCTGTTTGCAACTATGGTTAGGATAAGTCTCCAGGAAATCAATGTAAATCAATGTAATGTCCCAAAAAATTGTGTGTGTGTGTGTGTGTGTGTGTGTGTGTGTGTGTGTGTGTGTGTGTGACGCACAGACAGGCAGAGCGAGAGGCTGCCCAGAGGAAGGAAGCAGTGTGCATTGTCAGCATTGGGGCCCTTCACATGCTCTGCCTGAAGGCTGTCCATCTGTCAGTGGTGAAAGGGAAACCTGAATCCATGTGCTACATTTCCTCTCCACTTTAAACACAACCAACCATTCAGTATCAGTTCATATTCAACCAGCGTTGAACAGTTGGATGTAAATTTAATGTCTTGGTTTAAGTTGTTCATTTTCAGCTTCATATTCCACAAGAGTCAGCAGGGCACGGAGAACAAGTGCTTTGTTTGTGAGAAGGAAATCTTTGAAATTGTTACCACTTGAACTGCCTCATCTCAAAGAGCATATTAAAGCACAGAAGTCGTGTTTTCAGCAGCTGATAAGTTTTATACATTTTATTGGAAAAAGGAGCGACTGTGGCTCAGTGGCGAGCAGGGTCGTCCTTCAAAGGACAGAGGATCGACGGTTTGATCCCCGGCTCCATTAGTCCATGTCGATGTGTCCTTGGGCAAGACACTTAACCCCAAATTGTCCCTGCAGGCTGTTCCTGTGGTGTGTGAATGGGTATGAATGATTAGACAGTCCTCATGGGCAGGTAGTACCCCTCCCATCAGGGTGTGAATGTGTGAATGATGTCATGTAGTGTTAAAATGCTTTGAGTGGTTGGAAGACTAGAAAAGATCTATACAAGTACAATAAGTCCATTTTACATTTAAAGACTCTACAATAGCTTTCTGTTTTGGGCAGACAATTTTATTGACGGTAAACATGACAGAAGAATACAGTTAATAACATTCTCAAGTCGATCCTTTGTCAGGGGAGGAAATCCCCAGACTCCCTTCACAATCACGCTACTGTGTGAGTTGTTGAGTTGGAAGAACCTTTAAAAATTTTGTGTAGCGGCATGTATGACAAATCTTACCTTGTTGTTAATTCGGCAAACGTAGAATACATTAAGTTATTTCTTTTTTGTGTCAGTTTGTCCCGGCCTGTTATGTTACCACTGCAGATAAAGCAGTCTAATAATGTAGTCTATTATTCATTTCTCTCCTGTATTGCATTTATCTAAATGTAGGCTAATTCTCTTGTTTACTGCATCTCTCTTTTAGAGCTTTCATTGACAGAATAGACGGTCTAATCAGTTCAATCAGGAGAGACCAGTCGGATAAAGAAAAGATAATTGTTTATTGTTAACAGATGATATGTGATGATAAAGTCTCAGAGTCTTTGGCTCTTGGACTCTACAGGGAGATTTGTAATTGAGGGGCGTTTGCCCCGATCAGCAACAAGATAAATCCTCCCCCGGAGTCCAGACCTGGTGGTGGTGGAGGCTGATGAGGCTGATAGAAGGATGAGTTGATGAAACTGATGGAGCAGTTAAGACTGGGTGGAGACAGGGAGGTGGAGGGGTGCGTAACAGCAACATGAATGAACTGAAGGCAGAGAGACAGTCATATGTAAAAGAGACAGCAGCAAGATGATAGGCTAACCATGTAATTGTTTCGTTGTGCTTATTGGATAGAGGAGACCAGCTGATCTAAACAGCTGGTGTCATGATTGACAGCCAGAACAATGACAGCAAGTAAATAATGAGTGAGCATGCATGAGAAGTGATAGGCAGATGTATGAGAAATAAATTACGGGCTTGCAAGAGTATGGTCTTCTGACTGAACTTACGCTATAGCTTCATTAAGTAGAGGCACGTCTCATTCAGCGGTCTCACAATTTTATGCATAAAAACAATAATCTGTAGGTGTTTTACAAAAAGCTTCAGCATTAATATTTTCATGATCTGTGTTGGGATTTGACAGGAGCAAGTATACAAATTTAATTATTGTACATTATCACAGTATTAACGTATATTAAAAATAAACGGGGCACCACCCGGTGTAAAGTCTCAAAATTGGTTTTACTCGCAATGCCAATAGTTAAGGCACTATTCCACATTCAGAGTGAACAGGGAAGGGTTGAATCCAAGCACTTGACTATAACAACCAGCTATTATCACAACACATATGCACAAAATAATCACAGAAATGGCTCCTTAAAATATAACAGTTAATTTACTTAACATTACTGATTAAGACCAGTTGTATAAATCAACAAACATCTATTATACATCTGCAAGTATACTACATAAAAGCAACAAACAATCACAGGGTGTGTGTGTGTGTGTGTAAGAAGGGGGAGAGACAAGGAGCAAGATTATGCTGCACAAGACTCCAAAAATGGTGGCACGGCTGCGATTATTTAAAAGATGATATGACACACAATGGAGTCCGTGCCGAACGAACCACGTGTGTTTGATATAAGCGTAACGGTGTATCTGTGCGTGTGTGAGTGTATGTATGTGTTAGAATGAAAAGGACAAAAGGAAGAAGAATGGCAGCGGGGAAAACAGCAAATGTCGAATTGAAGAATCCGGGAATTCCGTGATCTTCCTTCTACAGGTTAAAGTGGGAGAGAACGGGACAAGTTCCTTCAGAATCCAAGTGTCTCATTAACACAAGACAAGTCTGTTGTTCAAGCAGCGAATTTAGGACTAATACCCAGATTTTTCCTTTAAATAACATTGTTATACACCTCCTTTCATCAACATGAATACAACTCAGAGTGCTGGTATGCGCCGGTCTATATAGCCTTGGTGACATCATGGCCGTGTCATGGGGTTCCCGTGGCTCTCGTCCAATGAGGCACCAGTGTTGTGGTTTGAACCAAATCTCACACTGATGGGGGATTGGCACAGTTTAACCCAGTTCAGACTTTCCACTTTTCTTGCAGGCCTCTTTCTTTGTTTCAGCCACAAGGTGAAGTCCCAACACCTGATAATCAAGATATAATCATGGTCCGTCATAACAATACATTCTACCTCCCAACTCTTTAAACAACAAAGCTTCAATCTCTGATGCTCTACGTACCTTCAGACTCAAGTGGCCATTTGATGAACTGCACAACTGTTTTTTGTACTTCTGCGCTGGCTTAATTTTTCAGCACCGGAGTTTAGCTTAATTTGTTATTTTGCCGTCAGCTTGATCAATGAAAAGTATTTTTTTTCTCCGCTGCACTCAACTTGTGCAACAGATACTCCAGTTGCGATTAAAGCTTTTTAGTGACAAAGAGTTTTTTTTTTTATGAGAGTTGCAGTGATACAACATTAAAAGACTCATTATTACTACATGCGTATTACTACATTGTGTATATAGCTCAGAAGTTAAGACTTTGGTCTCTGCCAGAGTCCCAACTTTTGTCTCCTGTGGCAGCAATGTATCAAAAGCTGTCAACCCCTCCTACTATAAGTGTGAACACTGGTGCACCGTAGTAACGATGCAACATTCACATAATGATGTGCTACTGTGTGTGAGAAGAATGTATGAGGAGAGAGCTCTCCACTGAGGCCATAGGTCCACTTCTTCAAACGCTTTACTGCAGTACAATAGACAAAGGCCCCTTACACATGGTGGTGGTAATTCCCTCGCTGTGGACATACACACACACACTGGCTGACATCCTGTTTTTGAATGTATAGGGAGCGCGGACATGTCAATAAGAAATAATATATTTTTATTGTTAAATAAGACTATTACTTTCATATTTTGACATAAGAATTACTAAAATCTACACACACAAATGTAGAAAATTCCCCTTGCTTTCAGCCCATTTGACCTCCTCTATTATCTCAGGTCATTAAATGTCTCAAACTCTCTTCTTTAAAGGAATACTACACTGAAGTTCTCTTCTTTTATTCAGTTTTTCTAAGTCTTTCTTATCTACTAAAGAAACTGATCGGAGGTCTTCGGGATCACTTTTTTGCTGCTTCTCAGTCTGCTTGCATAACCACCTAATTTGAGTCCAAGAACGAGCACAGTTTGAGTTAACACCAAGACTGACAAAAATTGACTCAACCAAGCTGATACTAATATTTAATAAGGGCTGAATCTTATCTGAAGCTTATCTGAAAATAAGACTCAGCTATGTTATCCTCCAATCATTACAAGGGGCAAGAACATAAACTAACTAGTGGATCTTCTGTGTTGGAAACAATGAGCAGAGGCTTACAAAACTGAAACATTAAAATAGATTATTTTTCAGCAGTCATTTTTCACCCTGTAAATATCTCACCATGTGCCTCTCCAGAGTACATTTTAACATAGTTAATATACTAATAAGTGATGCACTTTGACTGTGCTTCAAGTGAAAATGACATCTATCTTTTGTTCACATGCCTAAAAATTACTTGTTTAACATTCACTGAACAAGTAGGCCTACCTCGATATCATACCTCCGGCCATCCACTTCCTCGGGTTGGCGGTGAGCCCAGCCTGTCTCAGTGACTGAAGCACAGCGGCCACCCGCTGCATGTGCTCCGCCCAGCTGTTGCTTTGGATGATGTTATACACAGTGTGTGGACGCAGTACCCGGTATTTGAGACGTTGGAATGTGGCTGGGGCACAAACAGCTCGAAAGGAAGTGTGACGAATTGGTACAACCTGTGGAGAAAGCCTTTTTCCTGGACTCTGAAGACAAAGGAATCTGCCAGTAGTCCTTGGTCAGATCCAGTATTGTCGTGAAAAATCGAGCAGTGCCGAGCTGGTCCAGGAGCTCGTCGACCCGGGGCATTAGGTAGGCATCAAACCGTGACACGTCATTCACCTTGCGGTAGTCCACACAGAATCCTATAGACCCATCCTTCTTGACGACAAGAACAATGGGGCTAACCCAGGCACTATTGGACTCTTCTATTACCCCCATCTCCAGCACAGCTTCTAATTCTTTCTGAACTACCTTTCTTTTGTTTTCTGGCAACCGATACAGCCGTGAACGTACGGCCATGCCTGGGTGAGTTTCAACATGGTGTTGTATGATGTTAGTGCGTCCTGGCAGGGGGGAGAACACATCAGCAAAACGCTGCTGCAACGCGGCAACATCTGCTCTCTGGGACTGTACGACATGATCTTCACAAAGGAGTAAGGCTGGCTTGGTAGAATTTGGCACCTCCGGCCCCAACTCATCTGTCTCTTTCACTTTTTGACGTTCCTGGGCTCTGAGCAAATTCTCCCGTGAACATTGCCCCAGTGTGTGGAGTTCTGCTCTCAGGTCGAGGACTTATTGAATTCCATTTTTGCTTGGTTTGTGGATGGTACACACTAGTCCGAATTGTCTTGATGCACAATAATCCGTACAGTTCCCTTAGTGTGCATGACATGAACGAGGTGCCCTGGTCAGTCAGAATCTCTTTTCGGGATTCCAACACAGGATATGACCTGAAACGGTGCTTGCGCAACACTCTTTGCAGAGATATTGCGCAGC
Source organism: Ophiodon elongatus (assembly GCA_016806645.1). Taxonomy (NCBI): domain Eukaryota; kingdom Metazoa; phylum Chordata; class Actinopteri; order Perciformes; family Hexagrammidae; genus Ophiodon; species Ophiodon elongatus. The sequence goes on from JACSYO010001732.1 coordinate 217,280, forward strand.
AGCACCGCTTCAGGATATCGTGTTGCATAGTCCACTAGGACTAACACAAAGCGATATCCCTGTGCACTCCGGTGAAATGGCCCAATAAGGTCCATGCCAATGCACCCAAATGGGACCTCAATTCGTGGCAATGGGCGCAATTGGGACGGCCGGTTGGTTCATTAGTTGGCATTCAGGGCAAGAAGCACACATGTCCCCGATTCCCAGGCTAATAAAATCAGGCCATTATCCAGTCTAGTATTTTGTTATACCCCATGTGACCAGCCATTGGGTTATAGTGAGCCGCCCGGAAAACTACTTCCCAGCACCGCCAATTGGATGATATCTTCTCCTGTCTGAGTGTCACGACTCTATACAGTTTATCCTTAACCAATGAAAAGTGTGGATATGTCAGTGGTGTGTCAGGGTGTACTACATGACCATCAATTTTTATCACTTGGTCGAAGGTAAAGCATAGAGTATTGTCAACCAGGATCACCTGGCCGACATCCATGAGTGGACACTCGGAAGTGACCGGGCCGCCCACACCTCCAACACTCCTGCCCCGACATCTGTGGTATGGGAATAGTGCCTGTAGCAGCTGGAACCATAGACAAGGGTGGAAACAGAGGGAGAGTTTTGGCGGGGTTGGAATGGGTGAGCTGGTGCGGGGAGCCGGAGTTGGTCAGGCAGGCGTTGGGGTCCACCCCTCTTCTGCCTGACACCTGGGGTGGATGGCAAGATGATCCTCTGCGAGAATGATGGTAGCCCCCAGATCAGCAGGTCGGTGGCACCTCACCCACTTAGATGTCCGGGCCGGGGGTCCTTCCACAAACTGTTCAAGGACTACGTTCTCCAGCCTCCTCCGCTCACCAGTAGACTCCCTTGGCTGTAGCCACCTGCTTGCTTCGTCCCTCAGCTGCTGGGCATAAACGAAGGGACGGTCAGCGGGTGTCCATTTGGTCCATTTCTATCCAGGACTGCTTTTCTGATGTCCTGGAAATTCCACCGTGAGGACGCCAGCAGGCCGAGTGACGCGGTTTGGGCCTCCCCTGACAATAAGGGAAGCAGGCGCACAGCCCACTCCACCGCCAGCCACCCACATCCCAGGAAGGTCTGGGGGTCGTCCACCGCAGACATTTTATGCAGAGCAATGCCCGAGAGCGGATAAGGTGAAGATGACGATGCGGCCCCCGACTGGGACAGCAGGCTTTCCAGGACCCTGGTCTGTCTCTCCGCCTCGGTGTGGAGAGCCTTCAAGTGCCGCCGGTTTACCTCAGTCTGCTCATGATGCATGGCTGTGATTTCCCCGGTCCTGATATGCATGTCAACTTTGCAGAGTTACTAACTACAGCTTTGCCAAAGTGCCTGTGGTGTTTGGTAGTGAAATTCCCCTCACAGATTTATAACTCAATCGTCAGTGTTTTCAACGGAAGAGAAATGTGAGAGTGACGGGAGTAAAGTGTCACAGCATTTATGTTTTCTTCATTATTTTCTTGTGAATTATCATTTGTTTTCTTCTTTAAATGTGTCAAATGATAGGGCCGTAATATCAGAGAAGGACACGTCGTAACTGCTAAGACCCAATCAGGAATCAAACGTGGCTGCCTGCGTCATTGTTTTCACAGATTTCTGTCTCTGCCTGTCCAGACTACAATGCAAACCAAGAGTTTTCAAATTCAACGGTGTCAGCAGTGTTTTCAAACATATTAGTGTGAATGTAGCCTAAACCAACTCATTGCTGAGAGCCAGGGAATTATAAAACTAGGATGGGCGTTGTTATGTTTTTATTGCGACTGTGGCGTAATGGGCAGGTGGCACCTTGCACGGTAGCCCCTGGCATCAGTGTGTGAATGGGTGAATGTAGTGTTAAAGCGCTTTGAGTGGTTGAAAGACTAGAAAAGCGCAAGTACAGTCCATATACCATTCACCATTTATTGATATTACTCTTTTCGATTGTGTAACTGATCCTTGTTTTGGTTGAGTTTGTTTCCTGTTTTATTGTGAAGTGCCCTGCCTCTTGTGTCCCATGTTTGTTTCCCTTCCTGTCTTTGTGGTCTTCCCTCATTTTTTCTGTGTGAGTTTGTCATTGTCCTGTTCCCTAGTTAAGTTTCTTTATATTCTGTCATTTCAGTATTTCACGTTTTATTTTGTGTTACTCACCTCTCATCTCATTTCAGATCACTTCACTTCCTGCCTTTGTGTGTTATTCTGCCACTGTAATTGTCTGCCCTGCCCCTGATTGAATCCACCTGTGTCTAATCACCTACACCTCCCTAGTGTATTTGAAGCAGTACATTGTGATGCTGCGTTCACATCAAAAGCGAAGTGAATTTTTGCGTAAGTTTACTCGCCGGACTATTTGTGTTAATCGCATCATTCACGCCGGAGAGGGGGCGTGGCTTATCTTCGTGGAAATAGTTCATTTCCGCCATCCACCATGGAAGAAATAACCACTATTTCTGCTTTGTACATGTTGTGGAAGTCCCACAAACGTCGGAACATCAAACGCTGGGTTCATAAGATCATCCGTAGCCGCACACAGCTTCTCCAGGAGCTGCGTCTGGATGACTGCCGCTTCCAGACTATCAACTTCTCCTCCATAGTTTCTGATTCAACAACGGCAAGACGTCAGTGATGATGGGCGGAGCTTCTCAACGCTGATTGGCTTTCGCAACACAGCGTCACGCTAATTTTTCGTGTTGCGTTATTCGCGCCACCCTGTTTGATAGGGTAATGTGGGTTTCTTAAACCTAAAATTAAAAAGGATTTATGTTATAATAACAGAGAAATTTGCTTACATACATTTTTACATTTATATAAATGCTTTTACTATATTTTTACACTTGAATAAACAATAATCAAATGCATAGACAGTCATTTAACAATATGTTAGGAAGTAGTTACATTTATACAGGCTTACAGTTACAACCGGCCCTTTGAGGGCAACCATAATGCTGATGTGGCCCAGGGTGAAAATGAGTTTGACACCCCTGACATAGGTGTTGGCTATTGAGTTAAAATGTAACATAATGCAGTACGTTGTACAGAGGTTTTGTTTGGAGTTACCCTCCCCCCACACAGTGTCTTACAACCCGAATAGATGGAGAGAGGCTGGCTGCTCCAAGATGTCCTGGTAAGGGTAGCAACAGAAATAACCTGGTGTTTAGATGGCGGCCCTTTTTAGAGCATAATTCAATTTATTTTGTATAGCCCGAAATCACAAATTAGCCTCTGAGGGCTTTATAATCTATACACATACAACATTCTGTCCTGGGACCTCACATCGAAAAAGGAAAAACTCCTCCAAAATAAACCTTTTAACGGGGAGAAAAAAGGAGTGCAGGCTGGTTAGTGTATAATAAACCTGGCTAAATGGAGGGAGGCAAATTGCATTCAGAAGCCATTGTCAAAGTGAACAGGTATAGGCTGCACCATTAAATGTCCCCATTAAGGATAGAAACGATAGAATAAAAATAGTGTTCAGATGGCGGACATTTTTAGAGCATAGTTGGCTGTATTATTATGTTGGCCCGTCCAGAGCACCAACATCTAGCCGAGAGATGACAATGAGTGCCTAGCTGCACAGCAGTTAACGTTAGTAGGCCTAATTTATCATGGGCAGCATTAGCATGTGGTTAAAATGAATAGCTTTGCTGGCGCTCTAGCCAGTAAGCATTTAAACTCTTCCTCTGTTTCTTGTGGTCATAAATTGTTCACAACCTCCTAAGTTGGTGATCTGCAGTAGGACTGGAGAGGAGATGGCCTACACCGGGGGGCAGCGACGTAGCTGTGTGGTTAGGATAGATTTTGAGTCGCTTGTTGTGTTGCAGCATGGTTAACGCACTCTCAGCTTTCTGTAAGATGTCAGCTTTCTCTTGGGGTGCCGTCCATCAGTTTGGGTTGCAGGCTATTGTTGGTGATTAGTCAAGGCCAGTGAATCCTGTAGCATTCTCTAGTTATATAACTCCGAAGCCCTCTTCCATGTCGATAATCAAGCAGTTGATTCTCCGCTGCCTGGATTCAAGTCCTTCTCTTAGCTGCCAGCTGGTTCACCTGGGAGGAGGCTCATTTGACTGTATTTTCAAGCTCTGTGATAAAGTGTGAGTAGCTCCTTTTCTATAGGATGCTAATTCATTTCACGTTTCCCTTTTCCTTGGAGTACCCGACACACATGTTCACGATTTCCAAGTGCAGCTATCTTAAACGACAATCAATTTTCTTATTTGATGAATTTATCTTCGCTAATGCCTGTCATAAGTGCTTCAATTGTGGAGGTTGACATTACTAGCTTAACTAAGTAGCTTGTTCAGCAGGTGGACTGGGTGCTTCTTGGCCTGGAACGTCAACGTTTTATGCTGGAACTGTAGCTCACCGAGATTTGACAAGTTAGGAGAAATGTGGGCTTGGGTGGGTTCAAATAAATGAAGCCATGTGCAGAGCTCACAGAGAAACATCCTCACTTGTCGCCGTCATTGTATGAATCTTTTATTTTTTCAGTTGAGCCTTTCACAAAATGTACTAAGGCATGTGCATGTATGTCAGTTGTTTTGTCTGTGAATATAAGAAATCCAGTAATGTATCGTTTCAAGACATCAGAGTCAAAGCTGCAACAACAAGTATATCACCATCACTTTCAATTACAGCGTTCTGCTGCAGTTCAAAGTTGAGTAAGTACAAGTACCTGGCACATTTCTGGAGATGTGAGAATTTTCTGAGGCTGGTCTAATTGCTTTTGTCAGAGGAAGCCGGATTTTATATAGCACGCTACCCTTCTGCTGTCCTCTGGAATGGAGAAGTTACTCTAGGTTTTGCTGATTGAAAAAAAGGACACATACACAGCATAAAATACAAACACAAATACACACACAAACAGTGTTATATAACTGTTTACTGAGCCATTCTGGTTAAGTCATTCTATTGAAGGGTTAGGTCTATTGCGAGCTCCTGCAGCTCCATAATAGCACTGGCATAAAAATAATCTTACAGACACACAAAGTGGATTATGAGTTAGTGAACTCCATGTACTGTACAACACACACAAACACAAAAGGCATGTACACACACACAATTTAGGTGACCCATCTTCCTCCTCCTCTTTCCTTTTAGACACTGGTAGTTTATCAGTTCCAGTCCTCTTTAATCAGTTGTCTTCAGCTCAGTGTATTACTGGCAGAGGACCTGTCTGACAGCACAACTAATTATTGTAACACAGCAACAAACACAGGTCACTGCCAAATTATCCACAAGCCTTTAGTTCCGGTTCCATTGTGTCATTAAGCCAGCCATAAATCAATGCTATTATCCTGCCCGTGTTTATTTGCCGATATAAATCCATACTCATTTCTCTCTGCAACCAGCAGCTTCATCATTATTCACACAGTGACACAGAAGATTGTGACTCGGTGCCCATACTGTAACGTCAGTACAATGTTAATGAGGTTAAAGCAACATTCAGATGAAATTTGAAATAAGCAGGTAAGAAACTGAAGCCTCATCAATCCCTCCTTTCAAATTATCAAGCTTTCAAGAATTTAGATTTATAAATGAGAAAACTGCACCGTACAACATAGAAACTCAACAAACCTTATCTGAGTGAATGGTTATTTGTAAAAAACTTTTAAATGAATGATAATGCAGTATCAGAAGAGTCATTTATATAGCTCTATCCTTGTGCTCAGAGGAGAAACATCTTTATTTTCTATTTTCTTGCAAAGCTTGTGTGTAAATATCCTCGGGTTGAGCAGCATTTGCATCATCTGTGTCCATCTGTCTCCACTTCTCGAGTTACACTCCTGCTATAGAACACAGAATCATCTCTCACTACAGCCATATGTGTGCTATTGATTCCTTCAGGCACTTTGGTGGGACAGAAGGAGCTTCAAGTGTCATCTGCTAATCAATGACAAATTCCCCTGATCTGACCTTAAGTGGCATCAATGACTCTTTATAACATGTAATTAGCTTTAGCCGCTGTCAGCAAGCTGAGTGATAAGTCACATTGAAGCGCCAGATCATACACACTAGACTAGCATGTTACCAGGCTGTGATGACTACTGTGATGCATGGTAAGCGTATTGTCTCATATCCGGTAGCCAACGCATCTGTTTTTCTGGTAGCGTACGTACTTTAGTGGCTCTAGTTTAACCCAGTTAATTGTGAGATTTACTTCATTACAAGTAGCTAATTATCTGCTGTACATTTAAACATCTGCTAATTTTGCTCAAGCACCCATAACTCTGTCCTGTCCCTCTTTTAAATCCACGGCTGTTAACATGTTGTTCAGTTCTGCTAATGTTATCTACCAGTAGTGGTAGCCTAGCAGTTAGCAATGGCTTTGCTCTTTACCTTTCCAGGTCTCTCTTGCTCGGTGTGTCACATGTTCAGCCGTTCCCCTGCCACCCTAATGATAATGGTACATGTAATGGGTGTAGTTTATTTGCTAGGTTGGAGGCGAGGCTGAGTGAGTTAGAAGCACAGCTCCACGCCATGGAAGCTCATCATTAGCTACTGTAGCTGGTGCGGCCCGGCCACATGTAGCATCAACTAGCCGTCCCCCAGCAATCCCCAAGCAGCTGGGAGGCTAGGTGACTGTCTGAAGGAATCAGAAGTCTAAGCAGAAGCACACGGTTCACCACCAACCAGTTCAAGTTTCAAACAGGTTCTCCCCACTCAGGGACACACCTGCTGAGAAACCAACTCTGATTATTGGCAGCTTTATTCTAAGAAATGTCAAGTCAGAGACACCAGGGGCTATAGTCACATGCATTCTTGGGGTCAGATTACGCCACCGCAACAGTGAAACAAAATAGGAGAATTAAATGTGGATTCTTAAATATCAGATCGCTGTCATCCAAAGCCGTACTAGTAAATTATTTAATTTTATAATAATAATTAGTTGTATCAATTTATTTTGTCTTAGTGAAACCTGGCTGTGGCATGAAGAATGTCAGCTTAAATGAATCAACTCCCCCAGTCATATACTCACATTCTTTGAGGCGCTGGCCGAGGAGGTGGGGTAGCAGCCATTTTTGACTCAAGCCTAAACTATACTATACTACTTATTTGAAAACCTTGTTCGTAAGTCTTTCACTTCCAACCTGGAAAACAATACAGCCAATTATATATATGATATAGTGTATGGCGACCCAGGTCTGTATTCTGAAATGTATTCCTTAAAATGTCACCTATTGTGCAAAATCCGCTTTTTCATGGCTACACCTTTCTGACACTTTGGAGTGTCAGAAAGGAACTCTCTCTTTTTCTCCTGCTCCATCTATCTGAAAACCTGTGTAAAAAAAAAGAACTATCAAAATAGGGTCCTGCTGGTACGTCAATCGAAGTTCCAAGTCATTTATGGGGGCAGTTCCATTGTAACATATGTTAGCTATTTACACTTTATACTAAGTTTTACGGGTGATCTGAGTGATGCTCGGTCCTGAAGCTCCTGTCTGATGAGGTACTTCTGAACCCAGCAGACTCTCCTCACAGTATGAAAAACCATCAGAGGAGAAGAAGAGCCAGGTTGACCACTAACCTGAGAGGTCCATCTGCATCTGATACAACTTCATCCATCTATCCATCCATTTTCTTCTGCTACTCCGAGATCGGGTCGCGGTGGCAGCAGGCAAAGCAGGCTGACCCAGACTTCCCTCTCCCCCTCAACATTTTTCAACTCATTCTGGGTGGTCCCGAGATGTTCCCAGGCCAGCTGGGAGATGTAATCCTTCCACGTGTTCTGGGTCTTCCCTAGGGTCTCCTAATAGTTGGGTGTGCCCGGAAAACCTCCAGTGGGAGGCGCCCAGGAGGCATCTTGATTAGATGCCCGAACCACCTCAGCTGACTCCTTTCAACGCTAAGGAGTAGCGCCTCAACTCCAAGTTCCTTACTGATGTCCGAGCTCCTTACCCTATCTCTAAGTCTGAGTCCGGCCACCCTAAGGAGGAAATTAATTTCAGCCGCTTGTAGCCGCCGCTTGTAGCCACAAGGCTGAGTGAGTTAAGGTTCGTTCACACCAAACGCGGCGCGAATTTTCACGTGGTGTGTTCACACCAACTATTTGTGGTTATTTCGCTTTTTCGCACTCGACGTGCCGCCGGAGAGGGGGCGTGGCTTATCTCCGTGGAAATAGTTCCTTTCTGCCATCCACCGTGGAAGAAATAACCACTAGTTCTGCTTTGTACATGTTGTGGAAGTCCCACAAACGTTGGAACATCAAACACCCTCATGTCTCGGTTCATAACATCATCCGTAGTCGCACACAGCTTCTCCAGGAGCTGCGTTTGGAGGACTTCCTCTTTCAGACTATCGACTTCTCCTTCATAGTTTCTGATCAGCAATGGCAGGACGGCGGTGATGACGGGCGGAGCTTCTCAACACTGATTGGCATTCGCAACTCAGCGTCACGCGAATTTTTAATAATCACCGAATTATTCGCGTCGCGTCATTCGCTCAAGTTCACGCGATTTAGCGCCACGCAGGTTCGTCTAATTTTGCGCCGTGCGATTCGCCATCCGGCCAAAATTCGCTTTTTCATTGGTGTGAACGCACCTTTAGAGGCACGGCTCCGCACCATGGAAGCTCAGTCGTTAGCTACAGTAGTTAGCCAGTTTCCCCATAGTCGGTGTAGGCCATTCAGCCGTAGCTTCTGCTAGCCGCCCCCTGGCGACCCCGAGCAGCCAGAAGACTGGGTAACTGTCCGAAGGAAGCATAAGTCAATGGAGAAGCACACGGTGCACCACCAACCTCTTCACGTTTCTAACCGGTTCTCCCCACTCAGCGAGACACCCACTGAGGAACCGACTCTGGTTAAAAGGCAGCTCCATAGTCAGAAACGTGAAGATAGCGAAGCCAGGGGCCACAGTCACATGTACTCCGGGGGCCAGAACAGGCGACGTTGAATCCTATTTAAAACTACTGGCTGAAGATAAATGTAAATACAGTAAGATTGACAGGAAGACACGTCGGTGGTAATGACACCCGAATCCGACACTCGGAGGTCACTAAAGTTAATGTGGAATTGGTGTGTTCATACACCAAAACAATGTCGGACTCTGTAGTTTTCTGACCCTCTCCCATATTTGATCAATGATGAGATGTATAGCCACATGTCATCATTCAACCGCTGGTTGTCATTGTGGTGTCCAGCAAACAATGTGGGCTTCGTTGATAATTGGGAGACTTTCTGGGGAAAACCTGATCTGATTAGGAGAGACGGCATTCATCCCACGTTGGATGGAGCGGATCTCATTTCTGCAAATCTGTTTATTTAAAAATATATATTATTTTCTGACTTAATCCATGACAACCCATAGTTCAGACTAGGAAGCAGAGTTGTAGTCTTACACCCTTCTCTGCACTTCCATTAGAGCAGTTACCCACCCAAAACTATATCGGGACTGTGTCTGCCCCACGGCCACTTAAATTAATTAAATCAAAAGTAACCAGAAGAGGAGTTATACAAAATAACCTCATAAAAGTTAACACCACCAACGCAACAGTGCAACAAAATAGGAGAATTAAATGTGGACTCTTAAATATCAGATCTTTGTCATCTAAAGCTGTATTAGTAAATTATTTAATACCAGACTGTAACAAGTTGGTGTTACCGTGGGTTTTTCCCCCTAGCACAAAGAGGCTTTCAGACAAGATCTTGTTTACCGTGCTTTATTAGTATATTTAATTCAGTCTTGTCAGTGTGCTCTCGGCCTCGCCCCTGAGCGCACATGCTGAGCCCGCTTTTCCGTCCGTTTGGCTGATGGCGGCACACGTCCGATGCTCCGGCAGATTCCGTGCCTGCTCTCCTCTGCCTCCCTTCGTCCCTACTGCCGTTTATGTTGGGGAGAAAACACAATTACCCCCAGCTGAGGCCAATTAGGCCTCTTCCTGGCACAGTTCCCTGAGCCACTCCCACCTGCAGCTGAGCCTAACCACGCCCCGCCACCACAGACAATCAAATCATATTGATTTATTCTGTCTTACGAAACCTGGCTGTGTCATGAAGAATATGGTCCATCCATCCATCCATTATCCTCCGCTTATCCGGGGTCGGGTCACGGTGGCAGCAGGCCTAGCAGGCCGACCCAGGTTTCCCTCTCACCCGCAACACGTTCCAGCTCGTTCTAGGGGATCCCAAGGCGTTCCCAGGCCAGCTGGGAGATATAATCCCTCCAGCGTGTCCTGGGTCTTCCCCGGGGCCTCCTACCAGTTGGGCGTGCCTGGAAAACCTCTAACGGGAGGCGTCCAGGAGGCATCCTGATCAGATGCCCGAACCACCTCAGCTGACTCCTTACGATACGAAGGAGTAGCGCCTCAACTCCAAGTTCCCTCCGGATGTCCGAGCTCCTTACCCTATCTCTAAGGCTGAGCCCGGCCACCCTACGGAGAAAACTCATTTCGGCCGCTTGTATCCGAGATCTCGTTCTTTCGGTCACGACCCAGAGTTCGTGACCATAGGTGAGGGTCGGAACGTAGACCGCCCAGTAAATTGAGAGCTTTGCCTTCCGGCGCAGCTCCCTCTTCACCAAGACGGTCCGGTGCAGCGCCTGTTTTACTGCTGCAGCCGCACCGATCCGCCGGTCGATCTCCCGCTCCATCTTACCCTCACTCGTGAACAAGACCCGGAGATACTTGAACTCCTTCGCTTGCGGCAGGCACTGCGTCCCCACCCGGAGGGAGCAATCCACCGGTTTCCGGCAGAGCACCATGGCCTCGGATTTGGAAGTGCTTACCCTCATCCCCGCCGCGTCACACTCGGCTGCAAATCGCCCCAGTGAATGCTGGAGGTCATGGTCCGAAGAGGCTAACAGGACCACATCATCTGCGGACAGCAGAGAGGCGATCCCGAGACCCCCGAACCCGACGTTCTCCTCCCCCCGGCTACGCCTAGATATCCTGTCCATGAAAGTCACGAACAGGACCGGTGATAAAGGGCAGCCCTGGCGGAGGCCAGCACCCACCGGGAACGCGTCTGACTTATTGCCGAGAATACGAACACAGCTCCTACTGCAGTCGTACAGAGATCGGATGGCCCGTTGTAACGGGTCCGGCAGCCCATACTCCCGCAGCACCCCCCACAAAAACCCCCGAGGGACCCGGTCGAAGGCCTTCTCCAAGTCCACAAAACACATGTAGACTGGTTGGGCAAACTCCCAGAGCCCCTCCAGTAGTCTTGCGAGGGTAAAGAGCTGGTCCACTGTTCCGCGACCGGGACGGAATCCGCACTGCTCCTCTTGAATCCGAGGTTCGACAATCGGTCGGAGCCTCCTTTCCAGCACCCTGGCATACACTTTCCCCGGGAGGCTGAGTAGTGTGATACCCCGATAATTCGAGCACACTCTCCAGTCCCCCTTTTTGAAAATGGGAACCACCACCCCAGTCTGCCAGTCCATGGGCACTGTTCCTGACCTCCATGCGACATTGAAAAGGCGTGTCAGCCAAGACAGCCCAACAACGTCCAGTGCCTTCAGCATCTCAGGGCGAATCTCATCCACCCCCGGCGCCTTGCCACCAAGGAGCTTATTGACTACCTTAGTGGCCTCTGCCAAGGATATGGATGCGACCCCCCCCCAAGTCGTCAGGCGCTGCCTCCTCTCTAGAGGACATGTTGGCCGGGTTTAGGAGTTCCTCAAAGTGCTCTTTCCACCGCCCGACGATGTCCCCCGTCCGGGTCAGCAGTCCCCCCCCCGTGCTGAGCACAGCCTGGGGTAAGCCCTGCTTTCCCTTCCTGAGCCGTCGGATGGTTTGCCAGAACTTCCTTGAGGCCAACCGTAAGTCCTTCTCCATGGCCTCCCCGAACTCCTCCCATGCCCGAGTTTTAGCGTCCGCGACTACCGCAGCTGCAGCCCTTTTGGCCTGCCGGTACCTCTCCGCTGTTTCAGGAGACCCCCGAGCCAACCAGGCCCGAAAGGCCTCCTTCTTCAGTTTGACGGCTTCCCTCACCCCCGGTGTCCACCACCGGGTTCTCAGGTTACCGCCACGACAGGCAACGGTGACCTTCCGACCACAGCTCCTAGCGGCCGCGTCCACAATAGAGGCTTTGAACATGGTCCACTCGGATTCCATGTCCCCAGCCTCCCTTGGGATGTGTGAGAAGTTCTTCCGGAGGTGGGAGTTGAAAACCTCCCGGACAGGATCCTCCGCCAGACGTTCCCAGTTCACCCTCACTACACGTTTGGGCTTGCCGAGTCCCTCCAGCCGATTCCCCTGCCATCTGATCCAACTCACCACCAGGTGGTGATCAGTTGACAGCTCTGCTCCTCTCTTCACCCGAGTGTCCAAGACATACGGCCGCAGATCAGATGAAACGATTACAAAGTTGATCATTGATCTACGGCCTAAGGTGTTCTGGTACCAGGTACACTTATGAGCCACCCTATGTTCGAACATGGTGTTCGTTATGGACAAACCGTGGCTAGCACAGAAGTCCAACAGCGAGACACCACTCGTGTTCAGATCAGGCAAGCCGTTCCTCCCAATCACCCCCCGCCAGGTTTCTCTGTCGTTGCCCACGTGAGCGTTGAAGTCTCCCAGGAGAACTATGGAGTCAGCAGGAGGCGCCCTTTCCAGGACCCCTTCCACCGACTCCAAGAAGGCCGGATACTCTGAACTGCTGTTCGGTGCATAGGCACAAACAACAGTCAGAGCCTTACTCCCCGCAACCCGCAGGCGCAGGGAGACGACCCTCTCGCTCGCCGGGTAGAACTCCAACACGGCGGCGCTCAGCCGGGGGCTCGTGAGTATCCCCACTCCCGCCCGGCGCCTCTCACCCTGGGCAACTCCAGAAAAGGACAAAGTCCAACCTTTCTCCAGGACCTTGGTTCCAGAGCCAGTGCTGTGCGTGGAGGTGAGGCCAACTATATCTAGCTGGTACCGCTCCACCTCCCGCACCAGCTCCGACTCTTTCCCCGCTAGCGAGGTGACGTTCCACGTCCCTAGAGCTAGTCTATGCTGCCGGCGATCAGCTCGCCCAGGCCCCCTGCCCGGCCTGCCGCCCGGTCCACATAGCACCCGACCCCGATGCTTATCCCTGCGGGTGGTGGGTCCACAGGGTGGCTGCTCCATGATGTTTCTTCGGGCTGAGCCCGACCGGGCCCCATGGGCGAAGGCCCGGCCACCAGACGCTCGCCTACGGGCTCCCCTCCCGGGTCTGGCTCCGGGAGGGTGCCCCGGTTTCCCTGGTCCGGGCGAGGTGGCCTTAGTCCGTGCGCTGCTAATCATCGGGGTTTTTGAACCGCTCTTAGTCTGGACTCTCCCCTGCGACCTGTTTGTCTTGGGAGACCCTACCAGGGGCTGATGCCCCGGACAACATAGCTCCCAGGATCACTGAGCCACTCAAACTCCTCCACCACGTTAAGGTAGCGATTCACGGAGAATATGAATATGTCAGCCTAAATTAATCAACTCCTCCAAGTCATATTAATACTCACATTCCTCGAGGCACCGGCCAATGAGGAAGCAGCCGTGGAGTGCCCCCGGTGTCCACCACCGGGTTCTTGGGTTGCCGCCATGACAGGCACCGCAGCGTAGAACAACACTATTATAGCAGCAACAAGCACAACAGTGTGTATTTTACAGACCGCTGAGCCCCGTTCAGTGTTATGTAACATAACACGGTAAATAGTTCAGTTAACTGAAAATAAAACAAAACAAGGTTACAAACACACTATGACCTATCTCTGCGCTTACAAAAGCCTCTTACTTTAGATCGCTTGATAGCGGTTAGTGCGGCCCTTCAAATTTCTTTCTCTATTCGGGGACCGGAGCTACGCTACAAAAACATCCTCCGTCTGACAGCGGAGATTTGCTCATCGGAAGTTAGCCGGAATTTCTCCCTTCTACATCTAGCAAATGTCGACTTGAATAGGAAGAGAGCGGGGCATAGAAGTTATCCTTCTCTTCCTCTTAAGAATACGGGGATTCCGTGAATCTTCCTTCTTCACGGGCGGCGCACAAGCCAAGTTATCCGTTTTATCCTACGTGATCTAAAAACAGTCGATTGTTCGTCCAGCGGAGTTAAGACTATCACCATGGGTTTTTCTTTAAAAGCAACTTTGTTTCACTTCCTTTCAGCAACCTGAGTCACATGGACAGCCCAGAGTCAAGGTGAGCAGGGATTTATATAGCCAGAATAAGGACTGGGCGTAGTAGACTGTCAGACCCACCTGCAGTAAAATGAGGTTTTCGAAATGGACTCTAGTGCTTGGAAACACTACCACTTTCATCCACAGGGACTGAAAAAAAATCAACACAAAATGAAAGTTCCTTGTAGTAACTTGAAATAACAGACTATAGAAGAAAGAAGAAATAATATGTGACTTTGTGTATAGCTGGGGGAAAACTTTATAACAAAAACTGTAAAAGCTGTATGTTGATCGACTGTGGTTTCAGTCTGCAGTAGAAAGTAACACTTTTTAAACCTCTTTTAAATGTGCGCTGGTAATCGAGTCAGGCCTTCAGCCCAGAGAGCAGTATAAATGGGAGTCAAAAGATTCATTATTTCACTATCCACTTACTGTCCATCCCCCTCAGCCACGCACAGACACAGCCCACCGATCCTATCTGTCAATCTAAAGGCCACTGAGCATGCTCCCTAGCTGTTAATATTTATGCTTTGACAGAAAGCCTTATTGTCACACACACACACACACACACACACACACACACACACACTCTGAATCATTCAGTGGAAATTGGTAGGGATTTGGGGATTAGCAGGGATTTCTATTCACACTTATGGGAGGGATGTTTGCTGGAAACTCAAACAATGGGAATGTAGACCTCAAACCAGACCATCCACACCACTGAGATCCAGTATGATTGGTGGGACCTTCTCCGTCTGACCACACAACAGCAATTGTTTATGGAAGTGTATGTAAGAGTGAGTGACTGTGATATTAACTGACATTGTGCTGTGTGTTATCATTATGAAACTCTGCTCTGACCTTAATCCAACGCCGCTGAAGGCACTTTCGAAGCTTTGAGACCAACGTCTGACTGAGTCTCTTCTCTCTCTCACTCTCACTCACAGTCCATATGTTGCCCACTTTTCAATGGACGGTTTTAAGGCCTGCTCAGCATTTCAGAGGCTTTAAACAGCCCTATTGTACCTTAGAAAGCTGGATTGAGACACTGAGAATGAGCGAGAAAGAAGGTGAGGAAGAGCGAGAAACATTGAAAGAGAGTGTGTGCGTATGAGAAAGAAAGAGAGCGAAAAGAAATCATCCACATAATGCCTGAATGTTATAATAAAATGCCACGATAGCTCCCCTGGGTATTAAAATGACAAAAATGAAACAAGTGGATAAACCGCTTAAGATAAAGGAAAAAAAGCTTTAAACCCTTAAATGATTTACCCAAGTGGAGAAAACAAGTGGAGCGGCGGGAAGATCAGCCATTCTGAAGATTAAAGTCTCTCCAGGTGGGATTAGATTTTGAAGCGCCTTGTTGTATGAAAGGTTTCCTGCCTGTACTGCCATGTCAGAGGCCTTTACATATTCCTCATGCCTACTTTCTTGTTACAATCCATTCCAATCCTGTGTTTTTATTTTATTTGTCTTTTTAAACAGCATTTTTGCTTTAAACCATGTTTCATGTTTTTCCTTTTAATCACATGGTAGTAGACCCAACAGAGATGCATGCATGCATTTTACTTCATCACACACCTCAATCAACTCTCCAAGAACATTTTGTACGTGTTTTATCACCCCTAGATATTAAATATTGTATTGATTTTCTCATGCCGTTTCTTTTTTTGCCCCGTTATGTGTGCACACGATTTAAATGGCCATAAACAGTGTAGCGCCTCACATACCTCTTCGCGTTGGGCGCCGTGCATTGATCCGGTGGTCCAATGCTCCGCAGCCGCTGTAGCATTAGCAACGTATCTCCGTCCTCCAAACTTTCCAGAAATCCAAACAGCTCACGGCAGCTCTCCTCGTCCTGGATTCTCCTCCGTTACGTTCCAAACGTGCCGAAGTTTTCCAAACAAAGTTCCAACTGAAGCCGAGGTTTTGACAAATGTGAAAGGAGCCCAGTCTGATATTGTTGGCTACTGAGGTGTTTTTCCCCTCTGGATTGCCCTGGTTGAAGCGCTCTTGTCTAGCCTCCATTTCCTTGCGTTCACTTTCATTCTGGTACATAATCCTCAGACAGGTTGTAATGTATAAGAGTTTATTTTCTTCTCTCCGGCCGTGGTACATGCACACCCGAAAGCGGTCAAAACCGTTTGCCCTTCCGGGGTTCAACACCTGACGTTGATCAGGATCTAATTGTATATATGCCGGCGCACAGGACCACAGAACAGTACCACCCTGTGTACCGACAGAGTGACATGTTTTTACTACCATATTTGGCTCTTGCACTGTGAAAGGGTTGGAAGATGAATGCCCGGACGCCCTAAAGCATCCCCCGCTTTATGGTCTATTTGACTCTAAATGGGCCATAATTTACTAAATGAACAGCATGCTGTATTGAAGAAGACTCAAAACTAGCGATTGAGAATAAATCAAGTGAGAGGTAGGGTCATTTTCTCATAGAATTCTATACAACCAGAGGAGGTGCCCCCTGATGGACATTAGAGAGAATACAGCTTTAAGGCACTTCAGCATTGGCTTCACCTTTCGTGACCGGAGGTAGCCACCTGATATTATCACACAGACAGTCAACTGTGTGAAATCAATTCTGAAGCGGATCAGCTGTATTTTTGCAGCCATGATTTGACATTTCATATCTGGTTGTCATTTTAGCAACTTAAACTATGTACCTTTTCCACACAATAGTGTTAATTAAGGTAATCAATTAGTTTCTTCACAACCTAATGCAAGTAATGTATTTGTTAGATATTCCCCCAAATAACAAAAAAGTGGTCAAGAACAACCCACTTGATCTGATCTTAGAGAGGATTTCTCAGCCTCACTCGTTCATACATGTACTGAGTGAGTGACAGGCAGAAAGACACAGACAGACAGGAGCAGTGGGCGTTTGAATTCCTCTGCAGGATGGATGGATGGAGGGAGGGAGAGAGGGCAGCCACTCACACTGACCTAGATTGTCAGGAGAGAGAATGAGGAGAAGAGTCAAATTAAGAGACACACAGAAAGAGAATCTCGGTTTCACCTCTGCTCTGTTGTCCCTCTGTGTGAAGGATCATTTGCTGTGGTCATCTCTGCTGACGTGTTCCATCCTGTCAGGAGGCTGCAACCGTCAGCAGCTGGAAACCAGCAGCACCTCACATACTGCAGCAGACCGGCTGTCTGACACAATCATGCTGTATCACATGCATTTCTGCCTCAGCCGTGAACTTAATGAGGACTGGAGGAGCTCCCCCACTGCCTCGCTCAACAGCAAGTTTGTTTTAAAACAAACTTGTCTCTCTTTTCTCACAGCTCAAAATTAAACTATTACATCTGTGTGGGGTTGAATTACAAGGCGTATTTACACTTTTCACCTAATGGACTCCAATTATTGGCAGTGTCAGACAGACTTGTTAGTCAAGACTCTTTGGATTTAGGTTTTAACCTTTACACAACTGTTTTCACTGTTTTGCGGTACAAGCAGCAACATTTAATACAAGGTCTTGATATTGGCACATTTTGTACGCATCATTGATTTAACATTGTTAATGATGTTTGTCCTTTCATAATTGGATAACTGTAACTTTGTGTGACTATCTGTAATGTATTGTGGTCTCATCGAAATCAAATTCTCTTTTTCAAAAGAGAACCTGACAAAAGAACACAAACCCTGTCTTAAGGAAAGACAAGACAGAATATTATGTATAATGTTCAAAGCTCTATTGATCTTTGTAACTCCATCTGTAAATGTTTGAATATATAATGCATGTTTAAAGAGAACTTGGAATGACAAAGTTCAAATATCCTATGACCTAACAGTATAAGGATTGTATTTAGATGTGATTAGAGAGCTCTTTATATGTACAGTGAAACTTCCTTCTGCTTGGCCAACGGAAGGAAGTTTCACTGTACATTATATATTATACATTATATTATATAGGAATATCTCACCTTTCCATTAAAAACAATAGTGAGTGATTATTATAATATTTGAATGACAATATTTAATAGTCCTTCAGATTCATATATATCTATTTCATAATGTTTTACCACACAAGGCAACAATTGCAGTATCTACAGTTTATATGCAACATGTATGGACGAAATAACTATTAATTATTAGAATTACCATATTTAAATCCCTTTTGAACACAGCTCAGTTTGGTGTCTTGATGGTAGATGCTTGCCAGTGGTCATGGTAAGGCAAGTTTTCCAGGCGTACAGGTGTCACAAATAGCTTCTTTGATAGCAAGAGTAGGAAAGCTTTTTCACTGTAAATAAAAGACAAAGAAATGTTGATACATATACATGAGGATGGAACCAGTTTACAGTTTCAGTCCGGGAGGAGAGTAGGCTTAAGCCGATCCTCTTTAATAAATCTCATAGTTAGGGCTGGCTCAGGTTTGCCTCGTACCAGACCCTAGATATGCTGCTATAGAGCTAGCCTGCTGGAGGACTTCCTAGGAAACAATGAGCTCCTCTCTCTCCTTCTCTTCATCTCCATCTGTGTGCATTCATGTACCATGAATGCACATTACTAACTTTGCTTCTTCTCTTTACATTCTCTCCTCACAGGTTTCCATGGATCGTGGTTATATCTGGACCGTGGTCATGCCTACTGCCTCGGATTATTTCTGTCATATGGATTGACTGTTATTCATTCTGTACACACATCTTTTACACTTTGTCCGTCCTGGGAGAGGGATCCCTCCTTTGTGGCTCTCCCTGTGGTTTCTTCCTTTTTTACCCCATTAAAGTTTTATTTGGGGTGTTTTTCCTTTTCTGATGTGAGGGTCCAAGGACAGAGGACTTCATACATTGTGCAGATTGTGAAGCCGTCTGAGGCAAATTTGTGATTTTGGGCTATACACATGAATTGAATGAAATTAAATTGACAGTCCCTTTATTTCATTCTGGTATGAAAATGAGCCTGTTGAAACACAAAGGTACTTAAGAAATTATCACAGCGTGTCTGCTTGTATTGTCAATTGTAATTCATAGGAAATCAGTGTGCACTGGATTGTCATAAAGAAAATCACGTAGAACACCTTTTGAAATTGGACTAACGCAATTTAAATGCAATTTTTAGTTAACATGTTTAAATCTGCACAAACACTGGTATGTGGTCCTTCAAGTAGGATTTGGGTTCAGAGTCAAACTGTGCAGTATGCGTGACTGAATTAATTAAATGGAGAGATGGAAGAATATAATTAACCTGCCATATTATCTATTTGTTATGATTGAAATAGTTAATTAAAGATGGAAAGGATTCTCCAGCTCTATTTCTAGTATTTTTCTCTTTTGTCTTTCTAGCTGCTCTCATTTCCTTCCTCCTGTACCGTATGCATGTTCTCTGTGTGACATTTCAGAGTTAGCAGGGGAGCTACGAACGAATCTGTGGGGATTAGCTGGTCAGAAGACAGAGTGTGAAGCTGAGTATCACAGTCACAAAACACCAGTTGTCACCAACCAAAGGATCAAACACACCTACAGTATCAAATAGACCAGTGGTTCCCAATTGCTTTTTAGACAGCCACACAGATAGATAGAAGATCCTTTATGTGTCCCTTTGGGCATTTCAACAAAACAAAATAACAGAAGTGCCCACGAGACAAACTCTTAGACATTACGCAAAGCATCTCGATCCCCTATCAGATTAACTCAAGTAAATGGTCTGTACTTATGCAGCGCTTTTCTAGTCTTCCGACCACTCAAAGCGTGGTCACACTACATGTCATCATTCACCCATTCACACACTGATGACAGAGGCTAAGGTGCCACCTGCCCATCAGTAGCTAACATTCATACACCGTAGGCACAGTTCCGGGAGTAATTTGGGGTTAAGTTCAAGCCCAAGGACACATCGACATGGACTAGCGGAGCCGGGGATCGAACAGCTGGTACTCTGATTGAAGGACGACCCTGCTCTATCAGTGAGCCACAGTTGCCGCTTATGGATGGTATCAAGCAACACACAAGTCATGATCCAAATGTGTCAATTTTAACTGATTGGACAAGCTATTACGCTTGGCTCTATGTATTTCAGCCCTTTATCTATTACTTTCAGCTTTTTATTTCTAATGTTTATCCATTATTTTTAGTTACCAATTCATGGTTTAGTCTCTAATCTACAGTTTGGTGCTTGATAGTTCACCAAAGTAAACTGTGTTTTTGGGTCAAGCTGCTATTTAACTAGTTTTGAGGAGCTTGTCCAAACCGTAACATTGTTCAATTCTCTCAGCCTGTAATGAAGACCCTCCATTACAAGCATTGGTAGCCAGCTTTAAGGAATGAGACACACGCAAAAGGTTTAAAGGCTTCATTGGAATATCTTAATGATTAGTTCTGGTAGGTTGTGGCATCAAGTATATTGGTTGAAGGCAAACCAGTAAGGACAAATGCATGATTAGTTTTGGCTATCTTTACTCGGATGATTTTGAGTATATATTGTTTCTTGCTGCAGCCAAATAAGATGTAATGTGTACTGTGTTCAAGTCATTTACCTCTGTTGTGTCTCCTCTCCAGGGTGTTCCACCTAAAAGAGTGGAACACTCTTTTAAATAAATTGAGCACCAATTTATGGTTCCGGGTGATACCAATGTGATAATTAGTAGGAGGGTGTTGATGAAGTTGATTTCCCTATTCGGGCTTATATGATCTCTATGGTGACGTGTGGCACCAATAGAGATCATACAGATTATTGGCATATTAGATTATTGGCATTGTATTTAAATGTAGTTCTGGTGGTATAGTTAATGTGTTGTCAGGGGACGCCAGAGTTACCTGTACTGTAGGGGGTTTGAGGTCCTAATCAGTGGCAGGCTATATAAGGCTTCCTCAGGCAATAGAGCGTAGTCGCTGCTGGGACCACATGCTGCCCGTGGTCCACCATGACTGTCATGTTTGTCATAAGTGTTGGAGAAATAAACACCTGGTTGGTCTGCATATAACCTTTGTGTCCAGCTTCTTGCTTCCCAAAATCAAGCCGCTACGTGGCCATTCTAACAAGTGATGTCAAGAAGCTGGGGCCTGCGTCGCAGTGGGGAGTTTGGAATGACCAGCAGGAAGAGCCAGATGATGGTGTATGTGCTTCAGCTGATCAGGGGGCCATGGAAGCCAGCAACCAAACAGCCAAGCTAGAGGAACTGTCATGTCTGATCAAAAATCTCACCCGGGCTGAAGCGGCCAGAGACCAGGAGATGGAAAAATTATTTTCTCGTCAAGAACAAAGATGGAAGAGCATGCAGCTGACAGATAAGGCAAGGAGTGCCTATATGTTCATGGACGTTGTAGACTTTGAAGATTATGAAAATGTTAAAGCAGCAATATTGACAAAATATGAAATGACAATAGATGCGTACCGCCGAAGGTTTCGGTCTATGAATATTCTTCAAGGAGAGACCCCACGTGAGCTGTATGTTGTGACTAGTTGTGACTAGATGTGCCTATCGGCGGTATTAAATAAAATAAAATCAAAGTACACCAGCGATTCCATTCCAAACGCACTTCAGGTGTCTAGTGCGCAGGCCACTGTCCATGGTGCTGAATGATTTACACCGCAGGCTCTTCCAAAGTTGTATTACCTGACCTGTCCTCTGTCCATGGTGTTGCTGATTGTGTAGACAGTGATGGTGCATTCATAGGCAGGATGGACAATTTATCAGGGCAAAAGGAAAGCATTGGTCAGCTGTTCGTGAGTGGAAGTGCGCTTAGAAAGGTAATGTAGATATTCTATTATTCATTAAATACATAGGCCTATATTTTAGATTTTTGCTGGTTTGTCGCCATCCTTGTGGGTGGTCAGCTGTTATAAATCTACATGTTAGTGTTAGTAGCATCCTGGTCTTAAATAGGTAACAATGTGAGGCATTGAACTATCGTTGTACTCGGTCCTCCGCATGCCCTGTATGTAAATGTAACAGATTAAGGTAGACACAGTTTATGAATTTCATCAAATCATTCCCGTTTATTATTTTTGTTCTGTTGAGTTTGTATCGCCTACCTGGGGTTTGTATATATGTGTTCAGCGTAGCTACCTGTGTGTGCTTGCGCACGCGTGTTCTAATTATTTCCAACTGACAGAGACAGGGAGCCAAGCCGACACACACACACACACAATCATTTGATGATTGTGACTTTTTATATATTTTACCAGATTAAAACTAAACACCTGAGACCCAGTGCTGCTTCCTGCTTCTTAATTGAAAACGCCAAGAACACAAAGAAGAGCATCATAGGTGTAACCAAGCCAGCTACATATAGATGAATCTGTAAAAGTATGCACCATATGGTAACAGTACAGTAATACATTTTTCAAAACGTCAATAAAAGAACATGACACGGTACTGGCTACATAAAGTTGGCACCATATACACTGTAACAGTAAAGTAATAAATGTTTCAAAACTTTGACAGTAAAAGGACATGACTACCAGCCAAAGATTTGTTGGTAAAGACTCTTCCACATATTCCTATCTTCACTTTATGTGCAAATAACAAAAAAGAAAAAATATAATTTGTTATCTAAACTGTAAGAACAAATGTATACACTAATGAGAAAATGATGATGATGATGATGCTGTAGGTGTGTGGATATGTCTGAGGATTTAGCCAATAGATTCCTAGACAAAATGTTTTTTGAGTGACTAACCTTGAGAGTAGAACAGGTACAGTAAGCAAGTGACTGGGGCCATAGTGCTCTTTTCATCACATTATTTACATTCTCCTAGAGCAAGAGAACAGTGAGCAATTGTAGAATTGCTAATTCTTCTACTTTTGATATTAGATGTTTACACCACTTACTTTAGGCATGTATTAGTTGAAAGAAATCTTACAATGGTCAGTCTGACATAGATGTCCTTCACAATGGGATTAAGCCTTAAACTTAAGTGACTAACTAATGCCAGCCAAAATGTTACTTTTGTAGTAATACCTTTACATAACAATTGCTTAGCTCAAAAACAAACAAAAAACTAAACACATTGTTTACATAGACACTGATACCTAAAAGTGCCAACAAAAGTTACTTAAACGTACATTTTAGCCCTCCTTGATCTCCACTGGCATGATGCTATTGTGTCCTATGGTGTTATCGTTAACAAATGATCTAGGTAACGAACAGGACAGTTTGTCTTTAGAGCTATCTTTTGAACTATTTCGATCTTATGCATGGTTTTACATGAGGACGCTTGGTCACTGACATTATACAAGGAAATAGCAAGAGTTTGCATTGAAATGTGTGTAAATACCATAAACACACACATACTCCCTGGACTAGATTAGATTATGTCCATTACCCACACAGTAGACTCCAACACCTTGTTCATCTCGGAGCTGAAGTCAGGGTAGCTGTCATAATAGACTGACAGCTCCAGCACACAGCCACAAGTATGGGCCACAGGTCTTCTCTGAAAGCCTGGAATCTGAGTAAAGTCAATAATAATTTCTTTCCCCAGGAATAGATCTGACCCTGTGCAGAACCTGAGGAACAAACCCAGATGCTGTGTATCAGCATTCCTCAAATATGTGGTTAGGTACTTCTGAATGTCCTTCTGGTGGACATTCATTGTCTCTGGGAAGGTGAAAGACTTCACAACCGTTCTCACAGTTGGTTGCAGGGTTTCGTATATAGTTGTGAGGTCCTGAAGGCTGTGCCCAACGGTGCTGAGTATTTTTGCCCATTGTTCAATGACAAGGCAGGCTCTTGAACAAGCCTTTTGTGGGCAAGCTCCTGGAGGATTTCATTGACATTGCTGGCATTCTTCTGCAGCTGTGGTTATCTAGGATCTCAATTAATTCTCCTTGGTCGACGCTGTTAAAATCGGATCTCCATGATTCAAACACTGTAAGCTCAGACTCAGGCATGTATTTGAGGACATTCTCCACTACATCGCTCTTCACATATCCAAAGGCAGCTTGCTCTAATATGACAGGCACGATTTTCACAGGAAGATATTTCTCCCTCGCCCATCAAAAAGCAATGGATGTGACCAACTCCACTACGACCCACGGGAGCTTTTCCACCCAGCTGCCGCCCTTGAGGCTGGCCCGGAGAGCAGCTTTCATTGAGTGATGGAACCGCTCACACAACCCAATAGCCTGTGGGTGATAGACTAATGGGGCTTCACCCCTAGGATTTCTGCAACTGCGCTCCAGAGCTCCGACGTAAACTGTGGGCCTCAGTCCAAGGAAACGTCGGCTGGGGCATTGAACTTGGCGACCCAAGTCCCAATGAACGCCCGAGCTACCTCATCCGATGTCGTTGATGACAGTGGGACGACCGGCCAACATGTGGTTCGGTCTAATATGGTGAGGAGGTGTGTGAAACCACGGGACAGAGGAAGAGGTCCCACTAGGTCCACATTAACATGATCAAACCTCCTTTCTGGAACCGAGAACTGTGCCAATGGGGCCTTTATGTGGCGGTGCACCTTTGGCGCGTTGGCACACCACACAAGTCCTGGCCCACTTTCTCACATGCTTCTTAAGGCCGTGCCAGACAAACTTCGCTGCCACCAACCTCTGAGAAGCCTTCTTGGCGGGTTGACAGACCATGAATAGTGTCAAAAACCTGCTGTCTTTATCTGGTGGGAATGACCGGCTGTGGCTGACCTGTGGAGACGTCGCACAGGAGCGTGGTGCTTGTTTCGCCTAAAGAAACCTCCTCCAATCGCAGTCCCGTTGTTGCCGTCTTCAATGCCTGAACGTCTGGGTCTGAAATTTGATCCTCAGCAATCCTGGCATAGTCCAGTCCCAAATGAACAGGCCCAATTATGGCTCTGGACAGGTTTTGCTTGCCCGCCACATGTTGTATATCCGTGGTAAACTCTGAAATGAAGGAGAGCTGGAGCTGCTGGCGTGCGGACCATGGTTCGGCCCTCTTACTCATAGCGAATGTCAATGGTTTGTGATCCACAAAAGCTGTGAACTGCCGAGCCTCCAGCAGGAACCGGAAATGACGAATGGCAAGAAAGAGGCCAAGGAGCTCTCGATCAAAGGTGCTGTACTTCCGCTCGTTAGGACGCAGCTGTCGACAAAAAAAAGCGAGTACTTGCCATGCCCCTTTCACCCACTGCTCGTACACTGTGCCAACCGCATAGTCCAAAGCGTCCGTGGTGATGGTGATCGGAGCCTTGGATGATGGATGTGCCAGCATTGTTGCATTTGCCAGAGCTGTCTTGACATCTACAAACGCCTGGGTCCTCTCCTCTGTCAAGTCAACAGCTTGTTTGACAGCCTTGCCTTTCAGGGCTTCAAAAAGGGGCCGCATCAACCATGCCACCTGGGGGATAAAGCGATGGTAAAAGTTCACCATGCCTAAAAACTCCTGCAGGGCCCTCACTGTGAGCGGGCCTTGAAAGTTGGTCACCGCGTCCACCTTCGATGGAAGGGGAACCGCACCTTTAACCCCAAAACGATGTTGCGTTGCCATGGTTACGATAGTGCTCATAAAGGGACCATTTCACTCCTATCGTAAACCATCATAGCAATATCCCTGTGAGTCCTAACCCGTTAACTTCCCGCTACACGACTAGTCTTGCTGAATTATGTCCTTGTCTCCAAGAAGAGTCCACTACAATAGTATCTCATAATTATGAGATAGTAAATCGAAATTATGACTTACAGGATCTTATTTTTTTCATCACAGTGGCAGAAATGGGCTTCCATATATGTTGTTCTTCCACTGGCTCTAGTTCTTTTGCCTTTGGATTTTTCTCCTCCAGATTCTGTATTTTCAACGGGTAGTCCAATGGTCCCACTTGCTGCATCACCCGATTTGGCCCTTGCTATCTAGGAGCTAATTTTGCAGTGAAGGACTTCTCTGCTTTGGAGAGAGGATGGGCTCGTAACCAGACTCAGTCTTATTCCCCAAACTCCATGTCTCGTCTGGGATTATCATAGTTCTTTTTGTATAGCGAAGTCAGGCCGGGTCAAGGTTTTTGGACACAAATGAAGATAGACCCTCCAGCTGCGTGATCATGGTGTAGGTGGTCATGGTAGGTGTGTCAGGTGCAGGCTCTCAAGGTTGCAGCACCACATCCAGGGGCCCTCTTAGTGGATGACTGAGATTCATAGCAAACTGGAACTCTGGGTGGTATTTATCCCAATGTTTATACTTAGGATTCGATCATTGTTTTTAAGCAGTTCACTCTCTCAGTGAGGTTGGTCTGGGGATGATAGGCAGATATTCATTTGTGTCTCAGGTTTTGCACACCATTTGGATACTGAATCTCAAAAAAGCCGTTGAAGGGGTTTTTGTGGGGGAGGTTTTCCTGTACCGATTTGTGATTTGGGGCTTTTCAACATACATTTAATTGAATTGAATGAGAAATGACCATTTTCACAATATATTAAAAATACAACACTGAATTTTGAAGAAACGCCTATATTTACTTGGGGGGAATAACATCCATAAACATAACATAAACACAAACAAAATAGTTTTCTGCTATTTCCTTGATTTTATGGATTGTAAATTCTTTTACTTAATAATCTCACTATTAATTGACACTTTGACAATTTTGTCCTTGTTACATTAATGCCAATAAAGCATGTTGAATTTAATTGAATTAAATTTAACTGTGAGAATACAATGTGTGTTCAGGAAGGATGAGAGTAACAGGGTGTGGTAATAAAGACAAGCAGACAGGATGGAGGCAACAGGAAAAGGAAATAGTCAACGTTCAAGGTGACTGAGAGACAGAGGCACATCCACATTTTTGGACTGATAAAAGAAGCTCACAGCTTAACAGTAAATAGCAACAACAGTGATCGTCATCTTTATTATTACATGTGAATCTAATAAAAAATGTGGAGTTACTCAGACAGTAGGCGTACACACACCACCACAGCTGCTTTTCTATAAGGGTCTGTTTTAGCTGGCTGCCTGGTAACCTCACAGGAACTGCAGGAAGTGGCTGTGCCCAGCAAAGAAATACTCTTCCACATAGCCCCTGTAAAACCTCAAACTATCAGTGTTACACTTTTTACAGATTAAACAAATAAAATGTTAATCAGTGAGCTTTAGAAATGCTGGTAAGTAGGTTTTGGTAACTTTTGACAAAGTCAGACTAGCTGTTTCGCCGTTTCCAGTCTTTATGCTAAGCTAAGTTAGGGCAGTGCACCATAACTTTACTGTGATTTTACACATAAAAGTTGGTGAAAAAAGTCGCTGTTCATACCATTCCTAGCATGTGAAACTACCATTGAAGTGGCCTGAACCTAAACATACCTTAACCATGCAGGTGTCACAATTTTAATTCTAAATTGTAAATCTATAAATTCACCTGAAGAGTGTACAGCCACGCTTGCGGCTCTGAGGCTGTACAAATGAATAAGAGGTACATCTATTTTCTTATCCTATCTCCTAAAAAATTACGTTCCCATACACGTAATCTGCATTCTCAATTACGTTTCGAGGAAAACACATTTTCTCTTAGATTACGGTCGCATTTTTTAACAGTTTAAAACACATGGATAACATTAAATAAAAAACAGAACAAAACGAAAACGCAAGAAAACTACCTGGTTAGGTTAACAAAACTTTTTGGTTTAGTAAAATACTTAGTGGTGTGGCTTAAAGTGATACATTTGTTATGTTGTGTAAGCTATAAACCTAAATTTAAATAAATCAACATCGACTTTTGGTTTATCTACGGGCCACGGACAGCAGTCTCCTGGGTAATACTCCTGTGGTTGTTTGACCCATCCATACACCCTGACCTCCTCCTACGTAGACTTCAGCCGACGATCGTTAGAAATGTATTTGTGATACACCAAAACCATGGACTCCCTGGACGCATAATCCGCAATGCAGTTTTGTCAGGGCTGCTTTTTTACACACATATGAAACATTTTTTTCCATCTTTATTCGAGAGTTTGTTATTTCTATTTGAGAACATTGACTCATTGATTTAACTTTAGAATTTGAAATGCTTTCCCTGTCCAAATTCCCCTACCAATAGAATGCCAGGTGTAGTATTGACCAATGAAATGCTTAGCTTCATGTGCATTTGCTTTACTTTTTAGAGCATTTACATAACTCAGAGGGAAGGCAAAATATTCTGTGGTGTTGATTTTTTTTTTCTTGCGTAGCACTTTGAGCTGCATTTTATGTTATGAAAGATGCTATGTAAATAGAGATTATTATTAGAAAGATTATACTGGGGGAATGGCCAATCCTGCTTTTAACTTTTTTATTTCAATAGTTTTATGTTACGCATGGTGAGTTTTTCAATAAATGTTGTCACTTTTCCAGCATTACTCAAAACACTCATAATTAGTAAGTGGTATGGAATGAGGTCAAAACCTGTAGCCTCAAATCCAAAATCTCTAATCTGATAGATTAAATAAATTTACAAGCAGTTGAATTGGCTGGAATCGAGTGATAATGAATCATGAATAAATCACTTTGTCATCATGAATCACTTCTTTATGAGCAGCTTTAACCTTATCAGCATGGTTGTGATCGTTAATACGGCCAAGAAGAGCAAGATAGGTAGTTATTTCACAATGACCAGTAAGTGAATTAAAATAAATCATTTCAAATATATTTTTTCACCACTTGTTGGTGCTGATGTTCTATTATTATAATAATAATAATAATAATAATAATAATAATAATAATATTTTTAACCTTTATTTATATAGCAAATGTCATAACATAAAATGGAGTTCAAAGTCTCTAAATTGCTGTCTGTCTCCTGTCTGCCCTGTTAAACAGTCATCAAAGAATTGGAGGAATGGGGCGAATGGAGGGACGGAGTCAAGGAACCGGGGAGAGGGACAACTGGGGGGCATCACATGGGGGAGAGAAGAGGGGAAAGCTCCGGTGATGGAAGGAGAAAAGGAAGGTAGGAGGTTAATAATGGGGACTGAATAGAGGCTTTACAGGGACAGACACACAATCACACGCACACTGGATTAAGGCTGTACACTTGAAAAGGCCCACATTAGACAAACTGTTAACGATACAGACCTGGCATACATATGCTCATGCTTCCTCTGTAGTTCACAAGAATTTCAGGGATCTATTCACTTAATATTTCATGTCATAAATCTAATCCATTGTCACGCTTGTCTGAGTGAGAGGATTTTCCAAAGATGGACAAGGAAGACAAAGAAGAAGAATTCTCCTCAGTTCCACTGTGGAAATTCCTCATCAACTTGTGAATAAAATGACTTGGCAGTCATGGAAATAGTGGCAGACATCAGCATGATTGGATTTCATTCGTTTTTTTTCCTTTCTGTCATTCTTCTTGCCCAATGGGTAGCCTAAAGGTGCTAAAACTACATCTTTGGCTTCTCTTGGAAAAATGTTTTCTGAAATAATCCGTCTTTAGCAGGGCAGAGAACAGTGGCATAAGTCCACGTATTGAATGGTCATGCACATGTTGAAAATACTAAATACCAGATAATTAAATTATTGGCCAAATTGAAAGCAACTGCAACATAATAGTGTGTAATAGAATGTCCTACTGATGCAATGAAAGACTGGGAAGCTCTCAGGACTTTTTTCATTTCGGTTATGTTGCTAGAAGTGTAATGTATGGACATATTGAACCTCAACATAAACCATACTGTTTTATCAACGCAGCAGTAGCTAATTTTAGCTAACTTTAAATATGTATAGATATTAAGTGTGTCAATGACAGTGCCAAGTCAGTGTGTTGTCTTTCGGACTGTTACATTTTAGCATGTCCCATCATCACGTTATTGCCAATATTCTGCAAAGATTACATAGGCTTGCTTCGTTTCAGGTACATGACTGCACTCGACTGTACACAGTCCTCATCCTGTACCAAAATGCATTCTAAAGTTCAGCTGAAGCTAATGTGAGGCTTCAGGACTGTGGATTATGTCCCCATTTCTCACAGTGTCTCCAAGAACAGTTAAAAAAACAAAAGACCAAAACCATCATCAGACCAACACAAAACCAGACCAGAACCCAGAATCCTAACAGTGAAATGACCTGAAAGTATCTAAGTGGCCGCCATGATAAGAGCTGTTCGAATTATCTCAATGCTAAAGAGAGGTGTTTCAATGCTTCCTTTATTAGCTCCTTTAGCATAGGAAAGTAGACAATTCCACCCCACAATTCCTTGCGGCGGCAAAATTTAAAGTGATGCACCATTCGGCCGTTCACGAGAATAAACGATCATGACCGACAAACGCAGATCATGCAAGTAACCGTGGTCATAACTTGGAAATGTTTAGATGTTGTGAACTTTCAATAATCTGTTAAACCTACTGGCAAACTACAAACGTTACATTGCTGTTGCTGAAAACTGACGTATGCTATTTGATACGTTCTTTTTGGCGTTGTACTGCCAGCTAGCCCTCATTCTTTTATTTTACTTCAGTTACAGATGCTGAAAGATGTTTTGTAGTGTTTCATAAACTATTGTATGCATATATATTATCTTATGATCAGATAATAATCTGCATATAAACCATAACACCGAAGTCTGTTTTTTCAACAAAAAGTGATAGGAGACAGAAATTCAACTAGAACCAGGTTAGCAGGTCATTAGCTGGTCTTGTTGGATTCACCTGGTGGATCAGCTGGATCAAGCTGGTTTAACTGGTGATCAGTGTCGTGGTTGTGTGGGGCTGGACCCAAGATCCAGAACACAGGAGCAGTTCACAGTTGTTCTATTGACACTGAATAGGGGTGGAAATGGTAAGGGTCGGGGTTAGGCGTGGGAGCAGAGTGGCAGGCGGGGGAGGTGTCGGGCAGGTCAGGGGGAATCCAGGCGGGCAGGTGGCCAATCGGTTCGGCAAGGCTGGGTCCAGGGGGGGTTCTGAGAGGAGCAGAGAGCCTAAGGGAAGTACAGGTCAGACAAAGTCGCAATAAACAATTGGCGGGATATACGCTTGGCCGTAGCTGTCGGCCACTGCGTGAAGACTGAGGATCAGGCGAGGACTGAGGTGAAGAGCTAGGGTAGACATGCTGTGGGGTTTGATGAATGGATGGGTTGCATGTGTGCTGGTTAATTGGCAGCAGGAGGTGAAGGGTAGGCCACGCCCAGGCAGACACACACACACACGCACACACACAGGACAAATAGGGGACCAAAGGGAGGGAGAACTGGCAGGATACTAGGAGGCACAGTAGAGATCATGACAATCAGTTGGTATTGCTGGTGTAAGTCGTCAGTTGACTGCAGACAAGTATGGCCATGCTGGATGGTTTCATACCAGCATTATTTCCTAAAATTAAAAAAGATTGGAGTTGACAAAGGCAATGGTCATGGCTAGGTTTCTGAGTGATTATATCTCTAAAGGTATTACAGTATTAAGTCCTTTATTATATTGTATTTGATATGATTACTGATATTTTTCAAAATATTGTATATTTATTGTTCATCATATGTTTATATTCTGCTTTGGCAATATTGGTTTCTGATCTCTCATACCAATAAAGCTTATTTGAATATCAATCAGTACTAGCCAACCACATCACAGTATGGCAGGACCATGCCAAGAACTGGTTCTGCTGCGCGGTGCAGTTTGATGGGCAGGTCAGTTGTTTCTGGAGTTCCGAAGGAATTATACCCTGGTTTAAAAAAGTTGTATCCAAGTTGCAGAGATAACATCACCGGGGTAAAGCTAGAGGCTAGTCAGGCCTAAAGCAGATGTTGGTGAGATGAAAAGAACTGATGTTCGCAGAAAATGTATATGTCCATAATTTCGGTTAACAGAGTAAGACCACCTGTTGAGGACTTATTGCTGCAGAAGGTGTGTGTGTGTGTGTGTGTGTGTGTGTGTGTGTGTGTGTGTCTTCGACTGTCATGCTGACAGGCAGATTGAGGATATGATGAAAGTCCCACAAGACTTCATTTTTGGTGCTCTCAGGAGGATTTTATTTGAGTAACCCCCACTCCCATAAATACATATCAGTAACATGCTTCTTTAGCTCAGTAAATCACATATGGCAGATTCTCACAAGATTAAGATCACACATGACCTCCGGAATTATTACAAATTACCAGCGGTGCCCAGGTAAAACTAGTCTCGGGGGGGAATAGGGCTGAAGACTAGACAATTTGAGCAGGCCCTCTTCACAGCAGCCATTTTGTCACAGGTGTAATTGATAAATGGCTGCCTATTCATGTCAGATCAGACCTTTAATTGTAAATTAACACGCCCCTCACCACCTGCCTGATATGCTTAAACGTTATACTCCAACTGTTACTGTAACTGTATGTCAACAGGAAGCTCAGGATGAGGCTTATTTGTCAAAGTAGAAGTCCCCAATTCTCCCTGTATGTTAACCGGAAGCTCAGGGTTAGGTTTGTTTTTGCAAAAGAAAAGCCCCTAACAGTCACTGTATCTTTACAAGAAACTAGGGAGGGACCTAGTATTTCCCAAAATAAAACTACTAATATTTCAACTCTAGTCAGTGGTTTGACCCCAGCTGATGTTTTATCCCTATTCCAACAAAAACTAATTAGAGGAAATCTCAACCCCTTCTTAGTACACTTCTTGTGTATAGCTGCTTCAGCATCCGAAAACCTCATCTGGATCCCTCTCCACAAGAAACGGGTGCAGTTCAAAGTCATCTAATAAAACATCCTTCCATATCATGTTCAGTGCGTACATCAGAACCGTCTACTCACTTGAATTCAGTCGGCTATTTGTACCACCCTTATTACGAAGTGCGTCAGGCTGTGGTTCCACTAGTTTTGAGGCGCTTGTCCAAACTGTAACATTGTTTCATTGCTATTGGCCCGTCCCCTGTTTCTACAGAAAAATATTACCGTAAATTCTCTAATAGTGGAGGGCCTTGATTAGTCTGGTGGAGTTTGGTGTGATCAACTCAACCCCTCTTATGACCCCTCTAATTTCTTTGATCTAACGTGACCCTTCCACAGATCCACAGCAGTAGTGGGTACGGTATTTATTTCATGTTTATTTAAAATAATTTCTTCTCTTTAATCAATAAAGCCTAGCGCATGTTCAGTTTGGAAGACTCTCTTTACACTCTCATTCATTCACAAATCTCTGTCTCTCTCATACTTTGGCTTCAGCCTCATCAGCTGATTATGGGCATAACAAACCAGATTCTGCCTATCACAATTGTTGCAACGGTTTTCCTCTCTGCTGCTGTCAGTTCAGTACGAACCACGTTCACCTCAAGTCTCCATCATATCCAGTCTTCTCATTCAATCATCGGCTCTTCAGCAACTGCCTTCATCACCACCACAACCAGTATTTAGACTCCAGTGAGAAGAATTCCTGATGTGACCATAGCATCACTTCCCCTTTCCCCCTCACCAAAGACTTTTCACTATTCATCTCATCATGTATGTGTAAAGGATTCAAGGATAATTTATTTTCATTATGCGTTGCACAATGAAATGCAATTGTAGCCCATTCGCTACACAAGTAAATACATAACAAACAACAAAACAAATACTGTAGTACGCTCCTGTGCATTTTTTTTATTTTCTTTAAGAGAAATGAAAATAGAAGCAACAAAACAATTATCTGGGCAATATGGCCGACATCTTCACATTAAGCATTTGACATCAGGGAAACTTTTTTCATCAACACTGACTATGTTTGAGCACCAAACATCATTGATGTAAACCAAGTCTGCCTCCTCTTGTCCCACCGGAGTCCTGCATCCTGCTGCGGTGCACCCATCAAGTGCCACTGCCAGGTCTCTGTCAAGATGTCACAGACCTCCTGTTGCTGGGTTAGCGGGAATTTTCCTGCAACCGGACATTAGCCAGGAGCACATTGGGTGATGGCATAGCCTGAGGTCCTACCTGGGTTAGCTTAGCTTCCATCTCGGTTCTCCTCCTTCTCGTCTCTGCTTTCAGAGGCATTTGGTTTGACAGGTCTGGCTGGGTGGTCCGCCGTGAGCAAGGATCATCTCAACGTCCACTCCCTATGAATTAATCTAATCCCCATGTTTCGTTCTTCGATATTGATGAGTGTATTCTGTCATATGCCATAAGCGCACCTGTAATAAAGACGAAAAGACAATAATTGTTACCCAAGATGTTGATTACTGTTAGGTTGTAATAAAATAAAATGACTTACACTTGTAAATAAGGAATGTCTATGTATAAATTACGATACTTAAAAAGGATAATTAATAAGGAATAGTGAGCCTTATGGGAAGGAGTATGCGTGACATAGAAGACAGCCACATTGAGTTTCTTACTTAGACTTAGTTCAGGTATGCATGGAATGAGATAGAGAGAGGGGGATGGATACTGAAGTCTCCGAGATGAACACAAAGGGCAATAAAACAACTCCACTTGAGGGGGGTTGTTCAGCTCAACTTTACGAGAGGGTGGAGAGATGACTTCAAGTGCCATTAGGTCTGGGAGAGGCCTATGCACCGACAACCAATCCGAATGCTGATTCTAGCCATGTGAAACTTTAGCCGAATATATGTTGTAAAACTGAGCCAATGAGAGGCGACGATGTACATTTTTCATTGGACTATATAATCAAATGTACTGGTCAGTTCGAGGCTCTCTTAGGTCAATACGCGCAGACAGTAACTCTCTTCAGGCTTCTGTTGAGTGTCTGTGGACCGCGGTTGGCTTATGAACCCTCAGCTGAGAATTGCTCACTCAGCTGAGAATTATGCACTGTATTACCAACTTTTATTAAATAGATTTTTGTTATAACTTCCTGAATCCAGATATTCTCTTCCAAGTCCGCCCAAAGATTATGAATACTAACATTACATTTAAACCTAATTGGTAATCAGTTGAATATGCCTTTCAAGTGTGAAAGTGTTGTTGTTCTCACAGAATGAAGTAATCAAATGACTGTTAAGTACTGAAAATATATGGTATGGCCACACTTATAAAGTGTAACAAATACAGGCAAAACATTTACAAAGTCTAGTTTCACTTAAACATTGTAAATACATTATTTGTACTGAACCATCAGACATATTTATATGTGATTTACACAGCAGGCGAGCAGAGACAACAGGAATGAGGGGTTCAAATGAGGTTTTAATTGTGCTTTTCATTGTTTAATGAGGCAACATCACCAATAAAGAAGAACATAGTTGGCCACGAACAAAAACATTCATCACAACAAGTTCAACAGAAATGATCCTATACATCATGGGTTGAATCTGAAGCAAGCTTCTTCTCCAGCAGCTGTATTCTCAGCCGTGTCTCTTTCTGCTGAAGCAATCTGCTTCAACTGCTCCTCAGCAACAAAGATTAGCTTTGCTGCCCTTTCAGTCTCCATTTTCAGCAACTTTTCATAGTAGTCCTCTCTGTCAGCATGCAGCTCTCTGTTGCACAAACTCTGGCCCACTCACCTCTTCCAGAGGTGGGGCTGTGCTGGTGCTGCTCCCTTGTAAGGGACACTCCCCTTATGAGAATAAAATGGCCTTTTTGTGCACTTTAGACATTCTAAACAATAATTAGTCAATAAAACACATTAAGAAGCTCATTTCAGTATGTTACCTTGCTGTTGGGGTCCAGTTCACCAGTGATGGTTTGTGTACGATGGCATTGCTGGGTGGGGATTGTGGGAGTGAGTGAACTCTGAAAGTAGAAAGTGAGAGAGTATGGGGTTAGGTCATTTTCATGACACTTTCAGTAGCCAGAGAATTAGAATTCTTTTTATGGATACAAAACATATCATCAATGACAACAGAGTAGCCTAAATAACCCCCCAAACAGTGCACTTTGGAATTAACCGTGTAATTTGTTAAGTGTTTTAAGTATTGAAGCAGTTTGTGCACATGTAACCTCACGTTACCTAAAGAGAGTTTGCAGCGTCCACAGGCACACAATAACGTTAGTTGGCTAACTAGTGTTTGCTTCACGAGTAAATGACTTAATTCCAATTAATTCCCTTTTAAAAGTTTAACCACAGCCCATCACATACATCAACAAAGCCAGCTAGCTTGCTAACCCGCTATCTACTAACCATAGAAGTGAATGGAGCCAAGTTAGCTCCTATTAGCATGACCAAAGCCTAATTAATGATGGTTAGGCAATCGTTTTAAGTAGGGGACATTTCAAGTAGCTGGATCGCTAGACATTTTGGTTGCCATTCGTATAGTATTAGAAAAGCTGCATATTAGACAACCATTTACTTACATTTGGACAAGTAAGCTGGACCAACACCTTTCCGCAATGTTTTTAGTTCAGTCCAGATCCAGGTGCTGGGATTTGAGATTTGGAAATCCCTATCTGATCATATCGGGATCACCGTGATCCAACCTAACTATGTTTTAAAACACCAGGACAAAGTCAGTGAGATCATATTGTTCCTTGACTGAGACAAGGGAGCTAGCAGAAAACTTTGTAAAGTTACTTATTGATCAATCAGTATACAGTTAAATATGTCCATATTTTGAATAGAGCAGATAATCAGCATAGACTTTGCATTTGACATGATGTGAGCAAGACAAAAATAGCATTAAAAGAAGAAAAGAAAAGCTTTAGGTCATATGCTTTTGGGAAGCCCTGTTGCCAAGTGATTAGCGCTTGTTTCTTTTTTTTCTTTTTCGACAGCAGGTAACAATAAAAATATTTAAAAGCATTTAGGTGTTGGAAATGTCAATGCACAGACAATGACCTCATTTCCACCTGTTGTTAACATGTGATCTGGATATTTTACTTGTATAAGGAAAATGCACTACGAGTGACAGTGAAAATTGTCACTCGTAGTGCTAAACTCACGAGGAATAATCAACTCTGCAGTTCCTCTCAGCTCATTGAAGCATTTTTTGCATCTTGAAGCTCATTGTTTTAGTTTTACAGGCCACAACTGTACTGTTTGGGTTCTGTCTCAGCGCTCTCTCATTAACCGAGTTTCCAGCCACACCAAGCAGCTTACGTAAACCCACTGTACAGCTAAAGGGCAAACGTTGTTGGAGAGAAAACCAAAGCTAAAAGGAGAGTGATTATTAGACTTAAATTCATTAGGTGGACACAAACTCGACTTCAAATAATTGGTAATGTTGCTCTGTGTCTTCTGAATGTGTAAAGAGGCAACTGTCTACTAACATGTTAGAGCCCTTGAACATTGGGGGGGTGGTAAGGAGGTTGTCACGTGAGACT
This sequence comes from Ophiodon elongatus, assembly GCA_016806645.1. Lineage (NCBI taxonomy): Eukaryota > Metazoa > Chordata > Actinopteri > Perciformes > Hexagrammidae > Ophiodon > Ophiodon elongatus. Next base: position 254,390 of record JACSYO010001732.1, read on the forward strand.
GGCCGTGTGCCTTGTAGTGATCCCTCAAGAGTATCCTGCATCGCTTCCATCCACCTAAGATTTACTGTTTGTGGTCTGCCAACTCTGTCAGTGAATTGTTCATGTTGAGATCTGACCACAAGAGCAGAATGAAACTAGCGGGAGGGCTTTTTTAATACCAGGTGTAAATAAGCTGGCCGCATAATCAGATGTAATTTTCCAGGTAACATATCCAGATAAAGATAACATGTTAATACCAGGTTGATATGGGGTACATTGGAAATGTAGATTACAAGTTATTTAATCTCTTTAGCCACCTCCTTTTACAAAATCAAACAATTATTGTCTTACAACTGCCACTTTCACTTAAATGTGTTCATAAACTTTTTTCATTCAATAAGAAGGAATGAATACAAATGGCTATCGATATCAACAGTGTCACAATTCTCAATTCCATTTTCAAGAAATAGACTAACTGAAATGATGCCATCATACTGTGGATAATGTCCACCCCCGTGTATGTAGCCACGGTTAGAGTCTGAATAAAAGCTCATTTTCCTGCTTCCAGCCCAGCATGTTTATTCAGTCAGAGCTCCATTTTGTCACTTTGTCTTGGCAAGGCCCGTAAACCGCACTGCCAGAGCCAGTCTGCCTATACGGTGTAACTGATTTAAGGCGGATTAGAGATTCCTGTGCTAAGCCTGAGAGAATCCTCTCAAATATTCACAGACAGACTGAATTAGTGAAAGAAACAATAGCCATTTTCAATGCATCTTATGTAAAATGTTTTTGTCCTGTGATACTTAAAGCCACAGTAGGAGGCTGGCTTTAAGCATCAAGAACATATGACATGATTATAATCTAAAGCCACTCAAACTCAAGACATTTCTGGATGGTATTTCAAAGAAAGCATAATTTAAAAAGGCCTTACTGGCTTTACAAAAAAATATCACAACTGTTTTCCTCAAGTGTGAAGTTCTTGTTTCCTTCTGGCTTTCCTTCACTATGACTTTAACTAATTCTTGGAAAAGCTTTTGGCTCCTAGTTTACATCTTTTTTTCTCGTGCTTGTCAGCTCTGAAAGAAATATACAGTAACTTCTTATAGAGATGAAAGAGTAAAGACAAAATGTTATCGTGGTGCAACATCAATTAGATTCAGATACGCCTTTCACATATGTAAACCATGAACTCATGAAAACATGAGCAATGAGAAATGTAGCTTGGGAACCAGCCTTTTGTTATGATTATCTCAAACACATACACACTGAATCTACAGTAAATTGATTTTATGTCTAATAAATAGGAGGCGAAAGGCTAGCACTGACATCTGACAGCAAAAGGGACGGCCCTTCTGAGTGGAGTTTGCATGTTCTCCCCACGCTTCCTCTAACAGTCCAAAGACATGCACTTTAGGTTCATTGATGACTCTAAATTGCCCGCAGATGTGAATGTGAGCGGAGTGAATGGTTGTCTGTCTCTTGTGTTGCCCAACGTCAGCTTGAATTGGCTCCAGCCCCCCACGACCCTGAATGGGATAAGAGGTTACTGATAATGGATGGATGCCTACTAGATCATAAAAAATGTTAACACTACTTCACAGCTTAATGGCCTGTATTGTTCCTATAATATCAGTCAGGACTTAGACCATATGTGGTATATATAAATATATATTTATATACACTCACCGGCCACTTTATTAGGCACGCCTGTTCAATTGCTTGTTAACACAAATAGCTAATCAGCCAATCACAGGGCAGCAACTGAATGCATTGAGACATCTAGACTTGCTGGAGTTCAAACCGAGCATCAGAATGGGGGGTGGGAAAGAGAGAGAGAGAGAGAAAGAAAGAGAGAGAGAGAGAGAGAGAGAGAGAGAGAGAGAGAGAGAGAGAGCGCGCGCGAGAGAGCGAGCGAGCAGAACGTCTCCGCTGGACTCGCTGCTGGTTCCCCGGGTCTGAGCTCTGAGCTCCGTCCTCCACAAGGCGGTAAGTGGCGCTGGCTCTACGCGGCTTGTCCCTAAGCGGCTTCAGCCTCCATGAGACAACTGGTCAGTTATGAAGCTACTCTTTGATGTTGATGTTGCTCCGGTGGTCGGGTCTTTAGGAGAGGTGTCATTTAGACATTCGCAGCCTGTCTTGTACGGTGTTGGCGGAGGGCACGCGGGCACCGAGGAAGGCTATACATGGTACCAGCGAGGAAAAACTCCGACACTAAGCAAGTTGGCAACTTTATTTTATATTAGGCTTTCTTCAGTCGCTTTTCGGGGCAGTTTTTGAAATACTTACCTGTATGAATACTGAAAACCAGACTTTTTTTGTCCGTAAAATGATACCTAATTCCTCCTTTGCCTCAGTGTTCCGGTACTGATGGTATGTGAACGTTGCTGCGGTCTCGCGCACCACAGATGCTCGTTGTTTCACGTCGACAGCAAAGTGTTAAACGGTAACTTGTATAGAAGTTTTTATATTAGGGTTTTAAAAAATAGTGACCTTTTCATAAAGTAGTTACTAGTAGTTGTTATTGTGATAAAGGGCCCGTGGATAAGTTCATATCAATATTCGGGAACTCTTATTTTCACGGAGGTTTAAGGTGAGTCGCGTTCAAGTGTCGCTCAATGCCGTTGAAACGACGCTTTCTATGTTAATGTTGGCGAAGCTTTCTGGATTTGGTGATTTTTGTCGTGCTAATATCTGGAATTATTGTGACTTTATTGAGTCGCCTATAACATTTTAGACTTCATCAGTGAGAAAAGCTTGAAATCTTCATGAGAAGAGGAGTGATGCTGACCCATTCCCACTCATTCATCGCTCTCTCTCTCTCTCTCTCTCTCTCTCTCTCTCTCTCTCTCTCTCTCTCTCACTCACTCACTCACTCACTCACTCACTCACTCACTCCATCTTGGTCCTTCGTTAAGGTATTTAGAAGATGTAAGATTTCCTTCAAATTTCACATCCATGTCCTCACATCATGTAGCATCAGTCAGATAAAATATAAATTCCCCATATTGTACTCATGTCATATATAAGCAGAAAAGCAGTGCTTTGTGTGTGAGCTCTTTCCTTCCCTGGTGTGTGCTGCTGGGATGCAGTGAGTGTAATGTGTGTGTCCGAGCTGTTAGGCGTGTGATCCAGCATGTTGCTGGTAGCAGGTCTGGGTCAACCAGCAGCATCCAGTCAGGCTGCTCAGTGTCTCTGTGACCTCCCTGGAGCCGGTGGGGTTTGCAACATCTGGAAAGATGTATAACAACAGTGTTGATTCTAATGTTAATCACAGAATTTGTTTCCATATTCTCTACTTTGAAGAGATAACGAGTTTGTAAACAAAGACAGATTTTTTAATACATATACTGTTTTCATCGGTATTCAGGATTTTTTAATGTTTTTAATTTCACTTTTCGTATGGAGCAAAAACGTCTCAAAGCAGCATGACGTCATCTTTAAAGTCAACACTGAAATATTAGTCATAACCGGTCAGGTTGAGTCAGAAGCTTTTAAAGCATGAAGCAGATTTACTGGCTTATTTTACTGACAGATACCTCTAAAAGGGCTCAGTAAAACAGCAGTTGTTTAGATTTTAGTTGTAAAATTAGTTACTTTTTAATTGTGTAGAATAATAAAGAATTCAACTCTTAACCCTTAAAAATGTAACTGTAGAAACCAAATGGACGACTGGAATTTTAAGACCTGGTTGCTATTTCAGACGCCACGCTCCATGGACTTCTACTTTGCAGGTTTCTGGGTTTCCCATCATGCATGGCAGTGCCTTAGAAATGTACTCAGTGCTGGCATCCATCCTCCCTATTACCCTAACCGTGTTATGAGTCAGTCCTCACAAACATTATAATCCTCTCCCACCAGCAGAGATCAGTGTGACTTTGTTCTGTACATTATAATTTAATTTAAACAACATTTAAATAATTTATCAGAATACACTGCCAATATGTAAAAAGACAAATCTTAAATCTATTTTCTTCTTGAGCGGATGTCTTCAACAGGGGGTCCGCGGAGGTACTGCAGGGGGGTCGTGACATTTTTGGTTGATTGGACAATTATTTTTGTTTTTGGAATATTTTTATTCCCCAATTATTTTTCCACAAATTTAAATGTGTTTAAATACACATTAACATGAATCCAACATATTGTAGCGAATTGATAAATGGAGGCAGAAGATGTTATCTTTCAGTAAATAAAAAAACAATATATAAAAATAAAAACCTCACTTTGAATAGCTTGTATGCATGATTATCATGCAATTGACAAACAATGTTGATATTGGCATTGGTATCAGTTGACGAGGTGTGTTTCTGAACAGGCAGTGGCACGGCCACCCTACTCACTGTACCTCGCACATGTTTAAAATAAAAACATGAATATATGAACCTGTGTATTATTTGAATAGCTTAGCATTGAATGCACAATAACAAGGTATGTTTATACATGGCACGAGGCCCAGTTTAATATAAAACACAATTTTATACAATATATATAGTAGGGGGTTCCTGCTTCTCTCTCGTGCTGCTGACCCTGACCTCAGCGGTCTTTAAAGCAAATCATAACTTACATAACTAAAAAAAAAAAAAGCCAAGTACTAACAGCAGGGAAAGAATACGCACAATTCACCCAAACTGCTGAAACTCTGAGAGCCAGTGAAAATAACCCCGTCTCCTAACGCCCCGTGTGGTGCCGGTGTGTAGTTCACCTTAGTCTCTATTGGTGTTGTACCACTAGCTGGAGGCCGAGTGCCCGCGTACACTTTCATAGTGTGTTTAAGTGAATTCAGCCAGAACAAAGTGCAGCACAGGGAGTCACAGGGGCTGGTGGAGTGCTGGGTCTGACCCGTGTAACGGCTGGTCTACGGGGGGACAGGGTGGGCCCCTGGGATCAGGCCCCCGGTGCTGGGGTTTACGCTGGCTGAATTTGAGCTAACTGCTAACTGGGGGTCTGTCTCCCGGAGCCGCCGCCCACTCTACTCGCTGTGAAGCAGCCTGCTGGCGGTGGGGAGGACAAGCCCAGGGTGCATGTTATTTTCTCCTTTCTGACGCTTTCATTTTTACTTTCATTTTTCTTATGTTTTAAACTAAAATTCAGGCCAGAACTTATTTCACCTTTGAATAATGGTTCTGTTTTTCTCATGTTTGTGTACAAACAGAAAAGAAAGGAAAAATCGTTCTTGATCTTAGAAACACTGCCAAAACAGCTTAACTCAAGGTCCACTTACTAGTATTTTCCAGGGCTTTCAACCATATCTAAATATAATTTGGAAAACTTTGAGATGCAGAGGCGGTCAAGGAGTTTCAAGTATTCAATTTGTTGAAAGAAGGATGAAGAGCATTGATTAAAATAATACAAGCTAAAGCAAATGAAAAGAGTCAGAAGTTAAAAATAAAGTAGCAAATATTACAAATAAGAAAATAAAACATTATTTCAAGGCCTTAAGGAAAAGTAAGTGTCAGGAGGAGATTTATGGAAGAAGATACAGACACAGCCAGCCTCAGTGACTCAGGTTGTTCACACTAACACTGATGTTGTCTGCTAAGCAGTCAGAAGTCCAGAGAGATAAGCTGGAGCAAGGCCAGGAGGACATTTGCATATAGTCACTACAAACTGAAGCGAGGCGGGGGTATCTTTGTTGTGAGTAAAAGCCTTATTTCAGCACCCTCCCCACACTGGAGGCATTCTCTTTTTGGTTCAGGCAAACAAACGGTGAAGACAAGAAGAGATAAAAGCATGTAATCCCACTGCAACGGATCACTAAACTCACGGCTCGTATCGTGGTCCTGAGTCACGGATCAGATCAGCAGAACAAAAGGGAGCAAACTTCTAGAGATGCTCCGATCACTTCATGTTGCTGCCGACTCAGATTGACTTGTAGCATGAAAGCACCAGAATGTAACCGAATGTAACCTCCTCACGCTAGCTGCTGAGTGTGTGTGTGGCTGAGACGTGTGTGTGACACAACTATTTAATGTCAGATGTGTTGTTGAAGTGTTGAGTGTATAAAGTGGTTCTTCTGAACGCAGCAGCGCTACAGGCCAAGCATCCAGCCCATTCTGAGCAGACATCTTTTCAACAGCCACTGAAGTACTTCCTCTCAGGGGTATATAGTCTATGTAGTATATATAGTCTATATAGTCTATATAGTCTAGTGGTGTAGCGGACCGTAGTGGACCATACGGGTCTTCACTCACGGTTCGGCATGTGAACGGCAGATTAATTCCAAAGTTTAACCATCGTAGTGTGAAATTAAGTTTTACTGTTATACTCTTACTGACATTTAGTAAAGTAAATATAAAATGCTTTCTAGTCAATCTCTGATAATATGACATGGTGAACAACAGATCTGTGTTGGAATCAGCAGGAGGAGAGCTAACCATTCCACTCTGAGTTTAATACCACATCCTGTTAGTTTTGGTCCACAAACCGTTCAAACTCATTTCCGTTGAATTGAACTGTATGTGGATTATTTTTATGACAGGGTGTTTTGTTTTTTTAAATGACAAGAGTTTAATAAATTGATTTTAGCACTGAAGCAATTAGTCAATTTATCGATTAGTTGGTTGGTTTTTCAAGCAAAAATTGTGAAAAATGCAAAATATTTTTTTTTCACCTCGAAGGAGAGACTTTAATTATTTTCTTTGTTATATGTATATTGTGAATTGAATACTTTGGGCTTTTGGACTTTTGGTTGAACGACATTTGAAAAAAAAATCCCCTTAGACTTTAGCTTTCAGGGTTATCTTTGTTGTGATACCTCCAGTGTTATTTGTTAATTATTTACATATTTCATAGCATGAACAATTATTTGATTAATCGCAAAAATTATCTGCAGATTAATTGATGCATAATTGATACATAGTACTGCAGTGTGTGACCGTTCTGTGAAATATCACAGGCAGCAAGAGGAATATTTAGCATTACATATAAATTAAGGACTGGTTTAGAGGAGTGGTGGAACAGACAACACATGCAACCATTGACTGTGAGCTTCAAATGTATTAGAACAAAGCTAAGTTGCTTAGAATCCTGCCAGTTGCCCATGATTACTCACAGTATCACCAGACAGAGTCAACGTATCTACCAGAAATAGAGCAAAGGCTGTTATCAGATATCAGTTGTCTTATTAAAGCAATGAGTACATGATGTGGTCTGACGGAGCAACCACTCCCTTTTCATGATGTAGCTCTGTGTGCTAATGAAGCCCTGACAGTAGCCTTTGTGCTCTGTATGCATGTGGGTGAGAGGTGTGTGTGTGTGTGGGGGGGGGTATATATGTGTATAAGGTGATAACACCATGTGCCTCATCAGGTATATGAAGTGTGGTGATAGTACAGGTGTGTGTGTGTGAGTGTGTGTTTGATAGAATCCATTTTCCCAGACAGTTAGCTGGTTTCTAACCCATAGAGCTCCGTCACCACGGCGATGTAACGGCATGGAGAGCAGAGTCCGAAGGAATGTTTGAATACAGAGGGTGCATGGTTGATATCAGACAACCGTAACAGTTCGCTATCACCTCCTGTCTATAACTGGAGGCAAACTCCTGTGACTAGCTGCAGCCGGTAACACACTGCAGGGAGCACTGACATCAGATGAAGAGGTTTCCTCTGACAGGTTCAGCTGCATCTGTCTGGAAGGGAGCTGATACATGGTTGTTGGAAGACAACTTCAGCCTTCCTCTCTTCTGGCTTGACAGCTCCTCCAATTACAGCATCTGGGCTCAGTGTGTTGTGTTTATAATACAGGAGATCCTGTTCATCACAGCCAGGTCACAGAGAATGTCAGGATCCTGGAGACGGGTTCACCACTTTGACTGAAATCAGATGAGAGGCTTCTGTTCATCCTACATGCTGGCTATCTAATTAGTGTCTGAAAGCCAACCTAAGGATTCCCATCACAGAGGAGAGCTCTGTTGGAAATGAAAAGGGAACAGAGGAAGTAAACAGTGTACTGGTACATGCCATGGACATATAGCTTTGCTAAAGTAGTCCCTAGTTCAAAGGCTATTTTCACACTGACATAATACAACACTACTGAAGTGGAGACATTTTAAGTCCAACTCAAATTAAATAGCATTTTTGTATCTGCCACAGCAGCATATAGGCACACTTGAGCTGAGAAGAAATGAGCAAGCAAAAGGGAGACATTTCAAATCTTTCATTATGCAGTAAAGTCAGCTAGGGTTGTAACGGGATTTTCACAGTATGGTTGTCTCAGGAAATACAAGGCTTTCCCAGTCATTATTATCAGTGACCCTTAAAGGAATCAGAACAGAATTATTATTATGAACAGAATTATAAACCTGATCAAATAAAAAAAAGATGTAGCGTGTTTTATATCTGAAGCACGATGGTTTACATGTTAGCAGCACGGTAAATGAAGTACGAAATGAACAATAACATCAGTTGTGAGCTTTTGAAATAATGTGCGATGGTATTGTAGGTGCCAGACTGCTCCTGTCTGAACCTTGAACTCACACACGTATGTTCCTTTTTACCGATATACGTTTCTAAGCCTACGTCAGTGTTCTCTCAGACAGCAGCTCCACAACACAAGAGCCACAGAGTCTCGAACCTACGAACCTCGGCTTGTTGAGTGAGACGCGATGGTCACTTCACAGGCCTGGGAGCTAATGAGCTGCTCAGCTGCAGCTCAGTGAACAGCATGTCAATTTAATATCAGCTGATGGATGTTTGACTCCTCATTAGCATAAACAACAGGCTGTCTGCTCATGACAAGGCTACAGAGAGCTGTGGTTACTGTCTCCTACGGTTTACGGCTGCATCCACAACAAATCAAACTCCTGGTCTCCAACTCGGTCTGTCTGCTCTTTATTTGGAAGAATCTGGCTGATGTTAAGTTCTTCGAAGAAGCTCCGGATGAACAAAGGACGTCGTGGATCGAACAGTTATAATAAAGTGTATTTAATAAAGTAAAAAGTCGTCGTGATGCAAAGTACAAAATCTCAGCTGAGGATTCGCCGGCTTCTGCGATACACAGTCTGCTCGCAGTTACCTGTCTCTCGCTTCCACCATCGAATCCTGAATCAAAGACGCACATCAAATATATAGCAACAGAAAAGGTGTGAAATCCTCCCATTGGTTCAAAAAAGTAAGTAATGTCCATTGATGCACAGCCGGCACCCAGCAGCATCCTTCCTTGTTATTGGAGCAAAGTTCAGTGCGCCAAAAACTCCCTGTGTGGGGGACTGGGGGGTCTGGGGGGGTCTTCATTAGCATCCGAGAAAAACAGATGTCCTTCTCACTGCGCCGTTATGACCACGCCTCCAGGCACGTGACCTTCTCAGGTGCGTTCAATGCAACTGGTCATTTTGAGTGTCTCTCACTAAATCATGGCGGTACAATTTGGTATTACACTGCATGCATTTTCTCTAATAATTACAGTCTTAAATTTATGGCGGTACAGTGAAGTATTATACTGAAAGCATTTCTTTATTGATTACTGTCGTGTTTTAGAAAGGCTCCGGATGAACAAAGGACGTCGTGGATCGAACGGTTATAATAAAAAGTATTTAATAAAGTAAAAAGTTGTTGTGATAGAAAGTACAAAAAGTCTCAGCTGAGGATTCGCCGGCTTCCGCGATCCACAGTCTGCTCCAGTTACCTGTCTCTCACTTCCACCGTCGAATCCTGAACAAAAGACGCACATTGAATATATATATAGCACCCGAAAAGGTGTGAAATCATCCCATTGGTTCAAAAAGTAAGTAATGTCCATTGGTGCACAGCCGGCACCCTGCAGCGTCCTTCCTGGCGATAGGAGCGAAGTTCGTTGCGCCAAGAACTCCCCGCCCTGTCTGTGTGGGGGACTGGGGGGGTCTGTGTGGGGGACTGGGGGTCTGGGGGGGTCTTCATTAGCATCCGAGAAAAACAAAAGTCTCCAGTGTCTCACTACGCCATTATGACCACGCCTCCAGGCACGTAACCTTCTCAGGTGCGTTCAATGCAACTGGTCATTTTGAGTGTCTCTCACTAAATCCTGGCGGTACAATTCAATATTACCATGCAGACATTTCTTTATTAATTACAATAGTTCCCAAAATCATAGCGGTGCAATGGAATATTTCCATGCAGACATTTCTTTATTAATTACATAGTTCCCAAATCATAATACTCTTCAATTACATAGTTTCAAATTTATAGCAGTGCAATGGAGTATTATCATGAAGACATTTCTTTAATAATTACATAGTTCCAAAAATCATAGCAATGCAATGGAATATTACCATGAAAACATTTCTTTATCAATTCCATAGTTTCAAAATCATAATAATACTCTTCACTGATCATATACATGTTATGATACAAAGGTTATAATTCAATATTCTGCAATATATTGCGATACTGTGAACAATCTTTTTCATCAAATTTTATAAAAAGACACCATCTTAGAAAGGGTGTAGAGTATTGATACACTTGAGTATCACACTATTGTGTTTTGTTTCACTGTATCAATTCAAGGATTCAAAGATTCAAGGATCATTTATTGTCATTTTGCAACACAGGGATACACAAGTAAAACATGACAAAAAAACAAACAGTAGTGAATTCCTGTAGTGCATTTTCAAATTTGTATCATACGAAAAAAAGAAGCAACAAAAGCAATTTTCTGGGCAGATAATATGGCCAACATCTTAACGTAAAAAATTCGACATCAGTTAAACATTGTCCATCAACTTTGTTTGAGCACCAAGCATCATGATGTGAACACAGAGTCCACCTCCTCTCGTCCTGCTCTCGGTTCTGTGTCCGCCCGTCAATGCAACAGTGGAACCAGGTTCTCTGTGAAGATGTGGACACAACAGTCACAGACTTCCTGATGCTGGTTTCATCTCAAGTCTTATTTTATCCATTTTATTTTTCTGAGACCGGACATCAGACAGCTAGGAACAGACTGGGTAGTGCTAGCTGGTTAGCTTAGCTTCCATCTTGGCTCTCCTCCATCTCCTCCCTTGGGAAAATGAATGAAGTGGATACATCTAAAAGCTCTTTCAGGTGTTGAAAGCACAGGAAGAACGTTCCAATGAGTACTTTCCTCATATTGGTGTGAAGTGCTCCCCATCATCAGATGTATTGGCTCTAGTTGGTGAAAGAATACGCAGTAGCAGGTCAGACAAAGGGTAAATGTTGGCTAAAAGTAGTTTGAAACAGAATAGTTAATAGATTATGTCACAAACTAACAGCTGTGGTTATTTGTGTTTCCCAGTATCTTTCTTCAGGGGCTGTGGAGAACAGTTGGATTGTATAAGTACAAAGACAAAGGTTAAATTGTTCCTTTTTTGATTATGGTTCACTTTCATTGGATTGGACATAAAACAGTGTAATAAAAGAGACTATTTTATTAGATGGGCTGTCAGGTTCTTGTCTGTCCCAGTTTTTGTCTTCAGTGTATTCCACTGTGTATTTCTTTAAATAGAAAATACTACAGGCAATACTGAAAATACTATTGCAGGCAATGGCAGAAATTGAACCATAGATCCTTTTTATATGTCAGTAATATGACAATTACACATTTTATGAATGCAGACAGATAGTTGTCATGTCTCTTTGCTAACATTCTAGCTGCACCATCAACACTCAAAATAGTGGGTGTGGTCATGGTGACCACGTCCACTTCTTATATATGTGTACAGGGAGCAGTATAGTTCTTTAAGGTCACATCTGTGCCACCACTTGCTACAGATCCATTCTGATTTGTGTGAATGAAGAGAGAAGCCAATTGGATCCCAACACCAGAAACAACATCCACACTCCTCAGAAGGATCGGTGCTGACAGAGTTAGTGGTTGTGGATCCTTTCACCAATCGTGTTGCATTACATGCGCATGAGCTCTTCAAACTCACTTCACATATACATGTTTGCTGATGAAGGTGACAACAGGAGGTTGGTGGTGTTTGATTGTTGATTGTTGTCTATGGAATCACACACACTGCTGGTGTCTATTGGATCATTTTCACTACCTGGACATTCTGGCTACTGTACCTTGACTAGTTCATACAAACAGTAAGGATTCCTCATATTATAAATAACTGTGAAAAGAAAAGTTGCGAGATTATGTACCAGTTTTAGAGAAGTGATGATGATAAGGGATGGGAGATACATTTTTAAAAATGCCTTAGTATAACATAATAAAACTCTGTAGGTCCACAAATTTCACACTCCACAATGACCATAAATGTGCATAAGCACCTTTCTGAAATAAAATTGAACATCTTTTAAGGGAGGATTAATTGCAAAACTATAGTATGAGACTGCATTAGTTTATAAATGAACCTACTAGACTGGCAATTAAGTGTATATGTATTGTCAGTGACCCAATCAGAATCAATAGGTTGTCAATGATGTTGGTGTAAACTCCATATTTAAAGGTTAGTTTGTGAAAACCTCCTCCATCTGATCAGCTAGTTTTGAGTGCTTTATTATGGTCTGTTGGATGTGACATAGAAACGAGTGGCCTAAAAGCCAGAGCTGGGTCAATATGAATATGTGATTTTGAATTCTGGAACAAGTAGAGTTTCCAAATTGGATTCCTCCATTGTAGAAGAGATTAAGATAAAAGGAAACTACACTGATCCCCACAGTGAAAAGGGAGCGTAATGAACAGAAAAGGTCTGCATGTTCCTAGTAATGACATTAAAGCAGATTACTGTACCACACCTTGGAGGTTCATCTCAACTGGAGGCTTCTTTAAACCCAGCCTTGTCCTCCTGTCGGTATGTTTTTAACCAACACGCTCATGTAAACACACACAGCGGGTTACAAGGGTAGACGTTTGATTATTTGCATGGTAATGGTCTGCTACATTCCAAAGGAGAGACAAAAGCATTACCTCTGTGTATGTGTTCCTGCTGTTCCTCGGCTCTGTGGTGACCATAAACCCGGCGTTCTCCTGATAAAAAGTCCTCGTGAATGTTAGAACTGCAAGCAGAGCGCCACCAGAGACTCGTAAACAGTCCATTAAAACAGGCTTTGACACCGGCAGACAGTCAGACTAAAGTTTTACTGTAACAACCGGAACAAGTAAATGTTACTCCTTGATTTGCTTTCTTCAAAAATATTTGTTGATTTTGCTTATGTTCATATAATGCATGATAAGACAATAAAGTTATTGTGTCTAACAGTGCCTCCACAACTAACCAGGGTGGACTGTACTCTGTACGTCAGCCATTCACTAGCCCCATCTTGAATAACGGACTAGTCTAGTTTACCATGTCATCACCATTCATATTTATACAAGCAATATGTTTATGATTAAATTGTTACACAGAGCACAGTAGGGGAAGAAGAACTCCGATCTTTTACTAAAGTAAAAGTAGAACCAGTGTAAAACTGCTAGAACACAAATTTGTCTACAAGAGCACAGCGTTCTTTATGTTCTTCATTTTGCTCTCAATGTGCTCCTGATTAATGCATTGAATTTGAAAATATAAAAGAAATTCTTCAATTTGGGCTGGAAAACCATGCAGTTTTTTGCATGCAGTATAAATTTGTTATTTTCGCCTATTCTATTTCTGCTTATTGGAGTCCATAAACAAAATTGGAATGACCTGTTGTGACCTCTAGGATCATCACAGCCTCATGAAACTTTACAAACTCAATATCTATGACATTCAGTGGACGTATGGCTTTCCTTGGCATACAGCGTAATGTACCCCCTAAAAAAGGCAATAACGTGTCTATGTGGGCCACTAAGGGTTATTGGAAAGAAATTGACAGATGAACTGATAATTGACAGTTGCAGTCTGAGTGAATTCCAAACCTTCTTATGACCAGAGAAACTGCCCTCCACCCCACCAAAGGAATACACTCTGACGTGACCTTACAGGATTTCAAGTCAATGATTTTCATGCTGTCATGCTGTGTGTTGGGTCTGCTGGTGTGTGATAAAAGCTGCTCATGATGTGTCAAGTCTCTCATCTTCCTTAGTCCCCCCCATGCCTCTCTGTGGTTATATAACATAGTAAATCCTAAAGTACCATCTGGTACCAACCACACTATCCATCACTAATTGTTGTGGATGCACATGGCAACAGTCATCAGAGCTCTCACTCACTCACACACACACACACACACACACACACACACACACACACATTCTAAAAATGTATCATTGTGAGGACTTTACATGTCTAACCTAATAAACATAATAATCGACTGAGACAACATGAGCACTCTTTAAACTCTACAAAGGGGTACAACGTGAACTGGGTCTCTGATGGATAGCAAAACCAAACATACACCCACACACATTACAACATCTATTATCTCCCCTTTGTTAAGATTAAAGCAGCTCAGGTTGCATGGGGGATTAGGATGGTTGGGAATTTGTAATTGCTGGGAATGGGTCACCCAATGAGTGCATGTGTATATGTCTATGTGTGTTGGGGTCAAATACAAGGGTCAGGGATTACATGACCCACAATGTACATGTCCTGTTGTGTGCTGTGTCAGTGCCTGTAAACGGTTTTACTCTGCTAAAAGCCTGCTTGTAAATGGTTTCATATAATACAGAAGAGCTCAGAGCTTCAGATCAAATGTGTATGTCCTACTCGCATCAAAGCCTACATGTCAGTTACTTTGCATGCAGTAAAGATCTTAATGGCCATTGACTCTGTATTGTCCAAACTACTACACTAAATACGATATACACTATGTAGGTCATCATATGGACACGCTCGGTTGAAAGCTTTTGGAAGTACAGCCCCACCCCCACCCCCACCCCCACTCCCCGTAAAATGGTCAAGTGGGATAAAAAGTGTCTGCAGCCTTTTACATGATGCTAGTAATGTCATGTGCTTTGATTGAAGACATTAAATGCAATCGGTGCTAAATAAAATCAGACTCAAACACATCCTGATGACCAGTAGTGGCCTTGCAACTTGTATCAGTGCCAGTTGACTGATTCCAGTCACTAATCCTGTTGTTACATTTTGAGCAACACCATCAACAAGCTCATTGATTTCCTTAAACACTGAGTGACCTCAGAACCTGGCCAGAACTCTTCATAGTGATGTGGTTTTGTTGAATGAACAGTGGTTTTAGCTGGCATGAATGATATGTTTATCATTCAAGGTTACAAGGTTCATTTATTGTCATTGCCCAATGAATGCAGTTTGTAGTCTCATTTTGGTCCATAAGAAAAACACTAAAAATAAATTATATTTTCCATGTCAACGTGTTATGAATTGAAATACTTAGATACTTAGTTAGATTAGCACCTATTAGCTTAGTTTAATCATCTGAACAACAATAGCCCATAAAATTACAATTCAGCATATTTAAACAAAAACTATCAACATCCATAGTGTAAGCGTGTGTTCTCCCCATAAATGGTTGTCTGTCTCCATGTGTCAGCCTTGTGATAGCCTGGCGACCTGTCCAGGGGGAACCCTGCCTTTGCCCAATGTCAGCTGGGATCGGCTCCAGCCCCCAACGACCCTGAATGGGATAAAAGGTTACAGATATTGGATGGAGGGAGTTACAAAAGCTGTGGGCAGTGATATGTCCCTAGCCATGTGTGGCTTTGACTCACTGCACTACTGAGGAAGGACAGAATCTCCTGGGAGCCCTGGTCGTTACGGATAGGCTCTTTGGAATGATTTAATCTTTCACTCAGCGCATTAAACATCTGGCGTAGGAAAAATCTCAGCTCACCCCTCATATGCGCTTGTTCTCCCTCAGAGGAAAGTTGAGATGAGCCGTAACAACAGTGAGAAGGAGAGAGTGTGGACAGGATAGAAAGCCATGCCGCTGGCTGCCTGCATGGAGTGGACCACCTTTGGGAGGGAGTGTCTAGACATTGAGGGCTGTGTTCCCTGGGCCCAACGAGGGACGGGCAGAAAAACTCCATGGCCAGATTTTCTGCCCATGCCTCGTTCCTGTTGATGTTGTTAATACAGTTGATCATCGTTGATGACATCATACTGTTGAAAATGTGAAAAATGGTTTGAATAAAAATATTTACATTTCTCAAAGAGCACATTCGTCCCCCCTAGCCTCCTCCCCGGCTCCCCATGACGTCTCTTTGAATTCGGCACAAACCAAAGATGACGTTGCATGGCTGCCAAGTATGGAAACACTCGAGCCTTGGCATGGATACCAGGGAGCACAAGGGCACATGGTTAGCATTCTCCCTTCAGTACAACACAACCTGCGATACTGGGAGTTCCCACAACACCTGTTCAGGAAACACAGCTGGGAAGAGTGACCACCTGCCTCACGGTGTTGGATGGTTGCATCCCTGACGGGATGAGGGGGGACCGGCCCGGGTAGAGTGGTAGGTGATGTGTAGACCCTGTAGCGCTCCTCTCTGAAGGCGTTTCTGTTCGAGACAGCTTTGCTGCTTGCACTGACTAAGGGACTGTTTTAACCAAAAGCCCTGTTGGTGCACCCCAGTTGCTCGCTGCTGGTCTGTGCTCGCTTGACTGACACAGGACTAGTGAGAAGGGGAGGGTGTGTGTCAGTTGGGTTCCAACCCCTCCTTCGGGGCATGATACACCTACATGTGTGCTCCTTGATGACCTGGGTAATGTGGTGTACAGGGTGTCCACAGCTTGTCTTTTGACCCCTGCAGTCATTTATTAAGTCACTGTTCAGTACATGGGGTGAGCTAACACGCAAAATCTGTAGTCTCTTCAAGTGTGTTTACTTAATGAATCTCCACCTGTACTGTCAAACCCTGGATACAAACATAGCCGCAGCCTCCTATAAGTAAAGATGCACACTCCTACGGACCTCCTTCACAGAGATAATTGTACTGGAGAGGGAGAATGTGACATCTAGTGGCTAAATGTTATCAATGTCATCAATGGCACTTTTAACTGCAGCTAAACTTTGGTTTAAGTTAAGTGTAGTTTGAATTTGAGCAAATAAGCTAAATGTATTTGCCCATACCTCCCCACTCAAACTTTCGGTGCCAAATTACTACATGTTTAATACTTTTATGCTTTGGCAAAACAGCGTAAAGGAGATACAATTTGGGCTGGAAAATTAATTTGTCAGTTTCATGTTATTTTCATTTGAATCCTCTTTGTTCCCTCACAAAATATCATGAAATATCAAAATCATGTGGACCCAGGAGAGTTGCTGGTCTTTGCTATAGGGCTTTTGCACAGCCGCCCATAGCTCATTAAACCTGGCATTCTTTTTAAAGAAAGAACCGATGTGTTTGGTTTTTGTGTTTTTAGTTGTATTTTGAAGCATCAGACAACTGGATGATGATCAGAGTCTTGATCACAGCAGGAGGGTTGAGAACAGAGTCAGGATGCTGTATGATGGCCTGCGGACAACACACTGTATGCACACTAGCTGCCCTTCATACACAAAGACCATTGATCATGTGTGTCTATGCAATATGTGTGCATATTGATGTGTATATTGATGTGTTAGTATTATTGATCTCCGTTTGTTGATCTCCAACCTGTCTGTCTGGGTGGAGGATGATCTGACTACCTGGATACAATGAATGCTGAGTAGCTGATATTGCTGATGTGGTGCTAAGAAAAGGAAAGGTCCTGTTTTGGTTTAGAAGCGATCCTTTAAACAGTGATTGGGCCATTACTGATCAACCTGTTTATATAATGGCTCCATGTTAGCTAGCTTTACATTAGCTGCTACTTTTTGTCTTAACACATTTGATTTGCACACATAACATGTTTTATATCAACACTAATAATGGATATACATGGTAAATTAACAAACCCTGCTTAACTTAATGAGACTTCTGGCTAGTTAGCTAGCTCACAGTTGTTTCAGTTTAACTGAATTCTCACTAAGCTAAGCAGGTTTTGCCCCAACAGCTTAGTGTCTTTTGAAGTTGAGACCATTGCTTAAAGGATAAGGCAATCTATATTCTATTGTTTCTTAATGTAGTTTAGTATTTTGAGTATAATTTCAGTCAGTCCTTCTGTCCTGACCAAATGTATGTTGATCCACAGTTGAAAGTAGTCCCTAACAAATACACTTTACAAATACACTACAATTTCCTCCCTTGCTAAAATCTTGGGGACCTAATATCCCAGCGGTTATGGCACATACCACTAGCAGCAAGTCCTCACTTTGATTCAAGGTTGGCCGGACCATTTGCTTCATGTCATTCCCATTCTCTCTTGTCCCACATATCCTATCTCTCTCCACTTCCACTGTCAATTAAAAGTAAAATAAAAAACCTTGCCAAAATGGGAACTAACGGACTTGGAGCTGGGTGCCACAGACACAAGTCAGAAAGTATTGGGAGATACACACTTTACACATTGTAAGTTTACATTTTTCATGGGATTCATGTTAATATACTCCCAACTAGTTGATACTAACTTGGCAAGAATTTTAAAAGACATTTTAGTAATTCTTAGCTCTGAAGGATTTCCTTTGAAAAGTATTGACCCAACTGACCTTGAGTATTCACCAGTGCATCAAGATAAAGCTACTGTTAATGGAACCAAAAAAGGCTTTACTCCAGTAACTAAGTGTACACAACAGATTAGCAAAGTGCTACCTCAGTGTTACAATAGCAGCTATACGATGTCTGTTTGAAGTCCAAAGAGCACAGACTTATATGACGTTTTATCCACATTCCTCAGCTTTCAACTACAGTGATGTTGGAGAATTTAGAGAGGTAGTAGTCAGCATCTCTCAAATTCAGTTGAAAGGTTCTAGAAAAACCCAATGATATTCTGCAATAAACATGAATAAGAAATGCTTGAGTGTATACCAGAATCTGACTTGAAATCGATAGTCTTATTTCTTAGCCAGAGCAGAGGTTTGGCTTTGTTGATCAGTCAGTCAACCACTCTGGTCCAGAGTGAAATCTCAACAATTATTCTATGGATTTCCATGACATTTTCTTCAGACATTATTGATCTCTAAAGGATTAATCCTACTGACTTAAGAGACCACCTGTAGTTTCATAGGGCCATGCTAGCGTGACTGTAAACTCTTAAAGTGTCAGTGCTTGTTAGATCATTAGCAGCATCTGAAACCACCTCCCCCACACCTTTGTGATGTCAGAATTGGAGGAATGGTGATTGGTGGGTCGGCCTCCAAATTTTTCAAAACCAACAATCTGACTAACATGCCCACTAGTTGTGAAAGTAAGCAAGGTTTGAAAGTTTGTCATATTATTCTTCATACAACTACTTTATACAACCCTTTTTGTATGTACAAAAAGCACAACACCATTAAAGCTTTTGAGGAAAGTGCAGTATAGGGCGAGTTACTCAGGAAGTGTAATCAGTTGCTTTTTTCACTTATTTCTCTTAAAAAGTAATGCTACTGTATATATTTATTGGTACCAACCTTAATTAGTTACCTTACTTGTTATAGTACCATTACTATATTACAGAAAATCATATCCTCTCCCATCACACCTGTGCCCGAGGCAATGTTCGCCTGAAAGTTCAAAGTTCAAATTGAAGTGGTGTGAAGAAGCATACCGAGCTTCCACGCCTCATGTCATCGTATCCTACGTTTACCTGGCACCAAAAACCAATTGCGTTGTGGTGCTTTGTTTGGATTAATGATGTATGATTACTGTTTTAGAAATTGTATTCCCTTACATTACACGTCACTGAAAAAGTGATAATAATAGACTGCCCAACAATGGGGAAGTGTGTGTCATTATCTCCATTTGAATGATTAGCAGCCATAACTGACTCTGTTGTCTGGCTATCAGGACAAGTTCCGAAATTCAACATGGCTCACAGTTAATGTTTTTTTCTAACCCTGACCCCAGTCGGGCAAGTGAAATACACATATGAAAACTCAAATTGTTAATAGAAAGATGTTTCCATGCCAATGTGACTTATTTTGAATAAGTTATCTGGGTTCCTCATAATCATAACCCAGTTATGTTTACATACAACAAGACAAAAACTGGGTTACTGACAGGCTGGGTTCTGAAGTTTTCCTTCAGACTGAATACAATTAGCAAGATGAGTGACTGGTGAATGGATTAGGAAGGCATACATATATTGACTGACTGCCGGGCTGACTAAGTGGCTACATTACATTGTGTCTCCATATTCCTAATGTCTGCTCTATACTAAAGAGAATGATTCACGGCGGTGCCGTGTAGATCACAAAAATGTCGCTGAAAAAGTTGACTCTTTAAAAACTTGTAGAGAAGTATCTAAAGTCAAGGTGCAGCTTCTCCACCTCGTTTATGGTTTAGTCATAATGACACTTCACACTCCCCAGGCCCAGGGACGGGGCTATCTGAGGTGTGTGTGTGTGTGTGTGTGTGTGTGTGTGTGTGTGTGTGTGTGTGTGTGTGTGTGTGTGTGTGTGTGTGTGTGTGTGTGTGTGTGTGTTTCTGAGGGAGAGACAGCATAAGTGTGTGTAAAAACTGGACAGATGTGGATGCTGTTGGCTGTCTTCAGATGGCTGGTCTATTCTGATGGAAAGGGGTGGCTGGCTATGTACTTCTCACACACACACCAACACACACAGAAGCTGCTTGGTGGCTGACATTCTATTTTTTCACCTCTAATTGGTCCTCTGGGAGTTGTCAGAGGTCTCAGTGGCTGTCTGCAAGGTGGCAACAGATACATACACAAATTCAGAGGCACACACACACACACACACACACACACACACACACACACACACACACACACACACACACACGTGCATCAGGAGATGTAGGAGAAGGAGGCGACAGAAGAGGAGAGGTGCTGTGATTGTCACCTGAAGGTCATGAACATGTATCAGTGTTTGTCAAGACAAAGGAGGGGAGATTGGAGAGGACATATTACGTTGGCCTGTGCTGCTGTTCTAAACTGGGTGAGACTGTTGTAGGAATCCTGACTGCTGTTTGGAGTATTTCAACTCATACAGGCTACCTAGGCCATGGAACGCTTGCTGTATTGTATGTGAACGATTGCATTTCTATTTGTACAGCTTGAGTCTCAACATAACATAATTGAATAGACTCAGTACTTCATTTCTGTGCTGTACTCGACAGTCGTATGTTGACAGATGTCATTTAGTAAGGTTTAGAATAATAGTTGACTGACAGTTCTCTCTTTTATGTAGACATCTCCATGAGTGCTTTCTATACCCAGATTGGACAAATGCATCACTTGCTTGGTTGCCCTGAATGGAAAAATATGCCAGATGTTCTAGAATCCTAAGATTTCCCACTAAACTATTCATGCATACACTGCTGTATGTAGTGTGGTGCAACAGCAGGTAGTCTGAGTCCTAAACCACACAAGACAATCAGTGTCTGAATACATTTTAGGCACAACGAAGGTCATTCAGACAATTAAATATAAAAAATAAAGGGATTTGTCTGCAGACAGGATTGTAATAAAGTCTTCTGAAAGAAGATGCAGTATACACCACTATGCTGCATAAGGCCAAGTTCAGACCGCATCAGCCCCTTGAGGCCGGTCCAGTGGTACAGAGGGGTTGCTAATAGTTCTGTCGAGCCAATGCAGGGTCGCCTTGCAGAGAAGTTGACAAGGCAACAGAAAGTTCTGGGCGCTGCATTAGCCATTGAAATACGAGCTGTATGGAATAGTTTTAAAGCTCGGTTCATAACGCTGACATTCAAATTCTAACTTTTCATTTGAGTGACACAGTTTCTTTTCTTTTTTCTATCTATTCATTGTGTTTAAAGCCGGTATTCCCAGTAATATACTGTTTGTAAAATTAGATTCCAGTTGTGGCAGGATTGTCTTTGACTCCTGTGATCCAAACATTTCCAATAACTCCAGAGTGTTTATCAAGAAAAGTTAGATGTAATCAACATGTTTTTATCTGAAGAAATATTCAGCTTCAATCCATATTTGTTGGCATTTAGCCTGTCAAAAACATTAATTTAATCCAATGAATCACTTTATTGAAATTGAGCCCATTCTTGTAAATAGAAATACAATATCTCAGGAATGCCTGGAGGGATGTTTCTCAAAATTGGCAAAATTGCCCAAAAGAAAACCAAAATGGCGATGGCCCAAATTCTTTTATTTAAAACTTTAAAACGGAAGTTCACAAACCTATGGGTGACATCACAGTGACTACGTCCATTTCTTATACACGGTCTATGGTTGCCATCTTGGTATTTGGCCGGTGCCATCTTGTTTTTAGCAACTAGATGTGACATGTGAGGGAAGCGCTATCTAAAACCAAACACTGATTAAGACATTTTAAGACCAAAATGTTACAATAAACTTTCATGAAGTGAAAACACACTGTGAAAGGGTTAAAGTTGTAGGACAAAAATTCGGACAACTCCCAGACCGGACAACATTATGGTAGAGATATGTCAAACACAAGGTAGCCCCGCCCTAAAGGATACCCTGTTTATGGTCTATTTGACTCTAAATGGACCATCATTTACGAAATGAACATCATGCTGTATGGAAGAAGACTTTCGATTTGAGTGACTTTCTCATAGACTTCTATATAGAACAATAGGAGGCCCTGGTGGCCATTAGAGATAATGCAGTTTTAAAACACTTGCTGCCTGACCCATGGCAAATATAAACTCAATAAATAGTTCCATCTATTAAAACTGGAAAGGCAGAATTGGGTGCTTTGACAAGGTCACCCAGGACCAATTTGTTGTTATAAAAAAAGAAACACTAATTAAAACACAGACAGAAAACAAGAATATGAGGTCATTAGGAACAGATGGACAAAGACGTGAAAAATTGAGAAAATAGAATGTCTCACATGTGACATATGACAAAAATGATACCTCTGATGAATGCAGGGCCCCAATTGGTAGGGTTGAGGATACGAGCATTTAGGTGACTTTAAAAAGTAGAATAACTAGGCGATCGGAGAAATTCCTTTGAACCGGAAATCTTGAAGGTTCCAACCTCTTTCACTGCACAATATTGGAGCGTATAGGTTTGTTAAAAACTAAGTGAAGGCATCCAGCCATTCAGTCTCCTGTGTGTTCTTCAACTGATTAAATGAAAGCCTTTTCAAATAGCACCACCTTAATGTTGCTAATGCAGTGCAGGCAGGGAGCAGAGGAGGACACATTAGACAGAGCACAATAGAGACAAGGAAGGGCGAGAGACGGGGAAAGAATGAGTGAGAATGTGATTTGTCAGTTTATGGCTTCAACAACATCAGTAACTTACTTGTTATTAAATGTCTTTATGATGCATGAAATGAGAATAATTTTGGTCATGATAATGGTTTCATTGTGATATAGCCATTGCACTGCATCAACCATGCTGGTGAGGCAGTTACCACTGATGGTTGAAAACCACTGTTGCATAGGGCTGCACCCTAGTGGAAAATGTGAACTGATGTAATGGATTATCCTTCAAGCTCTGCAAGGTCAGTGCACAATGAGCACACTTAGTTGATTAGTCACTTAAATAAATCTGCTCATGATCATGTCAGTTTTTCCTTGATGAGCAGCACTTCCCCAGTTTCCCCAACAGTCTTTCTGAATCCAACAAAATGTGACATTGATCTGGTGTGAGCAACGTGTTGCTATGCTCTACCATGGGTTACAGTTAATGCATGGGTTACATTTATATGGAAAGTAGCTATAAAAAAAGAATATATATATATATATATATACACTCTCACCGGCCACTTTATTAGGCACACCTGTTCAATTGCTTGTTAACACAAATAGCTAATCAGCCAATCACATGGCAGCAACTCAATGCATTGAGGCATCTAGACGTGGTGAAGACGACTTGCTGGAGTTCAAACCGAGCATCAGAATGGGGAAGAACGGGGATTTAAGTGACTCTGAACGTGGCCTGGTTGTTGGTGCCAGACGAGCTGGTCTGAGTATTTTGAAAACTGCTGATCTACTGGGATTTTCACGCACAACCATCTCTAGGGTTTATAGAGAACGGTCTAAAAAAGAGAAAATATCCAGTGAGTGGCAGTTGTGTGGATGACAATGCCTTGTTGAGGTCAGAGGTCAGAGGAGAATGGGCAGAGTGGTTGGAGATGATAGAAAGGCAAGAGTAACTCAAATAACCACTCGTTACAACCAAGGTATGCAGAATACCATCTCTGAACCACAACACGTGGAACCTTGAAGTAGATGGGCTCAATTGGCACAGGCTCACCAAAATTGGACAATAGAAGATTGGAAAAACGTTGCCTGGTCTGAGGAGTCTCGATTTCAGCTGCGACATTCAGATGGTCGGGTCAGAATTTGGCGTAAACAACACAAAAGCATGGATCCATCCTGCCTTGTATCAACGGTTCAGGCTGGTGGTGGTGGTGGTGTCATGGTGTGGGGGATATTTTCTTGGCACACTTTGGGCCCCTTAGTACCAGATGAGCATGGTTTAAACTCCACGAACTACCTGAGTATTGTTGCTGACCATGTCCATCCCTTTATGACCACAGTGTATCATCTTCTGATGCTACTTCCAGCAGGATAATGCACCATGTCACAAAGCTCAAATCATCTCAAACTGCTTTCTTGAACATGACAATGAGCTCACTGTACTCCAATAGCCTCCACAATCACCAGATCTCAATCCAGTAGAGTGCCTTTGGGATGTGGTGGAACAGGAGATTAGCATCATGGATGTGCAGCCGACAAATCTGAAGCAACTGCGTGATGCTATCATATCAATATGGATCAAAATCTCTGAGGAATGTTTCCAACACCTTGTTGAATCTATGCTACAAAGAATTAAGGCAGTTCTGAAAGCAAAAGGGGGTCCAACCCGGTACTAGCAAAGTGTACCTAATAAAGTGGCCGGTGAGTGTATATTGCTCATTGCAGTCAGACACTTAGAGAACTGTGTGGGAAGGTAAAAGCACATTTCCTTTTAGGTTTCTAATTGCTGTGTAAGCGTTCCTTCGTTCCAGCGTGTCTGGATTTATTGTTTCAGTACAGTTTTTAAGTGCACAAAGGCAGTTTTTGGGAAGTGTTTTACAGATGCTTCAACCACTATGTTAGTAGTCAATCCAATTTTAAGAAGAACGTTTATCTGAAGCCAAGGCACCTGTCTCCCTGAAATGATACATGCAGGAGAGAGAGGAAGGAGATGTGATGACTATTGATGTACTGTATCCACTGGTGTCGGGCTGTTCTGTCATCCTTAGGATTAACATTTTACAGACCGTCTGTCGATCTTACTCCTCACAGGGCCCATAGAGCATGAGTTTCCTTAAACCTTGCCTCCCAGCCTTCGGTCCAGACTCATTCTCATTCACTTGAATGGGGGAAGAAAAATAACTCTTGATCCAGCTATTAGTGCATTTCACAACATTTAGGACCTAATGATTTAAATGAGGGCTATTTAGGTCTTTGTACTGGAAAGTTGATTTACCTAAAATCAAAAGTCTTTTTGGGCCCAATGGCATTACAGATGACAGACATGACAGACCCGGAAGTTATTATTGTTTGGCCACTATGGATATATCCCAAGTTTCTTATTTGACATTTCCTCGCTCTGAGGAGCCATGAGCAAGGAAATACGAGCGCAGTCTTCACAGAAGTCTTTTAACAGCTGACACACCCCCTCATTGCCGATCGGATATTTCTCAACATCACTGACGTTTAATACCAGAGTGAGGACAGATCACAGATTAAACTTAACTCTCAAGTTTTATTAGGGTCCGAGCACCGACAACGTTGGACCGAGAGGACCCTATTGAAATTCTAAGGACGCTATTGGGCGCAAATTTGGGATACTTGTCATGCTCGAAAACTCACCAAATTTGGCACGCTTGTCAGGCTTGGTGAAAATAGCCATCTGATGTAGGTGTCATTTTTGTGTATTAAAAAATGGCTCTCTAGTGCCCCCTATGAGTTGGACAGGCGACGCCCCTCAGCCAGT
This sequence comes from Ophiodon elongatus, assembly GCA_016806645.1. Classification (NCBI taxonomy): domain Eukaryota; kingdom Metazoa; phylum Chordata; class Actinopteri; order Perciformes; family Hexagrammidae; genus Ophiodon; species Ophiodon elongatus. The sequence goes on from JACSYO010001732.1 coordinate 280,164, forward strand.
TTGTCTGATTGACTTGAAATTTGTCACACATGTCCATCTCCACCTGCTCTACAAAAAAGCCTCTCAGACCCCTAAGCCATTTTGAGTTTTGTTAAAAACACATTCTTGCAAACTCCTCCTACAATCTGGGTCATACCAAATTTGCTGTTGGGCATTATTGGAGCTATATCATCAAAGGTTATCAAAAGCTTCTTGATATTTGACTTTACTTTTTAAGATCTCCTGCTTGGGAGTTCTTCAGAGCCACTTCAAATTTGGTCAGTGTGATCTAAAGACCTTTGTGAATAAAAGTTATCAAAAGCTTTACGTTTCACAGAACGGCGTGACCGTGGCGTGGCGGCCATTTTAACTGAATCCTCATTAAACGAGCTCATGTTACTCAACTGGACTTCATCGAATCTGCCCCAAACTTGTCATGCTTGATAAAAGTAAGGGCCTGAGGATATCGACAAGCCTATTTTCACTCAAAGTCAAAGCGCCACCTACTGGCGAAAGGAAATCAGCGTTACGTGAGAAACAACATCAGATTTACATGACATTTACATGACATGGTCTACACTTCACATAGAGAAACATGATGCATGTTGTTGAGTGTGTCGTCTAGCGATCTAAATGAGCCGTCTGTGTAGAGATCTTTGACAACATGTATTCCTTTTGTCAGCCATGTATCCCATAGAAATACTTACCAATGCCCACTGAGTGTTGTAAAATGAGATTTCTTTGGTCCATCTGTTTTGTTGTGTGTTTTTGTGTTAACGAGTCCATAACCTGAGATGGAGCTGTTAGTACCCCTTCCATCTTTACCCATGCAGGATTAGATTCATAATTTTCCCAGTCCCGTGCTAGCTTATTCATTTCAAATGCTATGTTATATAGTTCCATATTTGGAAGAGCCACTATCTCTTGAGGCAAATATTTTTTTCAGACTAGGCTTTTTGTTGTTCCATAGAAAAATCCTTCATTAGATGGTTATATTGTTTAAAGATTCCTTTGGAAATGGTTACTGATATCATCATAGAGATGTAATTAAATTGTGGAACTAACACCATCTTAATTATATTAATTTGTCCCCATAAAGTAAAATTTAACAATTTCCATTTGTCTAAATTTGCCTTGATTTTTTACATTAACGGGAACATATTAATAGAGATTATGTTTTCTATATCTGAACACAGCCTAATACCCAAATATTTCAGTCCCCTTGGGATCCATTTAAACTGGAATTAATCGACCATTGATAGATTGCATCCTCTTGATATCGGCATGCATTCAGACTTTTGCCAATTTATTTCTATTCCCTGACTTCAAGCCCAAGTACGAAGTTCCATATCCGGTTGGAGTGTGTCCTATACTCACACTGATTTGGGCTTACTTAGAACTGGTGAGAAAATAATGCAATAACATAGACTCATGTCCTGTTCATGTTGCTGCGCCAAGGCCCAGAGCATTCAGTCCTGTCAAAAAGATAGGTATGCCAAATCCCGATGTAAAGGTCGTTGCCAGTGTTATTGTCAGCCATTCGGGTTAGAGCTCAAGTAGCATCTGGTGTTTAACTCCGCGTCTCCACCTCCTCCTTGTCCAGAAAGCCCATTGCCTCTCGGTGATCTGCGAACTTCATTCTTTTCTCCCTCCATGTAAAGTGCAGCTCAGCTGGATATGCGACAGTGAAACGCACATCCAGGTGGTGTAGCTGGTTTCTCACTTCATTGAACTATCTTCTCTTCTCCTCCGTCTCCTTTGTCATGTCGGGGGAAAAAAGACAGTTTACAGCCTCCCCAGATTACATCCTTCTCGTTTCTGTACTTCTCCCTAGCAGTAGCCAACACTCGCTCCCGCTCCAGAAAGCTAAGCTAAGAAACAGAATAAGTATTGGTCTGGGTGGCCGACCTTCCTCGAGCATTGGTACCGGGACTCCTTGCAGTCATTGCCGTTGCGCTCCGTCCAATTCAACGGCCAGAGCTTCGGAGAGGATCTTCCTCACACAATATGATGGTTTACCCTTGACAAGCATTTGTCCCTCAGGCCGATGAGCCATAGATTCTGGCGCCTTCCGGCATCTGATGCAGTACCTCGCACTTTTTAGTGCTTCTCTCCGCTGTTTGGCGAAGCTGGTGGTTATCATCCTCCAACTGAGAGATTCGATGTTCTGATGCAGCCATCTTGCTTGGTGATCACACGTGACTCCCCTGCTAACTATTGACAACAAAATTGATCTATATATAAAAAAAAAGTCAAAACTTATATTTCAATCACAAAGCATTAGCCAGTCTCTCCACGAATTTACAATCTTGCGATCACAAACATGTATGTAAATGTTAGCAAATCTCCAATCATCTCAGTTTTTTTAAACAACTTTTAGGATTTACAGTCAATTGATAGTTTGTATGCTCTGAAGCTCCAAACACCTGCTAGATGCTTCACTATTTTCACCAGCTACTTTCTAACTGTGTCAGTCTGCTTTGTGCTGATGAGCAGGTAGCATTCAATGGGTTTATCAGAGCTGAAAACGGCTACCTGCTGCTGGAAACAAGGTAGAAGAGAGCAGATGTCAGTTGGTAGCTTCATGTCACCTTCTTCCATTGAAAATGACTTGTAGCTTCTTGCTAATCACTCATAGTGTGAACACAACATGAGGGTTCAGTAGTTGTTAATAGTGAAGATTACATGCCACTTACCTTCCATAGTTCCTCGTCAGTAGCTTCTCACCGGTTTAATGCTCTGTATCTCTGCTGTTATTACAGTTATTTCTGCCTTTGCTACGTTGATGTGAAATGATAGTCTGACTCTTTTGCTTTTCTTAAACATCTTTCTTTGTGTGTCAGGAATCATGGCTGAGCAGCGAGAGTAGGAGTGTATTTATGTGTCGTCGTCTTAATGCCATGTAAAAAGAAAACTGTGTTTATGGAGAGACAACCATAGTAAATGGGAAAATGTAACATTGTCGGGGGAAAAAAGCTATGTGATTGTGTACAAATTGTTCATGAGATTTAGAGAGCTCTTTCTGGAATTTTATGGGTGTCTGATTTGAGTTTTCACTTACTATAAAAAGTGAAAACTCAAATCAGACACCCATAGTAAATTATTATTAAATCAAATTATCAGTAGTATTATTATTAAGTACCTTGAACGAACCATTCAAGGTAATTGGATAATTTGATTTAATAATTATACATTCTATTTCCGGTGCTTGGTCCTGAGTGGTGGAGACAGGAGGTTGGGATCAGTGGAGCAGAGGCTGCAGAGGGCAGTGGATCAGGTCAGTGAGTAGGAGTGGGCTTGGATATGGAGAGCTTTGTGGGTGAGGAGCAGAGTTCTAGATGTACTGTTTCAGTATTCGATTCTGGATGTGATGAAGGCATAGATCAAAGTTTCAGCAGCAGAGAAAGAGGGCAGGGGGCGGAGACAAGCTATGTTTTTTAGGTAGAAAAATGCAATCCTAGTGATTTGACGTGGTGTTAGAAGGAGAGATTGCAGATGTGTGGGGAAATCGATGGTGAGGCAGAAGTTGTGAGGGGATTTATCACAGTTGAGTTTGAGGAAGTCGGCTTGCAACATTGATTTAATTTCAGTGAGGCAGTTGAGCAGAGTGGAGTGAGTTGCAGTGGTGATGGATTTAGTGGAAATGTAGAGATTGACGTCATCGACATAGCAGTGGAAATGAAGGCCATGGTGGCGTATGATGTTAATAAGGGGGAGCAGGATGAACAGGAGAGGACCAAGCACCAAACCCTGGGGGATGCCTTCGAGGAGAGGAGAGGGTGAAGGAGGTGCAGTTGTTGATGTTGTTGGGTAACTGGGATAAAAATGATATATCATGCTGACTATCATTAATTTTCACTGACAGTTGCTTGAGGTCCACTCCATCTGCGTTCTTTTCCAGGTTTGTTCTTATGGAAACGCCCACTCAGCCGTTAGCAAAAAAGGGATTCTGAAGAAGTTACTACGCTCTCTTCGAACTCACATGACTCTATTGACAAAAACAGTAATTTGACCTCAGATGGGAGTTGCTGGACTAGAACATGGGAGTTGCTGGTTACTGCTGCATCAATCAGTTAGTTTGTTTGTGTTAGTGTACCAGTAGACTTCTCTTGTCTACTTATCTAAACTGGGGGAACTGTAGGTAATACAGTGACTATGCATACGGATATACTGTATGTATATACATATATAATCAATGTCAAAATTTGGCCCAGCACTTTTTTGGATCTTCCAATCTTGCATATACAAAGCATGTGAAAAAAAAGCCAATAAATATCTACAGATTATCTCGGTAAAGAGCTATTTTTCCTCTTATATTCACAGTATAAAGGACAGTAGAAGACAAAATGGAATACATTTTCTTTATATTGCTAGACGACACTGATCTACATATCTTCTTCTATAGTAACATAACGTCTAGTTTAGTCAAAGGTAAAATACCAAATCTCAATTGAGCACATAGATCTTTGCTTTCCAGACCAATGATACAACATCATTTTCCAAGTCCATATATCATCAGCCCATTGCCCTTTGTCCTTGGCAAACACAGATTCTTTAAACAAAAAGTTTTTGGTTATTAATAAAAGCCTCACTAAACTCAGAGTTGCAAAACAATGTGCATATATATTTAGACCAAGAACCAATATTTTGTTTATCCCAGATAAATCTTTGCCTTTTCAACCTAATTTAATTGATGTCCAGTAACCAGTTGCATAACTGAGCTATACATATCTTCCAACGAGCCTCACATGATTACCGTGTCTCCCAATATATCCAATTTTGGTGTTTGTTTGTGCACACCCACAAATGATCTTATGGTACTGTTTTGCACCATTTCATACACAGAGATATTTCTAATGCTGCGTTCACACTAAACGCGAAGTTAATTTTTTTGTTGCGTTACTCGCAGGAGTTTGACTGCGGGATAATTTGTGTTTATTTGCGACGTTCACGCTAGACGAGCCAGAGAGGAGTGGCTTATCTCCATGGAAACCGTTATCAACTAAGCCATTTTTTCCGCCATCAACTATGGATGAAATAACCACTATTGCTGCTTTGTACATGTTGTGGAAGTCCCAGATATCCCAGGAAACTAAACTCCGTCTTGTCTGGGTTCACAACATCATCTGGAGGTGCTCTGTGGATTTCATCGAGCTGTATTCAGTGTGTCTAGCAAGCCACACGTTGGCTGTTTTACTACAGCTGTATGAACCCAAAATAATAATTCCATTCCATTTCATTCTCGTACACTGGGCATGCGGGTGCCGATGTAAACAGGAAGTTGATTGGTTGCTTAGTTACAGAAAATACAACAGAGTATTATTGTACTCTTTAATAATATAAGGTTGTGCTTGGTCAACACATGTCTCTCTCTCGTTTCCTCGGTTTGGTTGTAGTCTGTTCTCACACACGTAGCTCTGCCGGGTGGCTGGAAGTCCTTGTTGTACTGGAGAGCATTTATACTTTTGTTTCTTTGGGAACTTCAAAGTAGTTGTGCAGAACAAAATAAGCATTGATAATGGTGGGCGACTGTGGCTTAGTGGTGAGCAGGGTCGTCCTTCAATCAGAGGATCGGCGGTTCGATCCCAGGCTCCACTAGCCCATGTCGATGTGTCCTTGGGCAAGACACTTAACCCCAGATTGCTCCTATAGCTGTGCCTATGGTGTGTGAATGTTAGCTACTCCTGATGTGCAGGTGGCACCTTAGCTCCTTCCATCAATGGGTGAATAATGTCATGTAGTGTTAAAGCGCTTTGAGTGGTCGGAAGACTAGAAAAGCGCTATACAAGTACAAGTCCATTTAATAAACGGAAAGTCCTCCGTTTTGTGTCCATCACCGCATCAAAGCCGCAAACCGGGACTACGTCAACTCCGTAGGGCTGATAACGCCACTAGACACCCCGCTCACTAATCACTCCATAGCTCAATAGCTTGCTTTCTCCGCATGTCAGCAGTAGTAGAATTATAAAATATAGAATTTAACTGCACAACAGCTGCTAGTATAGACAACAAGGTCGGCAACGCCTCTTATCCGTTATCCATGTTGCATTAACCACTTGTAGTCGATTGTTAATCGAGGCTGTTGTTTGTTTTCTTCTGGCGGCGTGACAAATCAGGGAAGGACACGTCGTAACCCAACCCTGAGGCCCAATCAAATCATGAACGCGGGTGTTTGCATCATCATTTTCAAAGGTCCCCGTTTCAACAGTACAATGCAACCCCGGAGTTTTCAAACTAACATGTTGGTTGCATTTCAAACATTTCAGTTTTAGGGTCCTAAGTAGTAGTGTGGACGCTAGAAGTAAATGCAGCAAAATATATGCGTTTTAAAATGAAAACGTAGTAGTGTGGAGGTAGCCTCAGGCTACCTCCTGTTTACCACAACTTGTTTTGCATACATTTGCTTATCAATAAGAACATTATTGCTGTTATAAATAACATTAACTCCTACATCAAGCTCAGTTCAGGTGCCAAAAAAAACATTTGAACGTGAGACCTGAGTTTCAATGTTTAGCACAGCCATGTACTCATTTCTGTTTCTCTGCCTATTTTTCAGCTCCTTCCCCAGTCTGTCAAAACCTGAACGACTTTGACTGATAGAACATCTCCCAATTCAAGGTGATCCTGCTGGGAAAATAAAACATTTGTGACCCGTACATCCTACACTTCCTCCAGAGAAATGAGGACTATCTCACTGGGCATTGGATGGCTCTGTCTTGGCCTGTGCCTGGATGCTTGGTCTTTAAGTGGACGGGGAATAGAGATAGTTGGTGGAGAGGGAACTGAAAAAGAGGTCAGAGGACAGAATCTGCTCAAAAGAGTGAGAAGAGGCTGGATGTGGAACCAGTTTTTCCTGCAGGAGGAGTATACAGGAAGCGACTACCAGTACATTGGCAAGGTAAGAGCCACTACCTTGATCTTTAGTTACACTGAACACTGACATAGTCCCATATGGATTTTAAATTAAATCTCCTTGATTGGTTAGAAACACACTCATTTGTGATGTTTGCTCTTATTTTCTGCATTGCAGGCATTATTACTATGAATGTATGCTAAGTTAATCAATCTTCACACATTTGGATCATGACGTTGCTGCTACAAACCATTGAAAAGTCTGGTCCATTATTTATTTATTTTGTTTAGGTTTTTATATCATTATGTAACTTCACAGTTGTGTTCCTTATGTATTCAAATCTGAACATTGGTTGAAGTACCTATGTTTCATGTTTATTTTATAAACATAGAAATATAGAAAGTTTTTCCCCGTAATAGGACATAGTTTTCTGCATGATGATATTCCTTATCCATAGTCAGTGTGTATTACCTTGAGTAGCTTCCTGTTTGGAGAGGCAGACAGGAGATCCAGCACAAAAACTATGGACACAACATTAGTTCAGAACTAAAGTTACACAATACCACAAACAAAATAACCAATCGAGACGACTCCCATGGTCTCTGAGGTAAAGTTATTGTTTTGGTCAATGAAGTCAGGCGGGGCTACGTTGTGATTGACAGGGAGCTACCAGAGCCGTATACGGTGTCTCCACCGGTTTTCTCATAACCAACATATACGGCCTAAGTGATAAAAGAAGACCCTCATTGAAATGAAATGCTGGCTGCTTAATGAATTGTAGTTACAAGCTTTGTCATATGACTATCACACCTGCTAAATATACAAAAAGCTGTTTTGGTCAAACAGGGCCAATATCCCAAGACTGTGCATCAATAATAAACAGGGTCACTCTATGGTTTAGGCCCAGAATGCTAAATGTTATCCTTTTTTCTTTGTCATATATAGTTGTTATTTGCATAAATAAGAATACACAATTCACTTAATTAGTGCACACCAGTAAAGGCAGATGAGTAATGATCTGCCTCAATACAAGAATACACAAATGAAAGACATAAAAGCTGCATAAAAAGGCAATAAAACACGTTATACGATAAAACAATAGAAGAAAAGTAAAAATGAAATAAGAAACGAGGAGACATTTTATATAACTAACAGGATAACAGAAATAAATTTAGGAAGTTAAACAAGTCATAATTCATCTCTGTTGTTTGCCCAAGATGTGGACACAACAGTCACCCACCTCCCATTATTGGGTTAGCATGAATTTTCCTTCACCCGGACATTAGCCAGGACTAGACTGGGTGGTGGCATGCAGGTAACAGAAAGGCCCGCTCCTGGCTGATAGCAGTAGATAATGTATGCTATGAGGGTGTGGATGATGCTTGCTCACAGAGATATTAGAGGCAGTTTGAAAGCATTGGCAGAATGTTTGTCCTGTAAATGGTAAATGGACTGTACTTGTTCAGTGCTTTTCCAGTCTTCCAACCGCTCAAAGCGGTTTAACACTACATTTCATCATTCATATGAATGGGTATTCATACACTGATGGCAGGGGCTACCATGCAAAGTACCACTTGCCCATCAGGACTATCTAAATATTTTTACCAATTCATAGACCACAGGAGCAATTTGGGGTTAAGTGTCTTGCCCAAGAACACCAACATGGCCTCGTGGATCGAACCATCAATCCTCCGATTGATGGACGACCCTGCTCTACCACTGAGCCACAGTTGGCCCAGGTCACTGGTAACATCTAGGTAGACCACTTTCCCTGAACCTTCTCGTGCTGCCAATGTTCTAATGAAACAACAGATAAATCAATAGACTTATGTTATACATTTGGAAATAAAATTCTGTCTAGCAAAATAAAACACAACTGTACATTGTACTGTAACATTCTAAAATGATTTACAAAGTCTGCCTAAGATGATGGCTAATTAGCGATTAGAATGCTAATAAACATTTATTTGGTTAAACTTTCCCATTAGACAGGCAACACATTACTAGAAAACCGACATTGTTACACATACTGTATTAGATACGGCTGCTCGACTACATAGCTATTAACGAGTCTCTCTGGTAAATGGAGGTTGAATAAGCAGCCGCTGCTGACCTTCTAGAGTTGGTAACAAACTTGAGCGGGCGGTGCACAGGGCGCAAAACAAACACCCACCTGCTGTGTGCCTGTGCTACATTCAAACAAGCAAACTTCACACTAGAAGCCCAGCTGAAATCCAGTTTAACTCAGCTTGTCCAGTACATTGTGCTAATACTAACAAGCTACGGGTGGCGCTAGTATTAGTTGCTAACAGAACCAAGCTTCTTCAGCTTACCTTGCAACCATAGACTGTATATAAGAAGTGGATGTAGTCATCGTGATGTCACTCATTGGTTTGTGGACTGAAGTTTTGAAGCCTCGAGTTCGCCAATTTGGTTGCCATCTTGAATTACAGCCATTTGTTTTTTGCAACTGGTGAACGGAAGTCACCATATTTGTAATGCGGAGGAGTGGCGTAGAGACACCGTGTACGACTCTGGTAGCAGCAGCAACCTGTTAATCACAGTAGCCCCGCCCTAAAGCATACTCCGCTTTATGGTCTATTTGACTCTAAATGGACCATAATTTAATAAATGAACATCATGCTGTATTGAAGACTTGAAACTAGCAATTGAGACCATAAAGTAATGTTTACAATGTCTACTGAGGGAATACTGTAAATCAAGTGAAAATTAGGGTCATTTTCTCATAGACTTCTATACAATTGGACTTCATTTTGCAACCAGAGGAGTCACCCCCTGCTGGCCAGTAGTGAGAATGCAAGTACTAAGACATTTCTGCATTTGCTTCACTTGTCAGCCTTAGATAAGTGCTGTAAAGTGATCAACCTGCTGTAAAGTGATCAACCTGCTGTAAAGTGATCAAACTGCTGTAAACTGATCAAACTGCTGTAAACTCATCAAACTGCTGTAAACTCATCAAAGTGAGGTATTGACCTGCTCTCTCTGGTGTTGTACTGCAGCCTCAGCCCTCGTTCTTTTATTTCACTTCAGTTACAGAAGCTTTGATAAAAGGTTAAACTGGACGAGCTCTTCAGTCTGAGTCATGTTTTTATTTATCATCTTTTCAATCAACTTTACAATTTTAAAACACTATCAAGTCAACACTTCTAGGTCAGACTGAGTTGTGTGGTGTTTCATAAACTATTGTCTGAATATTCTTATGATAACTCCTCATGAATTCTCCTTCCCATCTTTCTTTGACCCTGTGACGTTTTCCACAGAGGTCAAGGAAAAGTGGTTAGGAATAGACGTTAGGAGGTCATTTTTGGACTATTCGACTGCAGCCCTTGCTTGGCTCGATGTGGGCTTTAGAATTGGAACATTTCTTGCACTGCGACTTATTTCACAAGTCCACGAGAACACAAGTACAGACAAGAACGCATGTTGAGAAACGGCCCGAGAGTGGTGTTGTGCCGAGAGTCCGTGAACAGTTTGGAAAGTTTTCTTTTTTATGAGACTGATGGTGTTGCAAATCTAGACATTTAGTTGTGCTATGGAAAAAAAGGGAACGTACTGTAAAAAAAAAAAAATGCAGACAACAGTGCAGACAAGCCAGTCACTATGATTACTCTGAGCAGCATGCAGGAACTATTGGCAGCTATGGTGATAATCACATACAGGATAATCTTCTGTTCTTTAGCTCTGTTGTTTACCTTAACATATAAGTTTGTTGGTTGCAGTCCAATTACAACATAAAGTCCAAGAACCCTGGATCTCTGAATCTACACCACAGTAAGGCCCGCTGCTGCGGGGTTTTTCTAATAAAAGTTAGAAACAGCAATGCGCAGAAAAATCTTTCTGTAATACCAAATGAATGCGGTACCATTGTCAGGATGAATGCACTTGCATGGTGGCGTTATGGTCACGGTGACAGTGATGACACATGAGGATTCCAGAAGGCATGCTCTGCTCCAGAGTAATGTGCTGTGGTGAAATGTCCACAGGCTACATCAGCTCGTGTTAGGTGACAGCATGGAGGTGTTGCAGCCCTGAGGACTGACAGATTGAATCAGACTGAACACTGCTCAAGAGAAAAGGCAGTGAGGGGGCGTAAAGAAAGGGAGGGGTGAAAGGAAATGAGGGAAGAAAGGAAGAAACAGAGGAAATGTGGGTTTGTAATGTGAAGAATATTCAGAGAAAAGGTGATGTTAAAAGAAAAGTAATAGTAGAAGAGGGGCACAGGTAGAAGAAAAGCACGACAGGAAAGAAACAAGAACACAATCAGCTATAAAAAGACAGAGAGCTGATGGGCAGCTGAAAGAGAAAGGGTATTGAGAAGCAAAGAGTTAAAAGGTGGAACACTGCAGGTCGACTCATTGAAGGACACTAAAGACAGAAGCTGAGTTTCCATTCACAGCCGAGATTACTCACTGTTGGACACTCGCTTGAAGCATAATATTTGATACAGAAACGGTAGTCAAGTGATGTTATTTGATGTTTCAGTTTAGAGATGATGTCAAAAACTGATATTGATATATAGTAATATCTAGTTTTAGGTAACGTTTAGCTTGTCATGGTGGAGTTACCAGGGTATACGCAGGTATACAGCGTTTACCTACTCATTTTCCCCACTAACATTAGGGGACACAACCGTCACTAATGCTAACGTAGTTCCTCAGGAATTCTCATTTTGACAATATAACTTTAGATAAGGTGGTGAGGACCATGGCTGAACCCCAAGTTGATCTCTGGGCGCTTTAAAGCAGCACGCAGCAACTAACATGCTTAGGATGGGTTAAATGCAGCGCTTTTTTAAGTTTCACTTATTTGACCCCATTTTCTGTCAACTCTCCCTCAACTACTATCAAGTAAAGGCAGAAATGCCCCCAAAATATTTGTATTGCCACACATGTCTTCTATTACTGGGGATCAGATGGAGAACCCGAACCCAGCAGACTGGTAAATACTGCAGAGTCCAACACAGGCAGAAAGCAAGCGGAGTTCATCCTCAGCTGTTGAGCTGACTCAGTTGTACACAAACATGGTCACAGACATTGATTTGAATTAACGTGAGCTTTGCTGGATTTGGAGACAAAGACGCACCTGCACCACTGCAGACAATCATAAAATACTACTACAGTCCAGTATACAGAGATATTAATGTGAGCATGTCCTGAATATGATCACCAGGAAACCAGGACAATACTGAGCTTAAAGAAAGTCACTGAGCCACGAAGGTTTTTAAATGTACATTTGCAAAGCTTTGAGCAGGATCAATCAAAATGTCCTCTCCTCTGTTGCAGCAGAAGTTTCAGTTAAAATCTTAAAAGGTTTAAAAATGTAAATTATCAAAGCAAGCTTTTCAATTAAGGTTATGAATAATGTGAACTCTAGCACTAGCGGAGTCAACGTTAGCGGCCCTAAGTTTGGAAATAGCTGATACTGTTAGTTTGGCTTTTTTGAAGTGTTTTTTGTACGTATGCTTCCTTGTTCTGTGAGGTCAAACTACAGTTTCTTTGTTAATGGTGTCTGGTGAGTTTGAGGAGCGGGTGGGGCTGCGTTCTTCTGGAAACCCACAACCATCTCCGCTGTCTTTAGAGCGTTGAGCTCCAAGTTGTTCTGTCTGCACCAGGTCACCAGATGGTCCGTCTCCCACCTGTAGGCGGACTCATCCCCACCAGAGATGAGTCCAATGAGGGTGGTGTCATCCCCAAACTTCCAGAGCATGACGGCCTGGTGACTGGAGGTGCAGCTGTTGGTGTACTCTGGTGTACACACAGAGTGTGTGTACATGGAAATTAAGGAATTCAGTGCAACAGTGAGGCTCACTGATGTGTTTTTAACCACAATGGAGCTCTGAGGCTCAGAGGAAGAAGATATATCAGGCTCGGATACACACACAATACTTGTTAGAAGATATATAATGGTTTCTCTTTGTGTGTCCCTCTGCAGCTCCAGTCGGACCGGGACTACGGCAATGGCTTAGTCAAGTACGTTCTGTCTGGTGACGGGGCTGGCGTCATCTTTGTCATCGATGAGAATAATGGGGACCTACACGCCACTCGCCGGCTGGATCGTGAGGAGAAGGCTTTTTATATCCTCAGAGCCACAGTGGTCAACAAAAAGACAGGTCAGAAGCTGGAGCCAGAGACCGAGTTCACTGTCAAACTCCACGACATCAATGATAACGAGCCTACGTTCAGCAAAGAAGTTTACACCGGTAGTGTGCCTGAGAGGTCTGATATTGGTAAGGAAAACTGTGACTGGTCCAGAGTTAGAATGATGTTTATCCTTCTTTTCATTATTATTTTCAGTTTTTCTTAAAATTATTAAAACATCATAGGGATAACCCACATCTTGTAATATTTGTCAGTGATGGCCATATTGCTGTGTATCTCTCAGGTACATCAGTGATGCAGGTGACAGCTACAGATGCTGATGATAGTATGTACGGGAGCAGTGCCAGGCTGGTCTACAGCATCAGCCAGGGACACCCCTACTTCTCTGTGGACCCAAACACAGGTATGTCTGACTTCATCATCCTTTAAAGCCCACTCCCATTGATGGAGTTGTTGGTTATCACTTCCAGTAAGAAAATAAATGAAAGGCAATCAGACACAGCACAACATATCCACGAGACAATTCAATAGAACATAATGAGTTCCATCTCCTCTGGGATATAAACATGAGGTGTATTATAGCTTGTAACTTTTTCATTCTTTAGAAAACAAAGTATCCAAACACATAGGGACAAACCTTCAAGCAGTGGCAGATCTGCAGCATAATTCATGGGGTATAGAGATCTTAAGGGGTGGCAGAAATATATATATGCTGATCTAAAACTCAAAAAAGTTTTGCTCGTGTACATTTCTAATCAGCCACAACTTTTCACACATATATTTTTTTAGAATTTAGATTAGATTGTCTAAAAATAGAGAGGCAGGTAGGGTTGTTGTAACCCTTTCATTCTTGAATTATGATAACATCAGTCAATGTTTTATTCCACATTAAAAGTGTAACTTTTTAAAACATTTTTCAAGGAAATTTCAACTGATCCTATTTGACCTAATCAATGCAATACAACATGTTGAACCTGGTTCCTCACTGCTCAGCCTCTGCCTCTCTCTCTTTAAAAATAATTGTATTCCCTCATTAGTTGTTACTTAATGTTATTGATGTGAATTGTATTCACCTGCAATAATCTTCTGCTAGAGAAAGATTGGAAAGATATTCATGAGCTGCTCTGCATTATTGGCCATCCATTGGCCATCTTGGTTTTAAGACATTTGTTTTGCACTTACAATGGCTGGCCAGTGAGTGGCAGTGTATGGCATGGTGAACTTGTTGGGGTTCTCAACCTTTTGTAACTTAAGGCCCTCTTCTCATTGTTACACAAATCTGTGGACCACCTTCCCAAATAAATAAATAAAACAGGAAATGAAGAAAAAGGAGAAAAAATAAACTGGGCTGTAAATATGTATAATGCTAATGTCAGATGTAATGACCAAAATAAATATTCTGTTTACCCTCACCATCACTGCTTGCCATTATGAAACCATATTTGAAGAATGCAGTGTGTGTGTGTGTGTGTGTGTGTGTGTGTGTGTGTGTGTGTGTGTGTGTGTGTGTGTGTGTGTGTGTGTGTGTGTGTGTGTGTGTGTAATCCTGTGTAAATCCAATTCTGCAAACTCCTTATCAGATGAATATGAATTACCATTGTAGATATGCCTGATTTAATCTGCTTTGTAAAAATAAACAGACAGCAGAGTCTGTTTTCAACCATCATAAAATGCAGAGCAGAATTTAAACAAAAGCATTTGTTACTTTTGTTCAGGTGTGATCCGGACAGCCTTGGGTCCTAGCGACATGGACCGCGAGCAGAGGGAGCACTATGAGGTGGTGATTGAAGCTAAAGATATGGCGGGACAGAGAGGAGGGCTCACTGGAACCACCGTGGTCAACATAACCCTCACTGACGTCAACGACAACCCTCCCCGCTTCACTCACAGTAAGACACCTGCATACAAAGGATGAAACACTCTCATACAGTTCAGAAGGCAGGGGAATTCTTATGTTTTCCCATAACTTGTTAAAGGAACAGTGTGTAACATTTAGGGGGATTAATCGGCAGAAATGAAATATAATATTCATAACCATGTTTTAAAGCATGTTTAATGACCTGAAACTAAGTGTGTTTTTGTTAGCTTAGAAAAAGCCATTTATATTTACATAGCGAGCAGGTCTTCTCCCGCGGCGTCTGACATGTTTCTACGGAAGCCCGGAGCAGACAAACCAAACACTGCTCTAGAGAGGCTTTCGTGTTGTTACAGAACCTAAAGGTAGTGATGGCTACCGAAACCTGCCATTGAACTTACAAATGTTACTTGTGCTTCTTAATATTTTGATGTAATTTATTATCACGCCGCAGCATCTCGTTTGCTGATTTGGGGCTGAGTTCCTCCAACTACACACACACATAGGCACAAGCACAAACAAACAAGAACACACATGGAGCAAAGTCAGCGAGCAAAGACGTGGAGACACTGAAGTGAACCAGGTGAAGTGAACTACGCTCGTTACTGTAAAGCAAATACTTTATCAATACATCTGATCAACAAGCACAAACTCCTCCCCCACAGGATGTTTACACAAATAGCAGCTAGCTCTGCTAAGAACACGTCTTACAAACAAGTTCAAACTGAAGCTGTTTGTCTGGAGCCTGACTGATCTTCTTAGTGAGACAAAGCAGCCTGGAGGACAGAGGACAGGAGGACAGAGGACAGGAGGACAGAGGACAGGAGGACAGAGGACAGGAGGACAGGACAGAGGGAGGAGGACAAAGGACAGAGGGAGGAGGATAGAGGACAGGAAAACAGAGGACAGAGGGAGGAGGGCAGGAGGACAGAGGACAGGAAGACAGAGGACAGAGGGAGGAGGATAGAGGACAGGAAGACAGAGGACAGAGGGAGGAGGACAGGAGGACAGAGGGAGGAGGACAGAGGACAGAGGGAGGAGGACAGAGGGAGGAGGATAGAGGACAGGAAGACAGAGGGAGGAGGATAGAGGACAGGAAGACAGGACAGAGGGAGGAGGATAGAGGACAGGAAGACAGAGGACAGAGGGAGGAGGACAGGACAGGAAGACAGAGGACAGAGGGAGGAGGACAGGAAGACAGAGGACAGAGGGAGGAGGATAGAGCACAGGAAGACAGAGGACAGAGGGAGGAGGATAGAGGACAGGAAGATAGAGGACAGAGGGAGGAGGATAGAAGACAGAAGACAGGAAGACAGAGGGAGGAGGACAGGAGGACAGAGGGAGGAGACAGGAAGACAGAGGACAGAGGGAGGAGGACAGAGGGAGGACCGAGGACAGAGGGAGGACCGAGGACAGAGGGAGGAGGACAGGAAGACAGAGGGAGGAGGACAGAGGGAGGAGGACAGGAGGACAGAGGGAGGAAGACAGAGGGAGGAGGACAGGAGGAAGACAGGAGGACAGAGGACAGGAAGACAGAGGGGGAGGACAGGAGGAAGAGGGAGGAGGACAGGAAGACAGAGGACAGAGGGAGAAGGACAGAGGACAGAGGGAGGAGGATAGAGGACAGGAAGACAGGACAAAGGGAGGAGGACAGAGGGAGGAGGACAGGAAGACAGAGGGAGGAGGACAGAGGGAGGAGGACAGAGGGAGGAGGATAGAGGACAGGAAGACAGAGGACAGAGGGAGGAGGACAGAGGATATGAAGACAGAGGGAGGAGGATAGAAGACAGAGGACAGGAAAACAGAGGACAGAGGGAGGAGGATAGAGGACAGGAGGACAGAAGGAGGAGGATAGAAGACAGGAAGACAGAGGACAGAGGGAGGAGGATAGAAGACAGAAGACAGGAAGACAGAGGGAGGAGGACAGGAGGACAGAGGACAGAGGGAGGAGGACAGAGGGAGGAGACAGGAAGACAGAGGACAGAGGGAGGAGGACAGAGGACAGAGGGAGGAGGACAGAGGGAGGAGGATAGAAGAAAGAGGGAGGAGGACAGAGGACAGAGGGAGGAGGACAGAGGAGGAGGATAGAGGACAGAGGATAGAGGACAGGAAGACAGAGGACAGAGGGAGGAGGATAGAGGATAGAGGACAGGAAGACAGAGGACAGAGGGAGGAGGACAGAGGACAGAGGGAGGAGGACAGAGGGAGGAGGATAGAAGAAAGAGGGAGGAGGACAGAGGGAGGAGGATAGAGGACAGGAAGACAGAGGACAGAGGGAGGAGGATAGAGGACAGAGGATAGAGGACAGGAAGACAGAGGACAGAGGGAGGAGGACAGAGGATATGAAGACAGAGGGAGGAGGACAGAGGGAGGACGACAGAGGGAGGAGACAGGAAGACAGATGACAGAGGGAGGAGGACAGGAAGACAGAGGACAGAGGGAGGAGGACAGGAAGACAGAGGACAGAGGGAGGAGGACAGGAGGAAGGATTGATACTGACTGTGTTTTTCATAAACTTCACTCAAGAATGTTGATTTGTTTCCAGTGAGATATATTATATAATTATATAAAGGCAATTATTTAGTCATGAAAAATAATTGATAAGTATTGATAAGAGCAGGTCCTACTAGTAAAAAAAGCCTTAAGATGTATATCTATCTGAAGGCCACCGTAGCTCTCTACACACTTGGAAAGGGAGGGAGGGGTATTTAGTTGGTTGCAATCTGCAACTCACCAATACATGCCACTAAATCTACATACTGTTCCTTTAAATATGAACATTCTTTTTATTTAACATTTTATTTTACTCACCAGAATCAAATTCTTCTATCTGGTAAAGTTTCAGTAAATATTTACTGTTAACTTTTAATTGAATTGCTTAAAACAAACAGAACAGACAAGATGTTGAAACAGAAGTCAGTTTATGGCCCTCCCCTCAGAATCACTAAAGTGTCATATTTAAATTGCAGCACATGCCTCATTGTACAAAAAATTAGCACGAGGCAAAGTCACAAAAAATACCTTTAACACCGGCCACTTCTGAAAACATTTCATATCTTAGCATTTAATGGTAAAATAAATCCGGTTTCATGGATTTTACATGGGCAACACAATGTGCAGACACACGTGTGTGATTTACTTACAGGCTTGGAAAGGAATGAAATTACCGATACATTTGGTAAAAATCGGGATTACTTGAAGGGTTGCAATTTTAAAAGACATTTTAAAACAAAGAACAATATACTATGTAAATGCTCACACCTAACAACATTTCAGGAAACAGGTCTGTGTGGACACCACACCTGTGTTAGAGATGTAGGCGCTGTTGCCCATGTTAGAGAAATAAATGCAACATCACAATACATCACAAAGCAGGATGGTTTGTGCACTTTCCAGCTAATCAAGATTAATATTTTTGCCAAGAGGCCTCCCAGCGTGAATAGACAGGTCAAATGAGCAAACAGCTTCAAATTTAATAGTAAGTAGTCCGGCTGGTTTTTATGTGTTGGCGGTAAAGAGCGGTGTTTCCTCCTCCACAGCCATCCGGGCATGGCTTGTCCAGATAATGATATCCAGTCAGGGTGGTTTTGTTGAGTCCAGGTTTTTTGGCCAAGTTTCAGTGAGACAGGATATCAAGGTTGTTGTCAGCCGATGTGAACATAACTGGGATGGATATAAGAGGTTGTTTCTGTTTATGGCTTTGAGAATTTGGTGGGGAAGTGTCAGTCTGTCATTATAGTCTGAATGGGGAGAGCTGCGTCTGAGGGGGTTAATGACAGGTTGGGCCAGTATGGGGAGTAGTCGCGGGAAACTGTGTTTGAGGTGGCAAGATTTAACCAGTGATGGTGAATGGACAGAGGAGGACTGTGAGAACTGGGAACAGGATCTCGCCGCGGTGCCGGTGTGAAGAGCAGTATAGAACGGGAATGGCTGGCGTTGGGATCGCAAGGGACATGGGGGAGGCTCGGGGTCCCTAGCCAAAGGAGGGAAGTCGTAGAGGGCAAGGATGTAATATTTCTTCTCCAGCTGGACGTTGAAGTGGTGAGGGGTAAGAGAGGGATGCCTCCCTCTCAAGCTGCTGTGAACACAGACCAGGGATCAGGGCTCAGGGATCAGGGCTCAGGGATCAGGGACCAGGGACAAGGAACCAGGGACCAGGGCTCGTGGTGGGATGGAGTGGAGCTGACCATAGTAGTAGTACGTATTCTCTGTTAAATTTAAATACTGAATGATGGCAGCTACATTGTCAACAGTGGCAGGCTGAGTACTGCCTAGCTGCCAGAGTGTATGAGGCCTGTGATGTCACAGCAGCATGTAATTACTCACCCAAGTAGTTTATACACACCACTAAATCTCCGAGATAGAATGTATGTATACACACACACACACCAACACACACACATCCTGAGCAAAGGAAAGCATCCTGATATGGAAGCGCCTCAGGTTCATAAAGCAGAGTGACATTTCATTTGCATTGCTGTAACCGTGTTTGTGTGCTGAGACTCTATTCAGGGACTCAAACAAGCTGCTAGTTTCACAATGTGTGTTTCACAATGAGGAGGAAACAGCCATCTCAAATATAAGATCAAAAACTGATGGCAAAACACAGTGTTAGCTTATTACAGAGGATAAAGGCATACATCACACACAAAAAATGAATTGAAATGCTTTTTTAAATGATAGTCAGCAGTCTGGCGGAAAGACATTGTTCCGCCTGGCTTCATCAGCATTTACTTTTTTTGGACCATGAAGGCTTTTTTTGTTCTTGCTGTCTACCCGTCTAACTTTTCATATGAAGTTATAAGAAGGCAGAAAGATGTTGTTTCTTCGTTCAGCATTTATGCTGTTTTATAATCTATTTCAAGGAGAGACAAACTTTCTAAATGTCTTTGTTTGGGTTTTATGTGTTGTATCCATTTCCTATGAACTGTTTGACTTGCTCTCACTGACTTATCATATGAAAGGAGGGAGTTAATAAGGTTCTTGATCAATATCAGGCAGTCTGACTCTACTCACTGACTCAGGTTGGGATGTTCTGGCTTTATGTTGAGTCAGGCTTATTTGTGCAGGCTTAACCCCAGTAAGATAGTACTGGGGTTAAAGGGCCCCACGTGGCCACATTGTGGACTAAAGAATCCCCTCAAAAACTCCAAATAGAAAATCAGAGAAACCTTGAAAGGGATTTCATGAGACAAAAATCCCTTCGAGGGGCAAAATTCAGCAATGAGCAAATTACAAAGTAGGGGATCATTGACACAATATGAAATTGTAATATAGTACAAATATAAAATAAAAAGAATGAAGCCGCAGCACAACAGCCTTCAGGATGGCAATACAATGTCATACAAAGACTGTGTACTTTTTTATTTCTTTACATTTTTATCCAGATAGATTTCCTTTGTTTTCCTTTCCCCTTACAATTAATTCAATCCCCAGAATACAGAGGGATCTTAATGTGCACTTGCAATCAGATTATTGGGTTGCAAAATTCATGTCAGAGCAGATCAAAAATTTTGTAAACCCAAATAACACTCCAGCATTTTATGGAAATCATTAAAGTCACTCTGTGTAGGATTTGATAATGCTCCACTTCATTGATCTGGTGGTAGAATCAAGAATGACTCTGGTCAACAGTCACTACAATCCCTTTAAAGGTGTCATATATAATTATGGCTTTTAGGGAGTTTTAGACCATCAGTAGCATTATGAAGCAATGTTTTATGAGTGGGTTTTATCATCTTAAATGTTTTATGAAGAATGGAACACTTTCAACGCATTTGTTTGATAGACCACAATGATACACCATAATGTGTCCTGGTGAGGAAAACTGGATCCAAACATCAAGTTTGTTTGTTTACAAGAAAACTTAAGGGACCTTAAGTTTGTATACATGGATTTGTGAGACAATTGATTTCCCATCTATGCTGCTGCCCCTCCTACTAACAGTTACTCAGAGCATAAATGCCTACATGCAAAATGTATCTTTATTATTAGGTAAGGAGTAGAAATACAAAGCAGCCTACCATGTGTGCCTGTGTGTGTTTGATTGGCCAGCCTTGCTGGATGACGTCATGTTGATTTGCTTTAAAAGTTGAGACAGATTCAACTTAAAGTTTTGTCCGCAGACCTCTGCGGTGGCACAGTAGACTGCATACATAGATAGGACGTGTGCACGCAGGAGTGCGTTGCTATGGCTACAGGCATCGGTGTCAGCAGGTCATTTTGCCGGGGCTTCACCTTGACCGTTTTCAGTGTAACCCCAAAAATCGCCGGGTCTGAAAATATCCTGGATACAGGTGCTATTATTTTGTGCTTTTGATGTAATTTTCGAGCCCAAATCTGCGCATTAGTGATCAGGGGGTGGAGCTACGGTATTGAGGCCCCACACATACTCTTCCCAGTCCCAATCGCGAGCCGAGCACAAGCACAGCTTGTAGGGTGCGCCACCTAGCTGCTGTGCTAGCACGATGGTAGCCGTTTGGCTTGAAAGACACAACTAATCATAATTTCTCGATAAACACATTAATCATAAAATTGTTAATTGTATTGTACCACACAGACTTGTGATTCTTGTTCAGAAACTTTATCTGCGTATCTGATGTGAAAACACAGTCTCAGTGGAAATGTTGCTGAGCTAGCTAGCGACAAGGTCAATGACAGTATGAACCTTAGACTATATGAAGATCTTATAATCTATGTTTGAAACAGACAAGTCAAAGTCACATCTCCTTTCCATGTTCCTCTACCTACAATTCCCGAGATTCCAGCTCCGCGCCACTACTTCACTTAGTAGTAGAGTAGCTGTCAGTCACAGCTGTCAATCATGATGTCTTGCCCTTTTTTACAGCATAAAAAAATGTATTAAAAACACTCTTACTCTTAAAAACATTTATATTTGTGATAAGAATGACTTAAAATGACAGAAACTATCTTTGGAAAAAATGTTTTTGAGCTGTATTTAGATTTTTTTGTTAGCCCATGTGCCATCTGCTAACATGGAGGGGCTGGGGTTTATGAGCTATACTGCAACCAGCCACCAGGGTGTGATCGTGCGATGTGTTTGGGGAGCTGACATCTTTATGCCTATGGACGGCACCGGAACTGCACCGACGGGCTAGCTCCATTCAAATGAATGAGACAGCTGCGTTTTTTTAAGCAGGGCTCAAATGTGGCCTTTTCTTAGAAAAAATATAAACAGGCCATTAAAGTAAAGCATTCTGGGAGGTGGCCTGGCCCAGATGGTATCCCAACCAAATTGAGGGAGCGGGGTTACATAAAAGCAGCACCAGTGTTATTCCATGCAGATGACAGTATTTCCTATGTTTTCAGGTATTCACCAGTTCAGAGTTCCTGAGTCGTCCAAGTCTGGCACTCCAGTTGGGAGAATTCTAGCCACTGACAGGGACATCGGGAAGAACGCTGAGATGTATTTCACCATCGTTAGTGGAGAAGGCATGGACATGTTCGACATCTCCACTGACAAAGACACACAGGAGGGAGTCATCACTGTCATAAAGGTGAGTGAGAGAAGGACTTAACTGTAGGCTCAGAGTACTAATCACATTTAGAAACCGTTGTGTCAAACTAATGTGAGAGGAAACAGGAACAATTAAAGCTGCGAGCAGCGATGAACTGGTCCAAGCCCCTCTGTGCGCGTCGGGGGCGCTGGTGGGACGCCGGCTTGCCCAGCCGAGAACATTCGACCGCCAGTCAGACGTTTTTTTCCCGCGTGGAATGCGTGACGCAGGACGTTATGTTTTGCAAATACTTTACCAGTTCCTGTATCCGCCGTGCGCTGCTAGACGACACGCTCAACAACATGCATCATGTTTCTCTATGTGAAGTGTAGACCACGTCATGTAAATGTCATTTCAATCAAATCAGTCAGATAAAGAAAGGATTATTGTTTATTAACAAATGATATGCGATGATAAAGTCTCGACAGAGTTTTTGGCGCTTGGACTCAACAGGGAGATTTGTAATCGAGGGCCGTCTGCCCAGATCAGCAGCAAGATAAATCTCCCCGTGGAGTCCAGACCTGGTGGTGGTGGTGGCTGATGAGACTGATAGAATGATGAGTTGATGAAGCTGATTGATCTGTAAAGACTGGGTGGAGATGGGGAGGTGGAGGGGTGCGTAACAGCAACATGAATGAACTGAAGGTAGAGAGACAGTCATATTTAAAAGAGACAGCGGCAAGATGATAGGCTAACCATGTAATGTAGCTGATCTAAACAGCTGGTGTCATGATTGACAGCCCCGAACAATGACAGCAAGTAAATAATGAGTGAGCATGCCTGAGAAGTGATTGGCAGGTGTATGATAAATAAATTATGGGCTCGGAAGAGTATGGTCTTCCGACTGAACTTACGCTTTAGCTTCATGTAAATCCGATGCCGTTTGTCACGTAACGCTGATTTCCTTTTGCCAGTAGGTGGCACTATGAAATATTGAACATTTCGTCATGGAAATGTGCTCAGGCCTGGACCAGCATCCTGCATGAGACATTTTGGGTAGATCGGATGATGTACCTTGGAGTTCTAAGAACTTTCTCTATCATAGCGAACCGCAGAAAATGGGTGTGAAATGTGCGCCACGCCACATCAAGGCCGTTTGACAAAAACTCACGATTTTAATGCTTTTCAATCACAAAGGTCTAAAGAGCATCCTGACCAAATTTGAAGTCGATAGCATGAATTCTGTAGGAGGAGTTTGTAAGAGTACAAAGGCTGAAAACGGCGAAAAATGACAAAAAAGCCCAAATTGGCCGAATTACTGTAACGCCCCCTAGTGTCTCAATGGCATAATCATTTCAGGGCATGTTACAGGATGCAATGTGCACATATGCTGCAAATCCTGTGACACTAAGCCCAATGGTTTTGAAGTTATAAGTATTGATGTACAAGCCACGCCCCTAATACGTTCATTGGTCTGTATCTTATGAATGCAATAAGATATCAACAATCTTGTGATAACCTTTGATGATATAGGTCCAATTATGATCCACAGCACATTTGGTATGAATCGGACCCAGCGTGTAGGAGGAAACTCCAAGTAGGCGGAGCTTAGGGGTCTGAGAGGCTTTTTTGTAGAGCAGGTGGAGATGGACATGTGTGTAAAATTTCAAGTCAATCAGACAAACTGGCTGAGGGCCATCGCCTGTCCAACTTCTAGAGGGCGCTAGAGAGCCATTTTTTAATACAAAGATATGACACCTATATCACACGTCTATTTTCACCAA
The DNA here is from genome assembly GCA_016806645.1 of Ophiodon elongatus. Lineage (NCBI taxonomy): Eukaryota > Metazoa > Chordata > Actinopteri > Perciformes > Hexagrammidae > Ophiodon > Ophiodon elongatus. The sequence goes on from JACSYO010001732.1 coordinate 304,211, forward strand.
GCCTGACAAGCTTGCCAAATTTGGTGAGTTTTTAAGTATGGTAAGTATCCCCAATATGCACCCAATTGCGTCCTTCGAATTTCAATAGGGTCCTCCCGGACCGACTACGTCAGTGCTCGGACCCTAATTAAGAGGAAACAGGTTAAAAGATGCATTATATAAGCAATAATATAATATATAAGACTGTAAAATGAATAGCAGCAGAGTAAATTCCAGGAGTAGTACACAGAATGAAAGTCAGGAGTTAAACTGCAACTTTTGCATTAATGCGAAATCTGCTTTTCTAATGCCTACGTTCAAATTAGGCTAGTTTTTAGCATTGTTTAAATCAAATGAATTCTAAAGCTATGATTCAGCAGATCCTACACTTTCCACTCATAAGGATGCTGCCCACGTAGTCTGTTTTACACGTACTGTTCAATATGCAAAGCCTGGGCATGTTTGACAGATGAAAGAAACCAAATTAAACGTATTCCTCTTTACCTTTACAACCCCCAGTCCGAGCCGCTGCAGCAGACACCAAACAGACACAACTGGAGCTTTTCATCACAGTGTCCTCACAGAGTGACTGATGTACAATCAAAATTGATAATTAGAAATTATTTTGTTCCTCTTGCTGACACAACTTTCGGAAAGTCTGCACGCTTCAACAAAGAAGTAATGATATACTGTCAGCAGGATATGAGATGAGGACAATATCCAGGTTTCCTTCCACGAAGCGAAGGCAGCTCATCTACATGAGCTGCCTCCGCTTCTGTTCAAGTGAATCTGAAGCTTTGTTCTTGTTTCAAACAACAGCCACGCAGCATTGTCACAGCTGACGTCAAGACACACATTTCATCAATATTATTTGCAAATATTTTCATTCTCCATCAGATTGAATCTGTCAGCTGCTTTTTTATCACATTTGTATTAATGTTAGATTTCCCTCTGTACTGCCTTTCATGCTTAACTTCTCAGCGATCAAATTAAAAGATATATTAAAGTTATTCCCTTGCTGGATTACAAGTAAATATGATGTTCTGCATGGTATCAAATAGGGATGTCACGAAAAACAATGCTTTGGTTCCAAGTCTGGTATTAGTATCAACTACTACATTTCTGGTATCAGGACATAGCATCAAGCCTACTATTACTATTACTATGTACAGTATAAAAACTCTGTGTTCGGGCTGGTCAGCCCAGTCTTTGCCGGGATCACAAATCCTGTCTATATGAGAAACGTCCATTCAGTGGAGATTCCAGGCTAGCATAATTCCTTAATGTGAATCCCACAAACCAGGTCCAAAACATCAAGCGCAAAAGGTAATAACATTTAGTATTTGTTAGCTAAACCTCACTATGGGTCACCAATATTTATAGCTGCATTAATCAAGCAGCATTGGATCAAATGACGATGTGTAATGTGAAAGGTATCTCTCGTTGCGACAAACTCACAAAGAAGCGCTTTGAAAGATGCTAAAATGCTTGATAATCCTTTGATCATCTTGATTAGAGATCATTGTTTTGGTTTTCAAGCCACGAGCTCAGATCAACCTCATTTCCAGCAGCAGGACATGAGTTTGCAGGCCATTATGTGTAGTGAAATATTTCTGACCCACTGCTCAATACCTGTTCAGCGCCAAACACATGTAGTAACTCACTGATGGACATTTAGCTGCTAAAAGATTCTTCCCAGTTGGGGAGACCTAAAAGAGAGTGAATATTGGACACAAACACCAAATGAATATGAATGTTGACCTGTGACTCTATACTAATCTGCTAAATAATTTATCTATGACTTATTTTGTACACATAAATATTCTCGGCAGGTACATCATTTCGATCTATACTTACAATAAATTCAGTAAAGTTGATGATGGCTTCAGCAGACATGTAACTTTTCCAAGCAGCTTCATCGTAACCAAGATACCACTACTGTACCAACAGAGATGATCTTCTTAAGTCCCTTATGTGTTTCCTGTTTTTCTTTTCTTTTTCTATTTGCCTCTGCAGCCTTTGGATTTTGAGAAAAAGCCGACATACACAGTAGAGATCCAGGTCCAGAACACACACGTGGACCCTCGTTTTATGTCCGCAGGCTCCAAAGACATGGCCACGGTCCGGATTGCCGTGGAAGACGTGGATGAGCCGCCGCTGTTCGACAAAGCCAGCTATCTGATGGAGGTGAAGGAAGACGCTGCCGTGGCCGTGGGCTCAGTCAGGGCCATGGACCCCGATGGAGCTCGCAGCATGGTCAAGTAAGGCATTTTCAGTTTGAAATAATCTTACAGAAAGGTTGTTAACTATTAAGGCAAGAAAATGAACCAATAACCGAACCCCCTGTAATCCTTCAAGGTGACATCATAAATAAAATACTTCTAGACTTCTTCGAGGCACTTTTGCATTTCAAAGATAGTTCCAGTCTGACTGTTTAGCTAATTTTCTACATTCTCTTGACTGTAGAAAATTGTGTAGAATCCAGCTTTAGTTTCCATTTAGTCCATGAATGGACAGCTTCTGTCAACTATACTTTGTACTTAGTTTTTTTTTTTTTGGTGGATTACCACCGTCCATTTATTATTATTTTCTTTTTTTTATTATAAAGATATAAGAGTATTGATAAAAACATTGGTGCCTCCTGACAGCAGAGTAGCCCAATGAGTTATAATGTTGTTGTTATAAAACGGTCTTTTCTTTTGCAGATCCATTGTGTTAAATATTTTTCAGTAAACTGTACTTTGCTGCTCTAAAATCCATGGTTATGGTTCTGCTACAGTCATTTGCTCTGAAATGATGTTTTAGCCTGTGGCCAATCAAACCTTCACTTTAAACTGTAAAGCAGTAAGATCACTGCTCTCTCGTAGAGCAGTTACACTGACTAACAGCAGCCTGAAACTAAACACAAGAGTGAACAAAAACAAGCTGCAGGATCGATGCTTATGCTGGTCAGCTGTAACTAGCTTAAAAACGTAGCAACATTTGGATGCTAAATGGTCCGTAAATACTGCTGCTAACAAAAATGTGATTTCTCCGGGCCGTGCCAGCTACAGTTGTATGCTTTGTCTATCCTGCTTGACAGAAAAGGAGCATTGCTGATATTTTTCAAAACCTTTGTTCTTCATTTCAAATTAACGTTAGAAAAAAAAACTGTCCGTCATTGCGGAAGCTGCTAGCGGCCGGCTCAGCCATTCGCCATGTTGTGAGCTTGTGGAGGCAAGTCCTCAATCATAGATACGCTCTGAATTTTGTATTGATCACATTTTACTTCAATGCTACCAACTGGGGTCACACACTATCAGGTGGTAGGGGCACATTGTCAGTCATTTTGAAGGAGACGGACAGAGATGCAGCACACACAGATTTGATCATGTGTTTTGTCGATTTTCGTTTTACACAATATGCAAATTTACTTTTACTTTTCTAAAATAATAACGAGACTCAGAGTGCAGATCTCCACCAGCTGTGTCTGCAACGACCACTGTTTATTGTCTGATTGAATGAATGCAACCACCAGTTGTAAAGCGTCATCAAACAGTTCATTCAAACTCAAAAATAAGCGGCGATGAAACTTTGTACAAGCAATAGGCTTGAAGTAGTCGTAGATTACATTTCATGCAAGTGTGCCAAAACACAAAGCTAAACTCACCGAGCTGTCTGGTGGCTTAGCAGCAGAACTGTCCATTATTGATCCCTGGCTTCAGGATAGTTTGAGTCTCCTCTTCGTAATTGATCAAATGGCATCAATACATCCTAGGGATCATCTGATGTTTACAATATAAAATGCCCAACACCCTGGATAATTTGATCTGTTGCAGCGAGTATGGGAACGTTCTTGAAAAAAGGGCAAAAAAAGGTTCTTGATCCCGACTGCCAAAAAAAGGAAAGGACATGACATAAATTGAAAACAGTGCAATGTAAACACAGAGAACTGTAGGAAAATCATGCTGTATAGATGGATGGATGAAAGCAGTGTGTGTCTGAATGTATTCCAATTAAAAGAACCATGGAACCATGCAGTGCTCTTAAAATGATGTGTCACAAGGGGGCACACACACACAATCCCAATTGTCCCTGTGTTTGTGTCTTTGTGTATGAGCACTATTATTTTACTGTATAGTGTTTTCTAATTATGATCCAGCCTGAATGTACTGAAGCAATGTTTTCTTTTAGATTCATCTATCTCTTCATAGAAAACAATAATTAAGATTGAATGGTACATAATTAGCAGCTAATAGCAGTTGGATGTTATATTTTGGAGTCAGCAGTGATACCAGCCTTGATCCAGAAACTGAACATGTTCAGATACAGTGCAATATGCAGTTCCTGCTCACAGAGCAGTTTGACAGGCAGGCGAAAAGGACAGGAGCAAAGGCATCTCACTTCTATTATCTATGGAGTGCTGTGAAGCTGTGAATAGCTGCATTCAGCAACTCGTTCAAAACTAGAGAGTGCTCTGTGAGCAGTCCACAGACAGTGGGAAGAGATTTTCAAGTAGCTGTGATGTTCTGAACAGACTACAGTAAGATGTTTATAGGACAAGAGGACCGAATGCAGCAGCTTCAAGTGCAGCACAATTATGTGCTTTTAGTTGTTGAATATCAAAGTTGGGCATTGTTTTTATTTTTGTCCAACCTTTCAAATCTTAAAATGGTAAAAATGAAACACCAAAGTATGGTTTACATTTTGTACTACCTTATGCCTTCATCATTTTAAGTGTTGATTGTAAAAATAAATGTTATTACAGTACATACGGAAGTCTATGTATGTATATATAACAATGCTAATTAGGAAAACCTTTTTTTTTTACAAATAGCCCAAATGCAACGATAACCAATACACAAACAATCCATCAAATCCAACATTTACCACCAGCTGCAGTGTATGCACAAAACAGGCAACTAGTTCAACCGTGCAGACGAGTTGAGCAACCACAAAGTTGCATTCGTTGTTGTGGACATATGCAGACACTCTCCAACGAAGTCTCAACCGCATCAGTTAGTTCAGTGTTTTTCAACCTTTTTTGAGCCGCGGCACATTTTTTACAATAAAAAAATCCCGCGGCACACCAACAACCAAAAAAGTTACAAAATGTCACATTGTAGCATAATACAGCAGATATGCTTACAATTTAATTTTAATTTAATTTGTTGATACTGACTCAGTGTGAAACCTGGGCCTGTTTGGATGAACACAGAGCTGATAGCATCTCGTTCACAATGTCTCGGCCACAGTGTGTGGGCTTTTTGATTTGGCCACCAGTTCAGCTACTAAAGAGCTTTGAGAGCTTTCTCAGACACATTTGTGGATTTCCTCATAAAAGTTACCTGTTTCTCAGTTTGTCTGCGCAGGCGAACAAAATAGTCCCTGTTCTTGTTGCTAAGTGACGGTGTTTGGTCTCGAGATGACATCACAGCTTGCTTGGGCCCATGACGCTGTTTGATAGCTTTTCCCCTCACACCAAGCATAACGGAATCGGTGCAGTCGGATCTCCGGTGAGAGTGAATCCAAATGAAAGATAACTTTCACCGTACTGCCTCGAGCTCACAGTTTTTTCTTTTTTTTTTACCACCACTCGTTCTGGGCTTTTCCTCTGGTTAGACGGTTACCCAGGGCCCAGTAGTTCAGAGTCTGCGTTTTTCTTTTTGAAATATTTCTCCATCGCCGTTCTTCACCACAACCTCTCCCGCGCATCATTTAATTCTACTATCTTAAATTAACAAGGTAATTATTGCGCTACCTACTGCCACCCACTGGCATGGAAGAGTATTTCATTACTAGGCCAGCCACTATATTGCAGGCTCAGACGCTCAACAATGGCAAATTATTTGCGGCAACTAAATATTATGTTTTTGGACCGATCAAGTGAAATTGGACATTTTCCCACGGCACACCTGACGATCTCTCACGGCACGGTGGTTGAAAATCGCTGAGTTAGTTTACCTGCGAGGTGTCATCTGTGTGTCTGCTTGTGTACCTGTGTTACCACAGGAAGCATATTGCTAGCCCAACATAGCCAGTGTCCGGTCGAGAGAAAGAGAGAGAGAGTCTGTGACGATGAGTTGGAAGTGAACGTTCACATGTACACATGTTCTGTACACATGACATCTGTTGTCCTTCTGTCCATCCTGATAGAGGACCCTCCTCTGTTGCTCTCCTGAAGGTTTCTTCGGTTTTTTGGGGGAGTTTTTCCTGAACCGATGAGAGGTCCTGGGACAGAGGATGCCGTTGTGTACAGATTGTAAAGCCCTCTGAGGAGAATTTGTGATTTGTGATTTTGGGTTGTTCCAATGTTCCAATATGGCCCCCACCCCTGTACCCTGTCTTTAAACTGCTGTGTGATATTCAATCTGGAGCACCCACTTAAACAAAATGGTTGCGGCTCTGTGTAACTGTGCCTCTTTTTGCAGGAATAAATACTTTAAAGTGGGTTTATGATATTTGTAATTTTAGCTTAAAAAGACTCAACACAGGTAAGGTCAATTTTGCCGCGACATATGGCAAACAGAATTTATTATTCATACTCACGCATTCATTGGCCTTCATGGAAACATTTATTTAACTAACATTGTTTAATTTGGACCATTAAAAACATATATTTTAGCTGCCCATTTTGTAACATAAAATACCTGTGGGAAGTACCAAAAGAGCTCCACACAGCTGTTCAGGCCCACAGTAATGCAAAGTTTATGAGCTGACATTGTGCCTTCCTAAAACATGTTCAATAACACCACATAATGTATCACATGATGTACCACATGATGTACCACATGATGTACCACATGATGTACCACATGAACTCTCTTCCGTCACAGATTGAAATAAACCAGTTGGCGTCCGTATCCAGGTGAATCCCTGGTGGCGCTGTAGCCCTCTCTCACCTTCTCTCTGTCTGTCACAGGTACTCCATCGACCGCCGCACCGACATGGACCGCCTGTTCAACGTACATCCAGGGAATGGATCTGTGTTCCTGCTCAAAGGCCTGGATAGAGAGGAGGCTGCCTGGCATAATATTTCAGTCATCGCTACTGAGTTCAGTAAGTAACCAAAACGTGTCCGTCACAATCAGTTGACCGACAGCGTCAGGCCAGCTCTTCAGGTTTCAGCCTCTACGATTTCTCCTGGAAAGTCTAAAAATGACATTTAAAAAACAGCAACCATTTGTACTCCCCAGACCAGGGTCTTATTCATAACCGTTGCGTACGCACGAAACGGGGCCTGAAAGAGGCGTACGCCACTTCCCACTCAAATGTTATGATCTATAAAAACGAGACAGTGGAAATTGGCAACGCAGATGGTGAGGTGGTGAATGGAAGCCAGACTGTAGAAATGAAATGTGAGAGGCATCATTATACGTATAACGATGCCTCTCACACATTAAATTTCAGTTCATATCACAATTCCTTAAGCAACTTTAATTGTAAAAGATACAAACCAACTCAAACCTGAAATCAAATTTCACTTAATTTTTCATCAGCACTGTCTGCTCTGCTCAGCTTAGAGGAGGGGGCCAGACTACCGACAGAGTTGAAGAATTGCAGAACAGCGTCGATAGTTTTCCATAATCTTCTAATAGTGTGCATATATCACCAAGTACGAATTTAGTTTTCATATAGTTTTTGTGAGTAAAATCGCTGCAGTGAAAACAACTTCATTGATTAATTTATGGTTTATTCCATAGGGACAGATTCAGCATACTGTACACAGACAAAAAATAGCTATCCAATGGAAGTATCAGAGATCACTAGAGGCATCACGGTAACAATCACACACGTTCTACAGTCGTAATGCCATATGAAAACATAAATAAGTTGTTCATCCATCAGACTTCCTTTTTTAAAATAATATCCAGGTGGATACCACATAGTCTGATTGCTGTGAACATATACTGCAGTGACTGTGTAAAGGGTAATGCTGCACGATAGACGCTCCAGAACTGACTACATAAATGTAAGAATTAGGAGGGAACAAGTGTTCAGGGATCCCCTCATCCACAAGCCCTTTGATTCCTGTTTGAAAAACCTCTTCTTGGTCTTCCTCTTGGTCGGCGCTGTGATTCACCGGAAAGAACCATTGATCCGCAGGCTCATGTCTATGCATCAGCATTCATGAAGTGCTTTGCATTGACCATTTATGGTTGAATGTGGGTTTTAGAGGGCGGGATATGAAGCCGATCCAGCTGTGCATATTTACAGGTTGATTTGGGATTTATTGTTAAACAGAGATGTTCTATGATGCTGAAATGTTGACCATGTCGGTAAAACTTAATATTAAGGTCCTTGTAATACGCTTTAGTTAATAGGTAATAAGGCCCATTTAAGTACTTAAAAAGGCCTATTAACATTATTATGAGTTTAAAAAAATATATATATGTATAAATAAAAGCAGCATAGACACGTTAATTGTAAGACATTAAGACATTTATGAGCACTTATAAGAAATGTGTTAACATTATATAGGCTGTTTAAGTGCATCAATATAAAGCCTTATGTATATGAGTTTCTTATATTTGTTCATAATAGCATTAAAAAAAATTATTGAATTTAACTAATGTCATTGTTACACCTTTAATAACACCTTTTTTGTTGCCTAATCACGATGAGTACATACTTAATTATGCACTCATTAAAAGTTGACTGTTTTTTGGACCGAATCTAAAGTGAGAACAATAAGTTGACTATGTTAAAAAACTCATCTCAGACTGACAAAGTGTTTTACACAGAAACCCATCTAAGACCAAACACAGACACACAAACATTATTCTGAAAAGTTTCTTCAAACTTAATAACTTCATTGTTTTAGATGCTTTAGATGTAATGCTATTATAAATAATCACGTTAATGCTCTTAAGCAGTCTTTAAACTGTTAACAGGTTATAAGTGCTCTTAAATGTCTTATTGTCTTACAATTAACATGTTTATGCACTTATTTACACTTATGTAGTCTTATTAACATATAATAATGTTAATAAGCGTCTTGTCAGGACTCATAAGGGGCATATTGGCGACTGTGCCTCAGTGGTAGAGCAGGGTCATCCTTCAATCAGAGGATCGGCAGTTCGATCCCCGGCAACGCTATCCATATCGATGTGTCCTTGGGCAAGACACTTAACCCCAGATTGCTCCTGCAGGCTGTTCCTGCGTATGCATGGTTATGAATGATTAGACAGTCCTGATGGTACCTTGCATGGTAGCCTATGCCATCAGTGCATGAATGGGTTTGATGGGTGATTCATGTACTGTTAAAGTGATGTGAGTGGTCGGAAGACTAGAAAAGTCCATTTACCATATTACCAATTAACTAACGCTTATTATAAATACATTATAAATACCAAACTTTCTATCTAAGCTCAAAAGTCCAATCACGAATGACTCATATACATTGAACGTCCATTTTACCTGTTCCTAAACGATGATCTACCCACCATAACACATCAAATGGAAATTGTGTGTTTTTTGTCCGTGTTGGGCTGAGTTCTGAGACTCTGCTGGACACTGATGATTATCTGGTAATGTATACAGAATCCCTCAAAATGTAGTTTTGTTTAGTTTTTATTGAAGTAATAATGTATTTTCTAGTTTTAGGTTTTATTATCCACACCTTCCACAAACCGTTTGACTCAAGCACAAGAAATGAAGAAACCTGATTGGTTTCCAAGCTTGTACTCAGACATGCTGTGGAAATTATAAGACTATATTAACTACTTGGACACAGTAGTTAACATCTGTGTTCTTTAATGTTTCCATATTTCATCTTGTATAAGAGTGTTACACTAACTTTCTCTCTTGTCAGCTAATGACAAGGTGCCACTCAGAAAGTCAATGAGCTGCTCAGTGGTAGCAAATTTTGTACCATATAGACCACAGTTGAGGTGTACAGAGACATCATTATCTCTCACACACACACACACACACACACACACACACGCACACACACACACACACACACACACACACACACACACACACACACACATTCTCCCACCAATGACACAAATAACACAGGCTGATGCACCCAAGCTTCAAACTATGACACACTCTAGTGCTGTCACGGTGGGCCAAAAAGGCAACTGGGGAAGGACCCAAATGCAGATAGACACGGGGAGCAGAAGGATGATACACGGATGGTTAGTTAGTCCTGACAGACAGGTGGCACCTTGCATGTGAGCTCCTCCCATCAGTGTGTGAATGGGTGAATGATGTCATGTAGTGTAAAAGAGCTTTGAGTGGTTAAAAGACTAGAAAAGAGATACACAAGTAAAGGTCCATTTACCATTACATAGCAGACGAACCGACAACCAGCAGACAAAAGACAGGACTATAAATACAAAAGAAACCAATCAGACAACAAGACACAGGTGGGCAGACACAAGGCCAGGCTGAAAGCTGATTGGTTGAAGAAACACAAGGGAACAAAGCAAGGCTGACGACACAGGTGATCCACAGAAAAATGGAGGGAAAACCACAAAGACAAGAAGTTAAACTACCACCGGACACAAGAGGCAGGGGAATTTCATATGGGAAACATATTGTGTTTTGCAGTTTTGCATGTGTCAGTAACGGGGTGTCATGCTCGTTACATGCATAGTGCACTTTCAAAATAAACCTCCTTAACAGGAAGTTTAGGTTTAGGTAAAAAAAAACTGTTAGTAAGATTTAGGAAAAGACCGAGTTGACATTAGCTTGAATAACGAGTCAGGTGACTATCAAGTGACTAAAGAGTCATATGACTAACGATACTAACGACTCGTGTCTAAAGAGTGACTAGCGACTCATATAAATATATTTCCACATCCTCATACTGAAACCTACTTTTTGTCTTGCTCTCTCTCGCTCTCTCTCCCTTAAATGTTTAGTTAAACTAAGTTTTATTAACTGGCTTGTTTTTGGGATAACGGGCTGTCGGACAAATATTTTTTCGTTCCATTGGAATATTTTTGTGACTATTGAGGTTTCGGAATATTGAGCTGTAGGAACAATGGGCAGTCCCCGCCTCCTCCTCTTCAATGCAAGATTATTTTTGCTTTCAGGAATACCGTATCGGGATTCGGGTACATCCCCAGTTTACATGTGTGGAAGTATGTGAAAGTGGAGCTGGGTGTTCACTGTGTCTGTGTTTGCATTTCAGATAATCCCCGTCAGAGCAGCCATGTTCCGGTCTACATCCGCCTGCTGGATATCAACGACAACGCTCCCACCTTCGCCGTTGTCTATGAAATCTTTGTCTGCGAGAGGACTAAGGCTGGTCAGGTACTACAGCTTCATCACTTTATCACATATTGCACTGTATAGTTTAGAGAGCTAGGCAGGGATTGATTTTTGTATCAAGTCACTATGTACTGGGCTACAGTATACTGTCCTTTTGACAGTCATTTAACCAAACTTAATCAGGATTGAGCATGATCAGAATTGGTTGTCCAAACAAACAGAGCTGGGGGTCGGGGTTCAATACCATTTTATTTACCATATCAAATTCAAATCTATACACACCCTAAGGCACCGGTTTCAAAACTATGAAGTTAAAAAGCTTACTCCTCAGTATAGCGTGTAGCAACAAGCAATATTGTTTTACCAGAGAATACGAGTACCACTGTGTTGGTTGTGTAGTACACTCACGATCATATAAAATGGTAAATGGACTGTACTTCTATAGTGTGTTTCTAGTCTTCCGACCACTCAAAGCGCTTTAACACTACACATCATCATTCATCCATTCACACCCATTCATACACTGATGGGAGGGGCTACCATGCAAGGTGCCACCTGACCATCAGGACTTTATAACTATTCATACCCATTCATACACCACAGGCACAGCTTGCAGGAGCAATTTTGGGGTGTATAGAAGTGTGAGGCTGCACTCACACTAAATCAGGCATCGCAAAAAGAAGGCCAGTCCTCCCATTCATTGGACCGAAGGTAGTGCCCGTCCTCCTATTCATTGGAATGAGGGTAGTGGCCGTCCTCCCATTCATTGGAATGAGGGTAGTGCCCGTCCTCCCATTCATTAGAATGAGGGTAGTGCCAGTCCTCCCATTCATTAGAATGAGGGTAGTGGCCGTCCTCCCATTCATTGGAATGAGGGTAGTGCCCGTCCTCCCATTCATTGGAATGAGGGTAGTGGCCGTCCTCCCATTCATTGGAATGAGGGTAGTGCCCTCCCATTCATTAGAATGAGGGTAGTGGCCGTCCTCCCATTCATTGGAATGAGGGTAGTGCCCGTCCTCCCATTCATTGGAATGAGGGTAGTGGCCGTCCTCCCATTCATTGGAATGAGGGTAGTGCCCGTCCTCCCATTCATTGGAATGAGGGTAGTGCCCGTCCTCCCATTCATTGGAATGAGGGTAGTGCCCGTCCTCCCATTCATTGGAATGAAGGTAGTGCCAGTCCTCCCATTCTTCCCATCACTTCCTGAGACCTTACAGCACAGTTACGCTGATTTCATTAGTGAATTTAGGGTAATTAGGTGGGTTTACCGGGACGTATCCAGTTAGGCCGCCATTTTACTCGGTGATCCCACGTGACCCTTTGATATTGTTTATTAAAAAAAGTCTACAGCCAATAAACCAATTGACATAGATCATTTTATAATTAGCTTCATAATTTGAATGTCCAATGAGAAACAACTTTTACTTTGTTAGACATCCGTAATATTGAATATTTCATCAGTTAAAAATGTGAATGCCTGAAATAGTACTTATTGTAATTGTACGTGCTGTATGTAACTGTGATCCTGGACACCACTCTGTTTCTTCTTTTGTGGTGGCTGATGAGCTAATCCATCATGGACGCTGACAGGTTGTAAATAGGGTTTTACACACACACACACACACACACACACACACACACACACACACACACACACACACACACAAATATATCATGCTCTAATATAATGCAATAATTAATAGGATACAAACACAAATCTGGATGTGTAATCACACACACACACACACACACACACACACACACACACACACATAACAAGTTAAATATAACACTATTAGATACAACTGCACTATATAGATGCCACACATGTGCGCACACAGCATCATCTCAGAATGCTGGCTTACTGCCATTAGTCTGCCATCCTTCTATCCTTTAATTATTCTGTCCTTTCATCTGTGCATCAATGTATTTCATCAGTATTTGTTCGCTGGATATACTCCTCTGCGTCACTCGGGCTTTGGATTTGTTGTGTGTGTGTGTGTGTGTGTGTGTGTGTGTGTGTGTGTGTGTGTGTGTGTGTGTGTGTGTGTGTGTGTGTGTGTGTGTGTGTGTGTGTGTGTGTGTGTGTGTGTGTGTGTGTGTGTGTGTGTGTTATTACCAAACATCTTTTAAAGCCTTTAATCTCTCAGCTAGTGTCTCCCATTCAATTAAATAACACTGTAGAGTCATCAGCTGAGAAATGAGAGGGGTTTGCAGCATACCGGAGCCCCAGTGATATCTATTTATTTCTACATTAAAGTAGTGTTCATTGTTTGTATGTGTTTTGAGTGTGTGAAGGGCTTTGCCACTGAAAGCTGCCTGCTGCTGGAAACCAGGTTGAGACAGAAAACCAAACCTATGCTTTGCACGAAGGGCAACCCCTTTCACATTACACAGTCATTGTATCCATTGCAGATATACAAATATTAATTAATGCAGCTTTAACAAACAAACTGTCAAACTGTGTCAGTTGAACAGTACGGAGATATACATATTCAGAATTATGGTAATTATGGCAAACAAGTATTATTAGTTTTAAAAAGTGTATCTAAAGTTGGCATCATGATGAAGACAGATTCTTAAACATGTGAATTTATTCCTTTGTCAGATATGTCCGGATCTAAAACAAGAAACATTCCGAACTTTAGACCATATCTCAACCCTTATTTAACAAAAAGGTATTTAGGAGGTTGTCTCATTGTGTTCAATGGAAGACAAATATATGTTAAAACATGTTTAAATTTACTGAACTATAATAGCAAAATATTGTTTTGTTTTGGTATTGATACTGAAACTTGGATTTCGTATTTGCTTCAATATTGATAATCATCCCTGATGTTGCCTCTTTTAAACTTATGATTAAAGCCAATGTTAAACACTAAATTCATGATTCCTGAACTTAAATCCATCTATAAACCCATTGAGATCTTTTGTCAGTTTGTGTTGGATTTTAAATGTATTCCCCATCCAAAATCTATGTTTGGAGTATGAAGCACTCATACCCTGTAGACTTGAAAGCTAGCTGTAAAAAGTGTGAAGCCTGCCAGAGAGAAGAGCCTTGTGCTCAGTTTGAATTCATTCAACTACAATGGATCCCAATGGGTTGGAGAAAATTATAAAAACACTCAAACTACTACTGTAGCATATTCTACTTCTCCACTCAATCCAAACACTTAAATTATATTTTATATTTTGTTCAAATAAAGCCGAATACACTGCTCTCATGTTGTCTCACTTCTCAAAGCTCCAATAAAAGCAGGGAATTTAGTCATAGAAATATGAGACAAATACTGAAACATAACAAAGAAATTATAATATCAAAAATAAAATTGCTTTAACAAAGTCGTTCAGTATAATGACAGTAAAAATGTAAGTATTCAATTAAATTTATGTTCCAAAATCGCAAGTCACAAATTTGCTTCAGAGGGCTTTACAATCTCTAGTCAACAATACATCGATATCTCACATCAATACAGGAAAAACTCCCCCAAAAAAAGCCTTTAACAGGGAGAAAAGAAAAAGACAAAACATCAGAGAGAGCAACAGAGGAGGATCCTCTATCGGCATGGACAGAAGTACAATAGATGTCATGTGTACAAAATGAACATCATAACAGAGTTATAACACATTCATATGATATAAATGATTAATATAATGAGTAAGCAGAGTAATGATGCAAAAATTCCGACTACTAATAACAGCAGCAGTGGATATAATAGAAAAATAATGATAATAAAAGTAGTAATGATATCAGTAATAGTGATAGAAATCTGTGATGCAATTAATGGGACATGAATTCATACAGAAGGAGATAGAGAAGAGAAGAGATCAGTGTATCCTAGGATGTGAAATAGTCCTGATGGGCAGGTGGCACCTTGATTGGTAGCCCCTGCCATCAGTGTATGGGTGATTGGGTGAATGATGAAGTGTTAAAGCTCTTTGAGTGGTCGGTAAACTAGAAAAGCTATACAAGTAGTCCATTTACCATTTGATAGCTGAAGGCTCTGGCTCCCATCCTACTTTTTGAGACTCTTGGAACCACAAGTAGCCCCACATTCAGTGAGCGCAGCTCTCTAGTGGGGTAATATGGTACTATGAGCTCTCTAGTGGGGTAATATGGTACTATGAGCTCTCTAGTGGGGTAATATGGTACTATAAGCTCTCTAGTGGGGTAATATGGTACTATGAGCTCTCTAGTGGGGTAATATGGTACTATACGCTCTCTAGTAGGGTAATATGGTACTATACACTCTCTAGTAGGGTAATATGGTACTATGAGCTCTCTAGTGGGGTAATATGGTACTATGAGCTCTCTAGTGGGGTAATATGGTACTATGAGCTCTCTAGTGGGGTAATATGGTACTATGAGCTCTCTAGTGGGGTAATATGGTACTATAAGCTCTCTACTGGGGTAATATGGTACTGTAAGCTCTCTACTGGGGTAATATGGTACTATACGCTCTCTAGTGGGGTAATATGGTACTGTAAGCTCTCTACTGGGGTAATATGGTACTGTAAGCTCTCTACTGGGGTAATATGGTACTATACGCTCTCTAGTGGGGTAATATGGTACTATACGCTCTCTAGTGGGGTAATATGGTACTATGAGCTCTCTACTGGGGTAATATGGTACTATGAGCTCTCTAGTGGGGTAATATGGTACCATGAGCTCTCTAGTGGGGTAATATGGTACTATAAGCTCCTTAAGATATGATGGTGCCTCACCAATTAAGGCTTTGTAGGTGAGGAGAAGGATTTTAAATTTGATTCGTGATTTTACAGGGAGCCAGTGCAGAGAAGCATGAGTAATATGATCTCTTCTCTTAGTTTTGATCAACAGCACGGTGTGTAAAGCAGCAACACAAGAACTTGGATAAAGGAAATGTGGCATATGCCATGTAAATCATCAAATATTTTTGTTTCAGCGAATTGGTTGTTGTGCATGACTCAGTAAACCCAGCAGCAATATTTTTTTCTTTCCTGTTCTATTTCAGTGTAATGTATTCTTTTTTTGAGTTGTGTTGTTACGGCAGCAGTGTTAAGGTAGATGACGGGCCCCAATGAACGCTACTATGATGGGCACTAGTGTATGCTAATTACTACGAAGCACACACACAATTTTGGGAGCTTGTCCACCTGCTCTTTCTCTCTTGTATTCTCTTAATGCTGTTGTTTCATGTGGGAAAGGCATAATGGCTCGGCTTACAGATGTGCTCAGTTTGTCAATCTTGAATTGGATTTTACGCCTCAACTAGTTTATGCTTATTGTATTGTCTTGTCTCGTCACGTGATCAAATAAAGACTTGACATTTGACAACATCAACTCACATACATACATGTCTCTGACAGTGGATCCAGACAGTGAGTGCTGTTGATGCTGATGAGCCGTCAACAGGACACAAGTTCTCCTTCAAGCTGGCTCCTGAGGGGACCCACCACAGCAACTTCACCGTCCAAGACAATGAAGGTAGGCAACACTTGACCAGATACAGACTTACTGAGTACTGATCTGTAATACAAGTGCCTTAAATGAATTACATTAACTATATCAAACAGACATTAAACAAAGATGTTTGCCTAATGTGAACCGCTTTGATTCAGAATGGAACCACAACCACAAGCATGTTTAGCTTTTCCCATTGATGGATGAAAACAAGAAAATAACTATTGTGTGTGTGTGTGTGTGTGTGTGTGTGTGTGTGTGTGTGTGTGTGTGTGTGTGTGTGTGTGTGTGTGTGTGTGTGTGTGTGTAAAAAAAGATAATAAAGAGTTCACTCCCTCAACCAACCAATGTAATAGCTGCAGCATTGTTTACAGTATCTACCATTACCAGCATCATCATACATACGTACAAAGCCTGACAGGCCATTCTGTTTCGATAACATATTATAGTCATGGTGATATTACAAAAAGTGACTATGATTCAGCGACCTGCAACTTTGATATACAGTAGGGTGGCTGAATATTTCTGTCTTTTCTGCCATTTTTTAAAATAGCTTATTTGCTTTTTGAGTTTAGAGAGTTAGATAAAAAAAGATCGATACTACTCTCATGTTAATTAAATATGAAACTACAAACTTAGCTTAGCTTAGCTCGGCACAAAAACTAGAAACGGGAAAACAGCTAGATTGGCTCCGTCCAAAGGTAATTGGAATCAACCTACCTGTTCTCATCCCTAACTCGTCAAGTACCGCAGCTTGTTTCAGTTTCAGCTTTTTCAGTTTAAGTCGTGAGCCTGGTAGGTGGCTCAGAGCTTTTCCCTTTTCTCGCCATAGCTAACTTTTTGGGGGCGGGTATTTGAGTAATGAGATGGAGGAGGAGCCTACTTGGAGGCAGCTTTTCCAATGCCTGGGTGTTTTTTTCCAGCTTGTTCAATGCCCCTCAGCGTCTGATACCGAGGCACCTTTAAGTGTCTGTATGGGACACACAGGATTTCAACTAATTCCAATGTAAAAGATCTGCATCATTATTAGATGACGTAGTCCAAAGAGCAAGAAAGTCTGCTTAGGGGGGTGGATGGGTTGGACTTGCATTCTTTCCCAACTTGGTAATAAAGTGATCCTTATTCGCATACTAAAGTGTGTCAAAGTGTTGGGCACTATGCACTGCATGTGTACTACAATGATGCTTTCTCCTACTCAGATAACACTGCTGGCATCCTGACACAAAGAGACAGCTACAGCCGCCTTCATCAGAGTGTCTACCTGGTGCCCGTGGTGATCACCGACAGCGACTACCCAAAGCAGAGCAGTACTGGCACTCTTACTGTGAGGGTGTGCACCTGCGACCGTGAAGGCAACATGGGCTCGTGTAATGCAGAGGCTCTGAGCAGCTCTCCTGGTCTCAGCACTGGAGCTCTGATCGCCATCCTCCTGTGTGCCATCATACTGCTGAGTGAGTATGGGAAAATACAGTATGTAAGAACACATAACACATACTCTACTGCAAGTAGTAGCAGTAGTAGATGTGTTAGTAGATGGGCTGTATTCGAATGACAATATGTTACATTGAATTAACATTATAATGGGAAACAGTGTAGAAAGGTCCATGTAGTATATTTTCTGGAGCTGTCAGTCACATATTCCTTTAGTTATGTGTGTAGTTAAGTTCAAAATGAACAAACCCATCCTGCACGGCTGTGAAACTATTGTGGCGACGAGATCTTTCAAAAGACAGACATAAATATATACTGGCAAAGTACCAAACCTCTTCTGTGGTAGTTCCAGCTCCCGTAGGTGTCTCAGGACCACGTTTACCACGATGACACACTCAGACTCACAAGGTCAAAACATTACTAGCTCTTTAGTTAGTATTTTTAAGAGCTACAGGTAAAAATAAAACCAAAGTTGGTGTGTATACTCATAGGGCCTGCCTTTATGTTTTAGTAAATGACAAACATGTAGTAATGTAATATAATAACGGCTCTTTTTTTAAATAGCAGCTTATGCAAAAACATGAAAAGACATTGCAAAATACTAATTGGATTATATAAATAATTTACTATAAATAAAAATGTAACACACTTGAGCGCCCCCCACTCCCTCTCCCTCCTATGCCTAGCTGTTTAATCCACATAGACCATTTATACCTTTCCAAATGCAAAAGTAATGGTTGTTACAATCTTTTGGTAGTGTAGTGACATGTAGTGTAAAATGCTTTTACACTACATGTCATTCATCAATTTACACCCATTCATACACTGATGGCAGGGACTACCATGCAAGGTGCCAATGCACACATTGAAATATAGAAACATAATGTGAAATATATATGAAGAAACCCTAGAATTCTTTTTAAAATAGCAGGCAATCTATTATGACAGAAAGAAACTGAAATGTGGGTCCACACAACATTGCGTAGCATGTATGATCACTCTCTGTCTGCTCATCGCAGTGGTTCCATTAGTACAGAGCTGAACACATAAGCAGCCGCTGTGCCTTTTCATTTGCTGTAGTGGGAAACAATGTTGGTTCAGAGCTCCAGTCTGCTGCTGCTCATCAGAATGAAACTTCACATGGAAATGAATGCATCTCTTCTGCCACCACAACCTCACTTATCCTCTTATGCATGCAGTGGTCACAGTCCAGTGCACTGCTGGGGAAATTAATACATATTTATGCTTCTGAAAGTGCAGTCATTGCAGACTTAGTGGACTCACACCAGGGCAGTTATTCAGATTTGGGGGTACTGAAAGAAAGTCTATGTAATGATGTCATACTAAATGCTGTGCCACATTCATTTGAATGGCCAGGAGAATTTAGATCTTATAGTTATTAACAACATTTTACAGCAATTTTAGAATGTTGTCCAGACAGCAAACGTGGACATACTGTATATCAAAGCAGCCACAGCTACTGCACAGGAAAGAAGACTGAAGTCAATCATGGAAACTGAGAGGCGAGGGAGTGAGGCAGCACATGCACATGGCTGAGAGGCGTGTCTTAAGTTCATCATACAGTAGTTTACAGTTATTACATGACATGATATGATACAACACAGTAAGATACAATGAAACACCACAAGCCAATATACACTGCAATACATAAAATATGATACAATACGACACAGTAGGGTATACAACACAAATTGTTGTGGGATACAATAGGCTACAATACTATATGAGCCATATGATACAACACAACAATGTAGGATACAATACAACACTATGATACAATATGACCCCATAGGAAACACTATATGAAACAACACTATAAAATACAACACAACACTGTAGGATACACTACTATACGATACAACACTATATGATACAATACGATACTGTAGGAAATCATTTTATACAATACAGCATGATATTAGGACACCAATTAAACAATACAATATGACACTATATGTTACAATACAACACTGTAGAAAATAATACTATACAATATAACAGTGTATGATACAACATGACCCTGCAGGTAACATACAATAGTATTGAGTGTTCTGGGATGCCACTACGGGAGGCCGGGTAGCAGATCTGATCCTGAAGGAGTGATTGGACGGAAGAAATGCCAGGCAAGGAGAGAACGTGGCAGAAATGCTGATGAATCGAGTAGCCACTCTAGTATGAAAAGAGGATGGCATGGGTTGGAGAGATGGGATGAGTGGAAGAACTTGAAGCATCTGAGGAATCTGAAAAACGAGCAGCAGTGTAGCAGTCACTCAAAACATAAGAAGCAGGACAACCAATTAACACGCTCCAATCATTGTTTTCAACCAGGACACAGACGAGTGTCGTTGAGACGGCATGGCAGCTACGCTTGTTCAACGACACCCAATGACTCCTTCTCTCAGACGAAGAGTTGATGCGGTCATAACACATTTTGTTTTGTTTTGTTTCTGTAACCTACACACGGTCGACTGAGGCACAGTGGTAGAGGTCGGCCTTCAGGGTCGGTGCCTGAATAGGTATGAATGATGAAGTCCTGATGGACAGGTGGCACCTTGCATGGTAGCTCCTCCCATCAGGGTGTGAATAGGTGAATGATGTCATGTAGTGTTAAAGAGCTTTGAGTGGTCGGAAGACTAGAACAGATCTATACAAGTACAGGTTAATTTACTATTACCATCCATACGTTTTTTACTTAGTTTTTACTCTTCTTATTAAATCCTAGCATACTTGTAACTGTGCATCACCTTTTCAACTTATGTTCTCACCAAAGAAAATACATTATAGGTGAGATAACACTCAAAGAACACTGTCCTTAGAAAATGTATGATAACGCATGTAAATGTAACTCATACAAATGCAGGAAATATACTGTATTCAAATAGAAAGGAGAGCAAATGATGAAGGCTCTCTTCCTTAAAGAAATCACAGTTGGATTATATTAAACATGGAAATCAAAAGAAAGCCATAAGCTGTAGTATTTTCGTAGTACTGATATGCACATGAATGTGGTCATCCCCTCAACCACCACATCATGTCTGTGTTGTTCTCTGCCTCATTCATCGGTCTGCCACCAGACATCTTTGGCTCTCTGGACCCTGTTATAGATAACTGCCCACTCCATCTATACACATCTGTCTCCTGTATTTCTATACCTACCTACCTCCTGCTTCTTTGCAGACAGACTGCTCTATACTTTAACTTCAAACTGGCCTGCATGAGCTTAGCCAATCAAATGTTCTGCATGATTATTTATGGCTGAGCCCTCTCTGAAATCAAAAGTAGTCTGCCTGTGCAGCCCTATCTGTACTTATAAGATAGGACTCACCAAAATTGCTGGATCTGGGAATCTTGCTTCATCTCTAAAAGGAAATCAGATGATTCAAGAAACAGAGCGGTCACACAATCAGGCAGCTTTTACACAAATCCCCAGGTTACTAAACTAATGCAATGTGATCCATCACATCACACAGGATCACAGGATCGACTTATCGTACTACGTACCGCTCTCTTACACAGGCAGCCTCATTTACAGATACAGACTGGAAATGCAACAGGATGATATTCGTTATCAATTATTCTTTGAAACAAACCCTGGTTCCTTTCACTACGACACAAAGACTCCAAAGTTCAGATCATTAATTATTTGTCCTTAATAATATAAAATTATTACTAATAATAACAACAACAGCAGTGCAGGAAAATAACAAGAATAATGATAATAGTAGTAATAGTAACAATACTAGTAATAGAAATATGACTAATAATAACAACAAGAAAATGCATTTCCTGCTGAAAATGTGTTGGATTGCTCAAAGCTGAAAGCTGAAATATTTGAAAAAATGAAAAGAAATCTGAAAATACAGAAAAGGGGAAACTACCTGCTGAATAGTGTTGAAGCCCAAAAGCTTTGAACTGAACTGATGAAAATCCTTGTAGTTGAAATGTATAACTGGAAAAGTTGGAAGCAAAACTGCATCATCTAAAGAATCCAAGAGATGAATTACAATCCAGGAAAAGATGGAAACTAAACGATTTTACTGTCACAGTAATAGTCGTCGTAGTAGTAGTAGTAGTAGTAGTAGTAGTAAAAATAACTGAGAAGTCAGTTTTAACTCTACATATTTGTGTTAAATAACATTACAGAAATGAGAGAGCGAGGGGGGTCTGTTTGTGTTAAGATAATTCAAAAACCATGAGTCAAATGGACAAATCATCTAAAAGAGGATGACAATATCTAGGTTTTGATGTAATAATTGTGTATAAAACTGTGAGGCTAAAACACATTTTTCAAATGTGAGCTTGAGAGCAGGTTAGAAAACTGTCACCGTCTACTTTCTACTTATCATTGAGTGATGGAGCAGTTGGTTGGAGTTCATGTCGCTTTCAGGCTTCCTGACCAAAATGTGTAAGTCTGTTGGATTCCATATGCACATGTCTGCAACAAGCACAACATTTCCTACGTTTTGACCTTAAAATAGCATATGAAGAGTGAAAAATGTGAGAATAAGAGCAAGTTGTGTGGAAGAATTACAGGCTTACATTTAGGCTTTCTAAATTGTAAGTCATAAGTTAGGACTGGGTTATAAGTGTTATCAAAGAGGAAAGTCTTCAGTACTCTAACTGTGCTGACTGTGACTGAAAGAGGAAGCTGGTTCCACAGAAGAGGAGCTTGATAGCTGAAGGCTCTGGCTCCCATACAACTTTACAGAGGAATCACAAGTAGCCCTGCATTGTGGGAGCGGAGTGCTCTAGTGGGGTAATACAGTATCTACGGTATGTGACCTCCGTAAGATATGATGGTGCCTCACCATTTAGGGCTTTGGGAGGAAGAGGACTTTAAATTATATTCTGCATTTTAGAGGAAGCCATTGCCGAAGCTAATACAGGAGTAATATGATCTCTTTTCTTAATTTTTGTCAGTACACGTGCTGCAGCAAGACTCAAAGGTCTAAAGAGCTGTAGTATAGAAGTAACTAATGCATGAACTCTTTCTTTTTGCATAATTTTGAGACAGGACGTGCCAGATTTTTGCTAAAGTCTTTGAAATTAGTGGGATTCAATGGACATGTCCTGATCAAAGATAACTCAGAGATTATTTACGGTGGTGCTGAAGGCCAAGGCAATGCAATCTAGAGTGAATATATCACAATATAATTAGTTAATAATTAAATAATCAGTGGAAACACATAGCTTTGGAAAAGGACTGTATAGTGGCACCGTGAGAAAACTAAATATCAGAGCTGAGTATGTAAACACTTTCTTAATGGAAACACACCAGCAAGCCAGAGGAGCTTTCTCCACAGTCCAGATGTGGGAGCTTTCTCCACAGTCCAGATGTGGGAGCTTTCTCCACAGTCCAGATGTGGGAGCTTTCTCCACAGTCCAGATGTGGGAGCTTTCTCCACAGTCCAGATGTGGGAGCTTTCTCCACAGTCCAGATGTGAAATCAAGTGTTTTGGTGCAGTGTGATTTGGTAGATAATCTGGGTAAATAGCTTCTTGCCAAGCTTCATTGCAGCCATGATCATGATGACGACCTAAGACATTAACTTAGTACAATGTAAGCAATAAAAACAAAGCTACCAAAATGAGACCCTTGAACTATACTGAAATTATTCTTTGATTTATCATCTGTCTTCATTGTCTGTATATTCCAGTGCTGCTCACTGTAAACATGTCTGACCCCATATCTTTCTCCTGTTGTCTCCTGCAGTGATCGTGGTTCTATTCACAGCTTTAAAGCGACGCAGAAAGCAGGAGCCTCTCATCATCTCCAAGGAGGATGTGCGGGACAACGTGGTGAGCTACAATGACGAGGGCGGGGGAGAGGAGGACACTCAGGCTTTCGACATCGGAGCACTGAGACACCCGGACACTTTAGAGGAGTCCGCCAAGCAGCGGCGTGACATCATCCCCACTGACACCCTGCTGTACTCACCACAACGCCGCCCCGCCCCCCCCTCGTCTGGCCTCCTCCTACCAGCAGTCAGCATGGCGTCACGTGATAACGGGGATGTACGCCAGTTTATAAATCAGAAAGTGCTGGAGAACGACTGTAACCCGACAGCACCACCCTACGACTCGCTGGCTACCTACGCCTACGAGGGCGCGGGCTCGGTGGCAGAGTCCCTGAGCTCACTCGGCTCAGGGTCTTCTGAGGCGGAGCAGGACTACCACTACCTGAGTGACTGGGGGCCCAGGTTCAGGAAACTAGCGGACCTGTATGGTGCTGAGGACTGTGACTTCTCTTAACAAAGTCAGCACAAACACATGTTGACCGATGTCGGTAACCTCTAACTACCACAAGCTAGATTAGAACAATACTTATAAGCTTTAAGAAAACTTTTTAAAATACAGACGACACATGATGATCCTGATCCTTGACCTGTCTTCACTGCACATGGATCCAAAAATGTGTGTACCAGTGAGTCATTTTCAAAAGGGGACAAAAGTTCAAAATATCAGATTTTGTGAACTGGAAGTAACAGATGTAGAAATGTATATTAATCAGCCCAATTCTGGTTGGTTTTGAATCAAAATTTGACAATTTTGTATTTTGAATTTAAATTGGACTTGAAATACTTTCAGGCTTTGGTTTAAATCTCTTTTGGGGAACCAAAAAGCCCTTTTGCAAGCCTTTCTGTGGCTTTACATGTGTCATTTAAGGCAAACTGATGTTGGGAACTGGTCAGTCAACAAACACTGACGCAGTTATTTCACGAGTTGACCTCATGCACATGCAAATATGAAGTGAAGTGTGGGAACACCAGTTTCTCTTTTCTCTTTGTGACTAAGTGCCCTTCTGCTGCCCTTCAAGCTCATCTGTGGAATGGAGGGTCTTAATGCTTTTAACATGATTGTGTTTTTTCTTTTCCCATCTTGTACAAAAGGAGCATCAGAGGAGTTGTTCTGAGGGATCTTTGCTTAAAGATTTAGTAAAAGAGGAGAACTCGTATGACTAAATGCACTGATTTATTCATGTTTATGCAGGTTTGATTTTTTTTTGTGCTGTAAACAAAAAGAAGATGGTTATTGTGTAATTTCTAGTTTTGTAGCTTCATGATTAAGTGTATATTCTGTCAGGAATGTGGTTGAACTGAATCATTGATGATTTATAGAACTAAGTTCTATAAATCTCTAATTTCACTGCAGTCATTTTTCTACAACATTTTCTACAACATTGTGCCAGATGAAGTCTTTTCATTGAGCGTATGCTTTCCATGAAGGATCAGAGTACTGCCTTCACAGAAGAGCTGTCACTTTATATCCAGAATTCAGATTACTGTTTGAGTGAGTAACTCAAAATGACCAATGTTGAAGCACATTATAAGGCAGTTTTGGTTGAAAGTTAGGGTTGAATATTTAAGCTGCACTAATAAATACTTTTATAATGAAAGGTGACATGCCATGCTGACAACAAGACTCCCAGGTGGATACAAAAGCAATAAATGCAGGTTTAACACAAAACAGAGTAACAAACCTTCTGAGAATCTGAGGCATTAAAGATTCAACACTGTAGATGGAATCTGTCATTTTTAATAAAAGTAAGGCTGTTTGATGAAACATTATGACGACAACAAATCCAGAGTCACATGTTCATCCTTCACAGCCAGCATTGCAGCTTGAATGTCTTTCAATGACTGGTAACCTCATTTTCATATTACTTCATATTCCTGTGCTCAGTTTGATTCAGCTCATGAGGTGTTGTTGCTAAATGTTGTAAAGGCCTTTGATGTCACAGTAATTACTAAAGCAAAAGGTCAAAATCACAACAGGTAACGTCGGAGCTATGTTAATATTAACATATTGAAAGTAAGGGATAAAACTACTAAGTCAGGGTAATTTATTGATTCAGACTTTTTATTATCCTGAAATAATTAGGAGTTGGTTTTGTGTGTTTTGGCAGTTTCAATAAAAGCAGCAGCCTCTTCCACTTGTGTTTGGTGATGGTCTGCTCTGAAGGCTTCAAGCTAAAATGTCCACATATTTTTCTTTTTATTATGTTTCATTATTTTTCTACCAAATATGTATGAATGATATTCTTCAATGAAAAGAAATTACTGTCCAGTTTCACGTTTTTTTAATATCATTTTGGCGGTTTGAAACTGTAAATGGTGTATGTTATGTTTAATTTGATCATAATAAAGTTTTGCAGTGAAAGAAACAGGAAACCATGTTGATTTTCACTTTTATAGATAGATATCGAAAAGGGCCAATTCTAAAAAGTGTCCACACATTTCTCTCAACTCCAACAGCAGAAATGAAGCTCAGCAAAAGGTATTTTAAAATGCCCATTCATTCATCTGACCCAGTGCATCCTGGGACAGATTACAACCCCATCACCCTGTGAAGAGATAACAAGACACTTGATAAAAACACGTTCAGGTTTTCAGAATGGATGCAATGCTCACAATAGATATTTTTGTCCTAGACTGATTCATATGGCACCTTAGCCCCTCCCATCAGCGTGTGAATGGGTGAATGATGTCATGTAGTGTTAAAGAGCTTTCAGTGGTCGGAAGACTAGAAATACAAGTACAGTCCATAACCATATAACCATGCCCAAACATTGTGAGCTGACATCTCCTGATTGAGGTGAACACCGAGGTGCTGCAGACATGGCGACCCTGCTCTTCTGCACATAACAGACAATTGTTGAAATCATTTGGAGTCCCTCCTGCCCCGAGGACCTGGTGATGGTCTGAGGGGCCAGCGAGATCCCAAAAGAAGGATGAAGCCGGTAACCCTGAATAGCAAAAAATCTCAAAATTGATCAGTGCATTTTTTTGCTTGGGCCCGGATTATTTACATATTTGTTTGTCATTGACGGTTATTGCAGAGCTTTGATATTATGACACCTAGGACATAATTTTGACAAAAGGTCTGGTATTTTGTTTTAAGCTTTAAGCTCCCAAAACACTTTTTGGCAGGTGAAAAAGTCAAATATGGATAACATGAAATAATACACAGAATGAGGGATTTTCATCAAGTTACTGACTCTAAACAGCAGATTTACTTTTCATGAGCAGAATACTATTGTACTACCAAAAGCCACCATTTCTATCGTCAAGCTCCCAAAACACGTTTAAGCAGGAGAAACAGTCAAATCTAAAGAAATGTGAACTAATACATAGTTGAATGATTTTCTTCAACTAACTGCCTCCCAAGAACAGCTTTTCATGTACATGAACAACTGCAGTTTCCATTTTGGGAGCTTAAATTGAGAAATGGTGCCTTTAGGTAAACTGAGAGAAAGTACCGTTGTTCATGAAAGTCTGCTGTTCTGAGACACTTTATTGAAGAAAATCAAGTAAACTATGTATTCTTTCATAAAATCCACTTTTGGCCTCTACTCAGCCTGAAATATCTTTTGGGAGCATAAAAGGAGAAAATGCACTTTTAGGCAGTTAAGTGGTGAAAGCATGAGGTAATTATGACAATAACATGAAGTCTGCTATTCTGAGACAGTATTATGAAGAAAATCAAGTAACCTATGTATTCATCCAAGGTCATTTATATGGAGAACATTTTGTTATTTGACTGACAAAATGCACCTTTAGGAAGAATGGTGGTTAAAGCATCAGGTATTATTGCCATGGTGATAACTTCAGAGACTACAGTTCCATAGGCTTAACATGGAGTTAAAACCTGTTGAATTATCTAAAAACTCATATAACCGTAGCTCCTATTGCTTTGATATCCGACCTTGAGAGGAAGGATGACTTGATGAACAGATAATGGGATTATTGGGTCTTAACCCTCGTAATGTCCTCCCGATTGCATACACCTTTTGTCCTCTGGGGTCTAAAATGACCCCACCTGGTTTGACTGTTATTTAAAGCAGTGATTTTCAACCAGTGTGCCGTGAGAGATCACCAGTGTGCCGTGGGAAAATGTCCAATTTCACTTAATCGGTCCAAAAAAATATAATTTAGTTGCCGCAAATAATTGGCCATTGTTAAGCGTCTGAGCCTGAAATTTATATCTCTGGGGTCGACGGACGCGACGGCGCGTCCACGCGGTGTTTACTCGATGTTTAAATGAATTGCTCCGCGATAATAAAGCACAGAGATATGGTTAAGATGTCTACGGAACCGTATGCTCTCCACCTCCGTCTCCATTTCTCACGAGACCGTACCTGACTCACAGCGAGTCAGGAGCATCGACGTGTCGTGTGATTCGTGGGTGTCAAGCTCCGCCTCTCACCGTCACTTGTGGATTCATGTGTCCGTCTACATTTATGTATGAAACTAACCAATGAACACTCAGTAAATCCCTAAGGACCTACCCACCACCTCACCTACAGAAACACTGTGTTTACATTCAGTCTGCAGGCGAGAGGACAGAGAGAAGAGAGGAAGTACGAAGAGAACGTTTACAGTTAGCGACGTACTTTCAGCGATATAGTTAATATTTAGTTTGAAAACAAAAACGGTTGTAATGTTCATGTTTCATTTGTACACATCCCATGAAGCTTGATCTGTATATGAAGTAATGACTCAGTCCCATTTCATCTCAGTCCCTCTAACAGCTGGTGGAAGTAGAGGGACGACATCACTTCTACTCAAAAAACGATATTACAAAATTTGGTTCTTGACATTTATTATACATTTATCTGCTATTTTATCCATATATTCCACCATTGAACCTAAGACTTTGGTAAACCAATTTCAAGCTCCAAAACAGTTCGTCCACAAAGTAAAGTTATGTTTTCACAAGAGATTTGAAGAATAAAAAAAATCAGACTTCAATTTTTTAGCTTTATGGCCAAATTATCCCTGTACTCTGTATCTTAAGACAATTGGTGCCTCATTATATAGAAAGCTGAGATTGTTCTGAAAATTATCATATACAACACATGGGTATGTCTCATATGCAAGTTCCTTTAAAGGTGAATTTAAGAAAATATGTAAAAATCGGGAAAATGCCCAAGAACAGGGACTATTTTGTTCACCTGCGCACACAAACTGAGAAACAGGTAACTTTTATGAGGAAATCCACAAATGTGTCTGAGAAAGCTCTCAAAGATACATAGTAGCTGAACTGGTGGCCAAATCCAAAAGCCCACACACTGAGATATTAATACGACCTGCTGCAGAGCCATTATGAACGAGATGCTCGGCCCTGACGCGGCTAACGAAGTAGCTAAAGTCTCTCAGATAACAGACTAACAGACGTATTGGTGACGTGTCTGCAGACATCGAAAGCGTTGTTTTGGAAAAGTTACCATCAGTGGGAAATTGTCAGCATATCTGCTGTATTATGCTACAATGTGACATTTTGTAACTTTTTGGTTGTTGGTGTGCCGCAGGATTTATTTATTGTAAAAAATGTGCCGCGGCTCAAAAAAGGTTGAAAAACACTGATTTAAAGCATATAGTATAAATTGTCAATCAATTCTGTTTTACACCGTCCAACCCATTACCTCACATTTTTCCCTTCGTTTTGGAATTTAGGGCCAATAGACCTTGTTTACATAAAAGTATAGCCTGTTTTTGAGTGAAAATGAAATGAAACAATTCATTATTTTGACTAGTTGACCTATCACAGAGTGGTATATGTCAAAGTTTAGTGAGGATGCTGTTTTTGAATCATTTGTATTTTTCTCATGGCAGCACATAATCACACCTTTTGTCCTCTGGGGTCAAAATTGACCCCGTCTGGTTTGACTGTTATTTAAAGAATATAAAGTGGATACTTCACCCAATTCTGTGTTACACCTTTAATACCAACTTCATTCAAACACAATAACACCATTTATTTATTCCATTTGCGTGGAATAACCCGTCAAGTCAAACTTTATTATAACAAATCACACTGCAAATACAGATAGTTCAAATTGTGAGGTCACTACAGAAGTTGAAAAGTTAGAAATATGAAAAGTCATAGCCGGCGTGTCCTTAAAGAGCTGAACATTTTGATAACAGTTTCTGTAACTAAAAGTTAGGACATTTATTATATATATATATAAAGCTTATTGTTGGAATACAGCATTCCAACAATAAGCTCACAGGAGTTTAATCTGTGTTCTGTGCACAAGGCTGTGACTTGCCAAAATGCTAGTACACTATTACACTATGTAATCAGCCTCTATGCTTCATGTTAACAATTACCCCAACTCCTGAGAAAGTCTGTATTTTCATATATATACATATAACGTAGTGTTATAAAACAATTCACCAGTGTTAATGGCCCCATCTGTGCCCCCACAGCCTTATTGAAGTTTTATCCAGACCCCGATCCGCACCAAACATCCAACCCTTGGTTCAATGGAAAGAAGTGAGAGAGAGAGAGAGAGAGAGAGAGAGAGAGAGAGAGAGAGAGAGAGAGAGAGAGAGAGAGAGAGAGATGTTCATTTTCATGACAGATGCAGAGACCAAGAAAACATTTCGAACAGGTTAATGTTGTTATAATTTATTAACATGAAAGAGCAATCAAAATATTGCTCAAGTTTGGACTTGAGGATATAATTCATATCCCAACACCACATTCAACCTGTTGGCAGTTGAGCTCTAATCAGGTTTATTTATTTGGTCTGTGTCGAAGCTGAAGGGCTTATCGTAGCCCATCAGGTGGTTATAGTCCTGTGGAATGGGGAACAGGTCCGGGTTTACCAGGAGCCCCATTTTGTCAGCGTAGAAGGTGGTGAACATCTGGCTTACAGCTGGGATCCGAACCTGCCTCTGGTGAAAGACACTCTTCTTCTCTGTGAGGAAGACACTGTAGGTGATGGCTGTGTAGGTGTCTCTGTCTGGGTGGTGGTACAGGCGGATCACGTAGCCCTTGGTGATGAAGTGGAGGAGGACAGGGGTGAGGAAGGTGAAGAATCCAATGACTCCACAGAAAGTGGCCTTCAAGGCAAAGCTCTGGACCACTAGTCCGCTCTTCAGGAGGGTCTGGGGGATGATGACGAGGCTGGCCCCGCTGGTGCTGTATGAAAACAGTTTCACCCCTGACCAAAGACAAACGGTTGATGTTACTCACGTTTTGTGAAGAAGCAAGAGAATCTTAACAAATGAACATTACTTTTATGATTTAATGCATGAATGCAATTGCCAAAAATAAAAAGCTAACTTAGACACACAGTAGCATGGGCCATGTATACACAACGAGGCTTTAAAGGCGGCGTAGTGGCCATAATGTCGTCTTGTAGTCTCATTCAGCTACTACAGGCCGCTGGCCTTTTTTAAAGACTAGAATCTTCATAATTCATCAGAGGGGTATTTACTGATGTATTTTACATCATAGAACAAAGCGTGAAACTGTCTTAAGTTTGTGTTAACCACAACCTTTTTCAAGCACCGAACCAAAAATATATTCAAAAGACCCGTTGGATGGAGACAAGGAAGTGAAGGGCCAATACGTCTCTGGAGTTTAGAACTCCTTCTGCAGCACGCTGATGGATGCGCATATATATATATATATATATATATATATATATATATCCTTCAGCATTAAGATGACGCATCGCTCACTGCAGAGTCAAATTTTGTGGAAGTGTAAATTAGATTATAAAGTATGAAATGTACATTTAAACTTTGACTCTAACAGTAGAAGTATATTTGTGTCACAGTGCGCAGTAGTCCCACCGTGCTTCTGGTTTAGAAACTCAGTGATAATATAAGTCTTGTTTTTTAATTATTGGGTGTTTTTTGTCTTTTTTGGCTGCTCCAAGCACCACGAATACATAATAGGTGACCGAGCTGGACAAATATAGACTTGTATCATCAGAGTAATGTACAGTGTCCTCCAGAATTATTGGCACTCTTTAGTAAAAATGAGCAAAACGAGATGCGAAAAAAATTCTTTGTTTATCCTCATGATCTTTCATTCAAAATATTCACAAACATCTAACCTTTAACTGAAGTAACACAATTAAAAGAAACATACAATTCTTATGAAACCAATATTTTTCTCAAAAATATTTGTGCCACAATTATTGGCACCCCTTCATTTAATATTTTGTACATCCTATCTTTGCCAAGATAACCGCTCTGAGTCTTCTCCTATATGGCCGGGAGGTTCTGTCTGCTGAAGGAGTAACAAATGAGATGAGGTTGGTGAACACATGGCACTGGATCTGAGACCAGTCCTCCATCACAATGTCTCCACATCCTTCAGATGCCGAGGTCCAGCTTGTGGACTCTCCTCTTCAGCTCGTCCCAGATCTTCTCTGGGCTTCAGGTCGGGGACTGTGATGGTAAAACCTTTATTCTGTGGTCGGTAGACCATGTGTGTAGATTATGAGGAATGCTTCAGATCATTGTCCTGCTGAAGGTCCAACCACGGCCCATTTTAAGCTTCCTGGCCGAGGCTGTTGGGTTTTCAATTAATATCTGCTGGTATCTGATGGGGTCCATGATACCATGCATCCTAACAAGATGTCCAGAGCCTTTGGAAGAAAAACAGCCCCACAACATCAAAGCCCCGCCCCCTTACTTCACAGTATGAGCTGCTTCTCTGTACGTCTTTCTGTCTACGCCAAACCACCTTTGATGTTTGTTGCCAAAAAGCTCTATCTTGGTCTCCTCTGACCACAGAACCCGGTCCCAATGAAAGTCGCAGTAACGTTTAGCAAACTGGAGGCGCTTTAGTCTGTTGTCACGGTGCGCGGGGTCAATGTCCACACACGTCCTCTTCCAGGCTGCTTCTCAACATCTCCTGCCGCTTTAACCTTCTTCATTATTGCCCTGATTGTGG
Organism: Ophiodon elongatus; assembly: GCA_016806645.1. Lineage (NCBI taxonomy): Eukaryota > Metazoa > Chordata > Actinopteri > Perciformes > Hexagrammidae > Ophiodon > Ophiodon elongatus. The sequence goes on from JACSYO010001732.1 coordinate 336,992, forward strand.
AAATGGGTATTTTCAACTGTTTATAGAGATTTTCTTATATCTATTTTGTGATTTGTGCAGCTCAACAACTTTTCGTCGCACATCGTCACTGAGTTCTCGGGTCGTTCCCATAGTGATGAAAGACTAAGGGAATTTGGCCTGTGTCACCTCATATTTATACCCCAGTGAAACAGGAAGTCATGGTTGACCACTTCAGAGTTCCTAATCAACAGGTGAACTTAACATTTTTAAATATGACTGGAATTATACTTCAGTTAGATTTTCATCATGATATTTTCTACGGGTTCCAATAATTGTGGCACACATGTTTTGGAGAAAAATATTTATTTAATGTCAACATTTGTTTTTGTTCAATCATTTTACGATTTTTGTGAATATTTTGAGTGAAAGACCAAGAGGATAAACAGCAAAGACGTTTTTTCACAGCCTGTTTTGCTCATATTCACTAAGGGTGCCAATGATTCTGGAGGGCACTGTATTTCATTAAGATTGAGCTTGTAGCAGCTGTGATCTAAGTAATCTACATATATGATCACCAGAAACATAATCCATTCTAAATTGACCATATAAAAAATGTAGTACAGGTAAGGTTTGGCCCACTCAGATGGTACCAATATTTGATCTGGCCAATGGACTATTAATGTAAATTATCGTATACCATGTACTGTGAGAGAAAGACTCGCAATCTTTGGATTGAATTGTAACTAAATAAGCACTCATATCAGACACAGGGGAAAAAGACAAAGTTGTAACCAGGTGACAGTGACTCACCACGAACAGCACTGCCCAGGCTGCCAGTGTAGATGAGGTTCCCATCCTCAGAGTGGGTCACGGTGGAGAAACAACGGGTGGGTGGACAGTGGGACTGCACCTACTCAAAGAAACAGCAGACAAACACAGTGAGAGCCGGCTTCAGCGCGGTAAACTACTCTGTTACAAATCTGGAGTCTGTTGTGAAGTCCTTTAAGGTGTTTATGTTCTAAATGACTTCCTGTCTATGCTATCTATTAAAAAAAAAAAAAGGTTTCCTCCTAATCCTATCTAGTCACATAGACAGGACAATAAAGATGTGAAGAACAATGTGAATGCTTAACAGCATTCCAACTATTGTTTATTCTTTATTCAATATCTTCAAACATTTCTTCCGTACGTTTTTTGAACTTCATCTCCTCCTGCATACTTTCAGCTACAGAAACCGTTCAGCTATCAAAATGTTCAGCTCTTTAAGGACATGCCGGCTATGACCTTTCATAATCTTCAAATCCTCTTAAACTTCTTCAACTTTAAAAGCTTAAAGGTTCTGCATACTTCCAGCTACAGACACCATTTAAACTTTTAAATGTTAACAAAAAACTATTACTGTATGATTCATCTTTTTGATATCTTTTATACTTTTTGAACTGTCAGTGTCTATGTTTTAATGCTTTTTTCAGACCTTTACTGACTTTATAATGGGTGTGTATTGCGCAGCTCACAGTGCGTGATGTCATCGCAGAGTGAAGAGAATGTTCACTCTTCAGGCATCATTTAAAGATATAAACATAGCTAATCTTGTGCTTGTCGTACACATATGACTACGGAATCCAACTGATTCACACATTTGGCTATAGCAGCCAAAACGTGAGAGGAAATCCCCCTCTCTGCTCCACAGAGACCCATGTTAACTCTGACTCCAAAAAGATCTCACACAGACATCAATCAAGTTATCAACTAGCTCATTGATATGAGCTAATTACTGCAGTTTGACACACAGACACTGACACACGCACACACACACATACACAAATTACTTGGAGATATTCAGTCAAAGGCATTGTAACACCTCCCGTCTGTCTGTCTGTCTGTCTTCCCTTTCAAAATAAAAGCCCCATGTGAAATGTATCTTAACATGAATCTCATGAGGATTTTTTATTTTTTTTGCTACTACTGCTGCTACTTCTTCTACTATTATTGCTGATAGAACTATTTATTCTACTACACCACTGATACTTCTGCTGCTACTACTACTACTACTACTACTACCACCACTAAAACTTCAGCTGCTGAAACTACTACTCTCGTTACAACCACTACTTCTACTACGACAACAACTTCTACAGTTTAACAGTTTAGCTTCCAGCTTCTCCTCATTGTGTTTCAGTTCTTAGCTTCTTTGGGTAATGCAGTTTAACTTCCAATTCTGACACTTTAAAATTCAACTACCAGGTTTTCTAGCAGTGCAGTTCTTGGCTTTTGGGCTTTAAAGTTTTTTCAGGAAAGTAATTTTAAAATGTTCACATTTCCTCAGTTATTTTTACTACTACCAGTACCAGTTATAGATTTCAACTACAATGATTTTCAGCAGTTCAGTTCAATGCTTTCGGGCTTCAACACTTCTCAGCAGATAGCTTTTTTATTTGTTCAGCTATTTTCAGTATTCTCAGCTATTTGTTCTTTTTTTTAATATATATATTTCAGCTTCAAACTTTCAGCATTCCAACACATTTCCAGCAGGAAATGCACTTTCTAGTTATTATTGAGTCACATTTCTATTATTATTATTAGTGCTATTACTACTGCTTTCATTATCATTATTATTCTGTTCTATCCACTGATGCTGTTATTAGTTGCCATCATATTTATACTATTATGAATGCTATTATTAGTGCTACTGCTGCTATTACTACTCTCATTATATGAATAATTTCTGTCATATGCATTGAATGTGTTGTAACTCTGTTATGTCCATTGTGTACACATGACATCTGTTGTCCTTCTGTCCATCCTGATAGAGGGTCCTCCTCTGTTGCTCTCCTGAAGGGTTCTTCTCTTCTCTCCCCTTTAGGGGTTTTAACCCTTTACACATGTGAGGGTCACATGTGTAAAGCCCTCTGAAGCAAATTTATGTTTGTGATATTGTGCTATCAAAATCAATATAATTGAAAAAAATGGAATGTCATTTGGCAGGGAATACTTTTGGAGTATAAATATAAAGTTGTACCTTGTTTAGCTTGAGGAAGGACCTCGTGTGAGCCTCGAGCTGCTTCCTAGGCACGCTGACCGAAGCAGCACGTCGCGCGGCCGTCACGTGTGTGTTTCTGAGGGACTGAGGAGCTACACAGGGCCGAGCTCTCCGCAGAATATTCACACAAAACATTGTGATTTTGTTAGCGACCCCTGACTGACACAACGCTACTGCATTTCACACACGCTGAAGTACTTCCGCTTCCGCTCTTCTTCTTCGTTGAGATTTCACGGCAGTGGGCATCCACAGAGTCTCATTACTGCCACCCTCAGGTTTGAGTTCCCCTCGGTTCTTTCTGTTTAGAGACGTGTCGCTAGCCCAGTCGCTCTGAAAAGAACAAATAGCCGAACCACTTCTTCCCTGAGCATGTTTCCACGCTCTAAGCTACTTTACGGCTCTTCTCTGCCCGCCCTGTTTTTCATTTGTCATAAATTGTGTCATAAGTCTTTCCTGTGTCAATTGCATGTTACTGTCTCCGCAGCACGGCACAGACCACAGACCCGCTGGATGTTTTCCTATGATAAAAGTGTACCGTTAAGGCTGCTGTGCCCAGTTGGTAAATAGACTCAACCTTGCTCTCACCCTTTTGTCCCCCGGTCTGTTTTGGGGGGATTCTAAGATGTCTCCCCTTCGTTGCGTTGTCCCACTTCTGATGCCACTGATGTTGTACCTTTATCCACACGATGCCTTTCCCCTCTGACTTTGCTCATTTCATGACTTCAATAATTCCCATTTTGACTGCTTCTTGTGGCTCAGAGTTAGAGCGGGCCATCTCCCCATCAGGAGATCAGTGGTTCGATCCCTGGCTCCTCCATCCATTTCGATGTGTCCTTGGGCAAGACACTCACAAATTGCTGTGTGGTGTTACTACACAAATATATTTTCGAGATGCAAAATCATTTTCAAAAACACTTTTTTTTTATCACAGCGATCACCAGTGATTGAATCTGCGCAGACCTGGCTCATACATTTGCTCTGACGTCATGTATGTTGGCAACGCTAATCTCGAGAGATTAGGCTGCCGCAAAATTATAGCGCCAGACGCCGTAGGAGGGGTACATCCGAAGTCTCTTAATTGTCATTTCCTCGCGCCTCGATCCTCGCCTGAACCGGAAGTTGTTCTGCGCCGCCATATTGAAGGCCGTCCCAAAGCTCTTATTTCTGTCTGAGGAGCGAGGAGCGAGGAGGCATCTCGGAGGAGCCATGAGCGAGGAAGCGAGAGAACAGGCTTCCAGGGGTGCATCCCAAGTCTCTTAACTGCATCCCCGTCTCACTTGCGTCTTTTCCTTGCGTCTTAGTCCTGCCCACCAGGGATGCATGGAGAGATGCAAGGAAACCATGCGAGGACAGAGGAAACGAGGACATATGTTTTAAGAGAAATGAGACGTCCTTTCCTCGAAAGCGTCACGTGAAGTGACGTCTGTTTCTGATGAGGAGGATCAGCTGATCACAGCTGGATCAGCTGATCACAGCTGGATCAGCTGATCACAGCTGGATCAGCTGATCACAGCTGGATCAGCTGATCACAGCTGGATCAGCTGATCACAGCTGGATCAGCTGTTAGTCGGTGTAACAGCTGGAGAGACTTTTAACGGAGTTGGTGTCTGAACACATGATCAGTCTCACGGACAGTTTTTAGCTCACATTCCAATAAAAAGCCACTTAAAATATTAATAAAAATGATCGTATAATATTTTCAGTTAATTTAATGGTGTTAAACTATTACGTATACTAATAAAGACACCTAATAAATACACCGTTATTACCACTAACAGAGTGGAGATGTTTTCTCTCTGTAGTCTGTTACCTGTTTAACAAACGGCATTGAGTATTTATACACAGTGTGTGGTATTTATACTGTGTTCTGTGTCCTGCTTATACACGCAGGCCGATTTCTATGCGTTTGTTTTATTTATGAATTATTTGCGTCTATGTTTTGCAATTATGGTGATTATGGTTTCTCTGGAACACTGGAATTAATTTATTAGCCTCAATGTTTCAGGTTGAACTTAAATGATATAACTCAGAAAAACCCAACACTCAGAAAACAAATCAAATATATAGAGTTTAATCTGTGATCCGTCTTCACTCTGGTATGAAACTCCAGCGATCAGTCCGACCAATCAGATAACTGATGAACAGTGAGGGGGCGTGTCCAACGTTAAAACACTTCCTGGAAGCCTGTTCTCTCGCTTCCTCGCTCATGGCTCCTCCGAGATGCCTCCTCGCTCCTCAGACAGAAATAAGAGCTTTGGGACGGCCTTCAATATGGAGGCGCAGAACAACTTCCGGTTCAGGCGAGGAGCGAGGAGCGAGGAAACGACAATTAAGAGACTTGGGATGCACCCCTTGCGTCTCTCCATGCATCCCTGGTGGGCGGGACTAAGACGCAAGGAAAAGACGCAAGTGAGGGAAACGGTGATGCAGTTAAGAGACTTGGGATGCACCCCATGTTTAGAAGAAAACATCCTCACCCCTTGCTTTTTTAAAATATTATATTGGCCTATATAATATAATATATATTAGATATAATATATATAATATATAATATTATATATATTATACAACATATTATATATATTATATTATATGGGCCGATATAATATTTTTAAGAAACTACCCATAGTGTTATATATTATGAGATGCCTACAGCCTGTAATCAACACCAGACAGGCAGGTTTGTATGCAGAGCTGAGGGGTGTGAGCTATTCATTCAGGTTTAGGAGCAGGTCATCCCCCAAGATTTGTTTTTTTTTTCTTAATTTTGGACCTTTATTAATAATATAGATTAAAAAGCTTAAAGACAAAATCTGCTATAATTTTATAATGATTTAAAGGGGTCCTATTATACAGGTTCAGGTTCATACATATATTTACATTTTCTGTGCATGATGTAATGTTAAAAAAACACTTTATTCTTGTCATACTGTCTGCCTGCATATACCTGTATTTACCCTCTGTCTGAAAAGTTCTGGTTCAGCGCCTGTCTCTTTAAGACCTCCTTCCGAAAAAGCCCAGTCTGCTCTGATTGGTCAGCGCTTACTTGTCTGCAAAGCCCTTCAAAGAGAGGATCCTGTCAACAGAAGCTCAAAAGTGCTTGATCGTCACATGAGTCATATATACCTCAGATATTTACATCCAGGAGTTCTTTGTAAATATATTCAATACAATTATTTTGGCTCTACAATGACTGAGCAATCTACTGTGGTTATCAACAGATTGTCATCGTTCAGTTTGCCCTCACAAATACCTTTGAATGTGAAGATTGTGCTTTACCATTAATCAGTGAGGTACTTTACCATTAATCAGTGAGGTATTCACTCTCACAATAATCAGTTGTCATCAGATAACATTTTATTTCAGGTGCAGCAAATCTATAAAATGTACTTGGTAGCTTCTGATTAAACAAAGACTTGAATGTAGACATAGTTACTACAGTTACAGTGCACATCACTTAACCACTATATGGCAACATACATAAGACAACAGGCTACTCCACAGTATCTTATTTTCACAGAAATAAAAACTGTTTAATTCAGACACCAAATGTATTTACATCTGAACTAGTTAACATAGATTTGATAGATTTCTAAAGATGCATACATAAGGACATTTCACGCCCCAGCTACCAGCTAACCAACGTGTTCTATAACATTTTGCCTGGTATAGACCAACGCTTAGTTAGTTCATTGATTCAATGGACACAAACATTAAATGACAGCTATATTCATAATCAATTCTCATATTCAAGCAAAAATATCCCAAACGTTATGTTCCAGCCTCTCAAACTTGTCCGCAATTATAATAAACAGAATATTTTGGGGTTTTGAACAAAACAAGACATTTGGGCTGATCTTGGTCTTTTGTCACTATTTTGATGTTTTACTGGCTAAACAAAGAAGGAGATGGTTGGCTGGCCTGATGACGCCTGTTATCTATGGAACAACTACTAACACAGCACCTATGGTGTTAACCCGATCCTTATTGCATTAAATGTGTAATTGTACACTAGCAAAGACACTGAAGAGACCTGTAGATTGTAGAACATAATCTTGCTCTTACGTCACACAATAAAATTCAGCTGTTGCATTGATGCCAACTAACGAGTACCCAGCATGTGGTTCTGGATGGAGTATAAGATTGATTGACTCTTTGCTGGAAGTTTGTAACCAGTTTCAAAATGCATACTGTGAGCACAAGGACATGGGTTTTCCTTCAGGAGGGAGCTACTGATGACCTGCTCTAGTTTTTTTTCAGTATTTATATACAACTTGGACCTGCTTTATAATAAAGACATGAAAATCTCACTTTTATAGGACAAAGTCTTACTTAAACCCATTGAACTAGATACTTGTAACTGAAATCTCTTCAGGGGCCACTTTCAAGATGCAAAACAAAACTTGGCTACCTGTGTTTTATTGTGTCATTACATTGTGTGTCCATGTACACACATGCTCTTACTGTGTACTGATTTTATTGTGTGTCCAATACTGTCATTTAGTCCACTCATGTGTATGCAGCATCACAGTCTGACCTGTACATGTGTCTTCAGGATCATTATGAAAACAATTATAACCAAAGTGCTGAACCGGCACAAAATACAAATGTAAACAAAGCGGACAACAATAAGAACAGAAGAAAACAATAAACACAGCGGCTCAGTCGCTGATATGTGCATACTTTATACACGAGATAAGAGCCCATGCACAAGTGCAGTGGGATTCATGATGTGTTCTAATTTAGTTCTTACCACTGTGCGTGTGTCAGTGAATCAGAATGATTCCACACTGACTGGCCTGTTTGCCAAGAGGTTTATCGTAGAGAGAGTAGTGAAGTTCATGTCAAGAAGAAAAGCCCCTAAAAACAAACAACTACTGAAGCAAGGAGACAAACGTGTCTGTGGTGGAAGGCGGATAAGGAGAGATGATATTGAAAAAGACTTTGAAACATAAAGAAAGGGGCTGTGAGAAGGTGAACGTTAACCAGCCAGGAGAACAAAAAACACTGTTCCCTTCTAATGGGAAGATCAAGAGTGACACCCTGAAACATGTCACAATACCAAGACTGGAACTAACAGCAGCTGTTGTTGCTGTCAGAATGCTCAGACAGGAACTTCAGGTCCCACTACGGGAATCTGTTTTCTGGACTGACAGCACTACGGTGCTTAGGTACCTTTCAAATGAAAACACTCGCTTCAAAACCTTCGTAGCTAACAGAGTTACCACAACAAGGGAGCATTCTCAACCTACACAACAGCGTTATGTCAACTCGGCATTAAATCCCACTGACAAGGCTTCTCGAGGGTTGAAAGCTGAGAAGTTCATCCAAAGCAAAACGTGGAGCCAAGGTCCTGAATTCTTGCTGAAACCACAAAGTGAGTGGCCAAAACAGCTGGATCAAGAGGATTTAGTGACAGAAGAAGACCCAGAAATCAAGACATGTGGTACAGTCATTGCGTGCAGCACAAAAGATAACCTGGACCCAGTTAACAAGCTCATCGCTTACTTCTCGGGGTGGCTAAAAGGCAGTGGCTTGGTTACAGTTGGCCCCTCCCATCAGTGTATGAATGGGTGTGAATGGGTGAATGATGTCATGTAGTGTTAAAGTGCTTTGAGTGGTCAGAAGACTAGAAAAGATCTATACAAGTACAGTCTATTCCATTTCCCTTACGACTAAGTCAGCTACAGGAGTACACTGACGACATCAGTGCTCTGCAAGGAAACTCTCCTGTCAAGAAAAAGAGTCCGATCTACAGACGTGACCCCGTTTTGCAGGATGGGACACTGAGAGTTGGAGGCAGGCTAAATAAATCTGCAATACCACAAGAGGCTAAACATCCAGTCATCCTCTCAAATAATTCACCTCAGGCCAACCTCATACTGCAACACATCCATCAAGAAATGGGACATTGTGGACACAACTACATGCTTGCTATGCTGCGTCAAAAATACTGGATCCCTCAAGCTAACTCAGCTGTCAGGAAAATAATTTCAAGATGTACAGTGTGCAGAAGATCAACACCAAGGCTGGGAGGCAAAACATGGCAGACCTGCCAGAAGACAGGTCACTGCCACAGATCAGCCACCCTTTACCAACGTAGGGGCTGATTTCTTTGGTCCTTTTGAAGTCAAGCGTGGACGGAGCCTTGTCAAACGCTATGGCGTGAACTTGACTTGTCTCACCGTGAGAGCTGTTCCTATTGAGATAGCCCACAGTCTGGACACTGATTCCTGCATTAATGCCATACGTCGGTTTGTAAGCAGAAGATCAACAACAAGTAACAATAATGCGTTCAGACAACGGAACACATTTTGTTGCTGCAGAAAGAGAACTGCGTGAGGCAGTGGAAAACCTGAATCAGACGAAAATACAGAACACCATGATGCAAAGGGGCATTAGGGGGATATTCAACACCCCAGCAGCTTCTCATCAGGGCGGCATTTGGGAAAGACAAATCCATGCAGTATGAAAAGTGCTGAATTCCGTGCTCAAACAGCAGTCACCTGATGATGAAGGACTCCAAACCATCCTGTGTGAAGTCGAAGCTATCATCAATAATAGACCAATTACTCAAGCATCAGACGATCCTAACGACAGGAGGCCTTAACACCTAACCATGTGTTGCTACTGAAAACACAACCCAGCATTCCACCTGGAATCTTTGTCAAAGAGGATGAGTATGCACGGCGACGATGGAAACAGATACAGTACATGGTGGATCTGGTCTGGACTGTAATGACCTTCTAATTGCATCAGATAAAGGACTTGTCTCTGTTCTTATCTTGTTAGACCTTAGTGCTGCGTTCGACACCATTGACCATCACATCCTATTACAGAGATTAGAACATTTGATTGGCATTAAAGGTACCGCACTAAGCTGGTTTAAATCCTATTTATCAGATCGATCTCAGTTTGTATATGTAAACGATGAAACCTCGATGACCACCAACGTCAGTCACGGAGTTCCACAAGGTTCTGTGCTTGGACCAATTTTATTCACCTTATATATGCTTCCTTTGGGCAATATTATCAGAAAACACTCCATAGACTTTCATTGTTATGCTGATGATACTCAATTATATCTATCGATCAAGCCAGACGAAACCAACCAGCTTGCTAAACTTCAAGCATGTCTTAAAGATATAAAAACATGGATGACCTGCAACTTCCTGATATTAAACTCAGACAAAACTGAAGTTATTTTACTAGGCCCAGAACACCTCCGGAATCAACTATCTAATGATATAGTTTCTCTTGATGGCATTGCCCTGGCATCCAGCACCACCGTAAAGAATCTCTGAGTTATCTTTGATCAGGACTTGTCCTTAAACTCTCACGTAAAACAAATCTCACGGACTGACTTTTTTCACTTACGTAACATTTAAAAACACATCCTCTCTCAAAGCGATGCAGAGAAATGTGTTCACGCATTTGTTACTTCTAGACTGGACTACTGTAATTCCTTATTATCAGGCTGCTCTAATAAGTATCTTAAATCTCTCTAGTTGATCCAGAATGCTGTAGCTCGTGTACTAACAAAAACTAAGAAAAGACATCATAATACTCCTGTATTAGTTTCTCTGCACTGGCTCCCTGTAAAATCCAGAATCAAATTTCAAATCCTTCTCCTCACCTACAAAGCCTTAATTGGTGAGGCACCATCATATCTTAAGGAGCTCATAGTACCATATTACCCCACTAGAGAGCTCATGGTACCATATTACCCCACTAGAGAGCTCATAGTACCATAATACCCCACTAGAGAGCTCATAGTACCATATTACCCCACTAGAGAGCTCATAGTACCATATTACCCCACTAGAGAGCTCATAGCACCATATTACCCCACTAGAGAGCTCATAGTACCATATTACCCCACTAGAGAGCTCATAGTACCATATTACCCCACTAGAGAGCTCATAGCACCATATTACCCCACTAGAGAGCTCATAGTACCATATTACCCCACTAGAGAGCTCATAGTACCATATTACCCCACTAGAGAGCGTATAGTACCATATTAACCCACTAGAGAGCTCATAGTACCATATTACCCCACTAGAGAGCTCATAGTACCATATTACCCCACTAGAGAGCTCATAGTACCATATTACCCCACTAGAGAGCGTATAGTACCATATTAACCCACTAGAGAGCTCATAGTATCATATTACCCCACTAGAGAGCTCATAGTACCATATTACCCCACTAGAGAGCTTATAGCACCATATTACCCCACTAGAGAGCTCATGGTACCATATTAACCCACTAGAGAGCTCATAGTACCATATTACCCCACTAGAGAGCTCATAGTACCATATTACCCCACTAGAGAGCTCATAGTACCATATTACCCCACTAGAGAGCTGCGCTCACTGAATGTGGGGCTACTTGTGGTTCCTAGAGTCTTAAAAAGTAGGATGGGAGCCAGAGCCTTAAGTTATCAAGCTCCTCTTCTATGGAACCAGCTTCCACTTTCAGTCCGGGGGGCAGACACAGTGACCACATTTAAGAGTAGACTTAAGACTATCCTCTTTGATCGCGCTTATAGTTAGGGCTGGCTCAGGTTTATAGTTAGGGCTAGCTCAGGTTTATAGTTAGGGCTGGCTCAGGTTTATAGTTAGGGCTAGCTCAGGTTTATAGTTAGGGCTGGCTCAGGTTTGCCCTGGTCCAGCCCCTTGATATGCTGCTTTAGGCCTAGAATGCTGGGGACATCTTAGGATACACTGAGCTCCTCTCTCCTTTTCTCTCTCTCCTTCTGTATAAATTCATGTTCTATCAATGCACATTACTAACTCTACTTCTTCCCCGGAGTCTTTGTGCTTTCTCTCCTCACAGGTCTCCACGGATCGTGGTTCTATCTGGACTCTGATCCTGCCTGACACCTACTGCTATTATCATTATTATTATTATTAGTTGCATTGCAATTAGTATTGTCAATACCATTACTGCTTTTATAATCATTATTATTCTACTATATCCACTGTTGCTGTTATTATTGGTAGATGTAACGTTTTCATCGTGCCTACTCTCATTATATGAATACTTTCTGTCATATTCATTGAATGTGTTGTAACTCTGTTATGCTGTTCATTCTTTACACATGACATCTGTTGTACTTCTATTGTACTTCTGTCCATCCTGGGAGAGGATCCTCCTCTGTTGCTCTCCTGAAGGTTTCTTCCCTTTCTCTCCCCTTAAAGGTTTTTTTGGGGGAGTTTTTCCTGAACCCATGAGAGGTCCTGGGACAGAGGATGTCGTATGTGTACACATTGTAAAGCCCTCTGAGGAGAATTTGTAATTTGGGGCTATACAAAATAAATTGAATTGAATTGAATTGAATGTAAACATGATTATGGATGCATGTTGAATATTTGTCTCTTTGGAAATAAAATTTGGTAGTTGTTTCGCAGCCAGCATAAGCAATTAGGGGTTGGAAATCTAAGAGCCATATTAGACTTAATAAGATGTGATAGTGATGTGAGAACAAAGATGTTGAAATGCTCCTTTAGTTACGTTATTGACTACGTCATAGCCAACATCCCTCAGTCGAGGTTATCAGTTTGCGGAGCGAGACACTTTTTTGACCGTTGTGCCAAGTTGAGCACAGAATGAATCTTGTAACTTTATTTTTGTTGAGTAAACCTTTTAAAATGGAGTTCCTGTCTCTGAAGACTCATTTTGCGTGAAGCTTATTGTATGGCCAATACACAGACTGTAACAGTAGCGGGAATGTAGATTACCGTACAGAGAGAAGATCGCTGCTACAGAAGGATTCAAGGATTCAAGGATCATTTACTGTCATTATTCAACACAGGGATGAACAATGCAATTTTGTTGTAGCCCATTTGTAACACCTGTCCAGGTGAACCTGCCTTCACCCAACATCAGCTGGGATCGGCTATATCCTGAGGATATATATGGGATCTGATAAGCAGTTTGGATAATGGAATGGAATGGAGTTTCAATATATTCAAATTAATATGTTTATTATCTTTTAACTTTTAACAAAATGCTAGTACCATCCACTTCAAAACAGTGGAGCATAAAAACAATGTACCAACTTTCCTCACATCAGTACGTGAAACTAAAGTCATAATAAATGTCATGTTTCCTGAATGGTGAACTCAAATAATTTAACATTTCACTTAGGTACAAAATTTGGTGTTTTGATAAAAAACAAAATACCAAGTACAGCGGAAGCAGACTTGGCCAATAAATTATGGCTCGTTTCCCCCTCTTCTTCAACAATGCTTTAATGGCACCAGAGAGCGGCTGAAGAAATCCTACAGTCCAGCATTTATTTTTTCTTTGGTCCTGTGGGGAAAAGCCTTTCACCTTCCATTTGTTGAAGCACTCCCTGAAGGAGTTCCTAGTACCTTAGCTCTTCAGGGTAAGCCATGTTTACAACAGACATGACTCCCAGCATCATTGCACAAGCTCGGACCACAGATTGTTGTCAAGAATGATTAGTCCTTAAACAAAATTTCGAATGTCATCATAATGTCCAATTTCTCCACCCTCCTCTTTGATGAAAGATATGCCCATGCTGTATTTCTGCAGGTCTCTCTGGATATCTTCTCTTTTGATATCCTGTACATTTAAAGAAAATAGGAGAAAAAAGAAAACATGTATTCATAAAATATGTTTATTTTCAATGGCGTATACTTTACTGTATGAAAAACACCTTAATATTGCTACAATACCTATGAATCTTTTAAGATGAATCTGATCATATTGTCTATTTTTCTGAATTAAAATATATATCTGTGTAAAGATTTACATAGGAACTAATGAGCTTGGACTAACACATTGGTTGGTTAGGATATTATCATTGGACATACAATTTCTTTTTTATATATTTACTTAATAAAACCACATTGTGTAATGAACCAAACTGATGGTTTAAAATGATTTAGCCTGTTAATGGATCTTCATCATCCTATAACAACAACCATGTTATGTTTACTGTTCTGGATTTGATTTCCACACCACAAAGCTTGTCAAAGCCATATGATTTTGTTCTGTCTGGTAAGTATTGAGCGTTCTTGACTGACTCCACTACAGGTTTAGGGTTTAGAACATGTTACCTGTTTGCAACACTGTGCAGGAAGTTGTTAATTTTCATATAAATATTCTCAACCTTAATGCTAACGATAACATGAACGATACATGATTTCAGCATGTATCTTTTAAAAAAAAATGAAATCACAGAAAACAAAGTGTGTTAGACATTGGTGCAATATTTTGTAGCTACTATATCATTAAAAAATAGATTCTAGTTTTGACCTCCTCATTAACAAAGACTGTCTTGATAGCATGTGTATTTGTGTACAGTGTGTTCTAGCCAGACATATTCCAATTCATCTAGGAAGAAAGTGGAATATTGAGCAGCTAGACAGACAGATATTTGTCTTGGTGGTAGAGACCAAAAACAGAGCTAAAAGAAACTCCAAATGTATGATATTCAACATATCAGTTTCTTACTTTAAATACGTCAGGCGAGGTTTTCTGCCCTCAAGTGGCCAGAATGTATTACTGCAGTTCCTGTCCAGTTTAAATGACTGAACCTGCAGCACTCACCCCATTCTGATGAAGTGCTTTGAGAAACTGGTTCACTAATAACAGAACAGTAATTTATGAGCCTATTATTTGGACTACGTACTATTTAGTCTACATGCACAAATAATATAAACTACTTTTACTGTGTACCATTTGAATAATCCGATGTTTAAATCCCTTCCAGAGACCCAGAATAGGCTTTTTCATATAAACTTGATGAGGGATAAAAAACCCTTTCTTCCATAAGTAGTTTATGGTTCTAATATTTTTGGATTGATTACCTCTTTTTTGAGGAAAATATTATAATTCATTACCACACTACATTTATTTGATAACTTCAGTTACTAGTTAGTTTCCAGATTCATATCAGTGATATGAAATAAAAATCAACAAATAATCTGATGTATGGTTATAGATTAAGCTACCCAACAGTATATATGTAGGCCTACTGTAATTAAAATGCTCCCCACCATTACCAGCTGCAACATTAAAGATGAACACATTAATGCATCAATAATTATAATCCAGTAATATATAATATTCTGAAATAGGCCATTCTGCACTTTTGGTATTTCAAGAATATTTTGATGCTGATACTTTTGTGTGTTCAGGTGTCCAGTGTGTTACCACAGTTCTGAGTACTTTGCTCGGTATTTATATTTCTGTCTGTCTGAGTGCCTGTCACCGTGATAGCATCACAGATGTGCAGGATGCAGTCACCAAACTGTACAGGCCTGTAGTCAGGCTGAAAACAAAGGTTGAGTTCGAAGATGGCCGTGGTTTGAGCAAGAACGCTGGAAGTAATGGATCTAGGAGAGAAGGGCCTCCCCCACTTTACGCCCCTGGCCCCCTGGCTGCTGTAATCACGTTTTATTCCCATTATACATTTTAATAGACTGATAAACTTAAAAAATGAAGTTACAATAAATGGTCTAATAAATCATAGATCACATGTATTGCCTTAAGTGAACAGTAAAGGCTTATTATTGCCCGGGCTTTTTAAGACATGAAAGTAACCAGTAAATATTCAGGTTCATTACTTTATTTTGTTGCTTACTTTAGATATAAAAAACAATAGCCAGGCTACACACAACATTGTGGCGTAAGTAGAAAACAATAGTCGACAAACAAAAACGTTACAAAGTTAGAATGATATGGGAAAATAAAATAACTACAATCCCAGCATGCACTGGGCAAAAGGCAGGGAAGCATCCTGGACAGGTCACCAGTCTATGATGGTCCATCCAAGAACAATCTTTTCCTCAACCTGGATGACTGAGGAGGTTGCAGCGAGGCAGCGAGGCAGCGAGGCCGTCTACAGGAGCGGACGTGTCCGAGTGAAGCATCTCAATGTGTCTTTCCTCTCCGCATGGCCGACAGACAGCGGGAGGTGCCAGCACCTCCTCGCCAGACCTCCAGCTCGGACAGACTCCAGTGATTGAAACCAGTGAATGCAGAAAAACAGAGGACAGACCTGCATGAGGAGGGCACTCGGCTTAAAAAAATTAAATAAACGGGAATCGTGTTCAAAAACAGAACGTCGTACTCGGGTCTGGTGATCGTGTGTTGCAGATGGACTCTGTGGGTTCTGGAAGGATCAGACGGTCTTCCTGGCAGTCAGGACTCTAACTATAGAGCCAACTCCTCCCACTGCCAGAGCCTGTGGACACACACATCACAGGCCCATGTCAGGCGTGGTGCACTGATCCAAAGGGTTATTTCACAATGAAGCACGAAGGCAACAACTGACACAGTTTTGAGGAAATTGTAATATTTTGAATGACTTCATGCATTGGAAACCAGTTGTCCCATATTAGAATGAAAGGATACGTTTAGCAACAAATCCCAGATCCCCCTCAACACTCACTATATCTACTAAGTATTGGGTCTGTATCAAAGACACGTATACATGTCCTCCCCATGTTCTTACAAACACACCAGGGAGCACACTGTTGCACTGGCTGACATCTTCCTTCACCACACACACACACACACACACACACACACACACACACACACACACACACACACACACACACACACACACACACACACACACACACACACACACACACACACACACACACACACACACACACACACACACACACACACACACACACACACACACACAAGTGGATTCATCCGCCGCTGGAAATATAAGTTACGTGGGCTAAAAGCTACAGCGACCAACTGCTTTATTTTTTTGCCTTTTTATAAATTAAACTACTTATTTGTGAACCATTTGCACGTCTTGAGAGACGGACTCATTGTCCACATATTATTGGTTTGGGTGGCTTGAGGAGATGTTTTGACTTCCAGAAAAATATCTCCAGTTTTTTTTACCTTTAAAAAAAGGGACAGGAATACTTCAACCTTGAAATGACCGTTTGTATATCACTTGACCCCGTGTTACCTTCAAGTCATGAAGAAAACCCTGGTTTTTCCTCATGCCTCCACAGTGAACAGAGAATACAAAACCTGAGAAAGAATTTAAGTAAATGGGGGCCGAGTTTAATAACAGAAAAACAATAAAAACATCCGTTTACCAACTCTCACACAACTCGAGCAACTCATTTATCCAGCTGTATGCTCACTACTTCCAAAACACAACGCATCTTATTAAAACCGTACTATTTGCATGTTTGTGAAGTAGGGAGCAAACAACTAGATAAAGGAGACTTGGAATATGCTGAGTTGTGTAGCGTATTGTAAAAGGACATTTTGATATAGTTTGTTCTTGACATTTACTTCAGGTTTTCCTCAAGAATCCAGGGTAACGTGTGGAGAGAAACCCATATACAGCTGGTCCCTTTGGGGATGAAGTGTTACGTGGAAGTAAAAAGGAAAGTCGTGCTCTGTTTTATGAAGAGAGAGTGACTCAACGTGCTTCCTAAGAAGGGCTTCAGGTCTCAGGTACTGGACCCAGGACACCACATTGCAGTCATTCAGCAGGTGAGGGAAATGTTTTCATAAGAGGGATCAACTTTGCGCACATCCAGGTAAGACAAAAAAACTAAACTGTATAAAAGGAGGTCAACATAAATGTGTCTTGATCCTTCTCCGTGTCCTAAAATGTAATGCCGGCCATGCACACATTGTCTTGGCTTTGTTGACAGGAACAAATGAAAACACAATTGAGGTGCAGAAGCTGCTCAAAACGCCTTACACACGCAATAATGTATGTGTACAATTACACAGATTTGTAATGAGTGGTATTGGAGAAAAAAATGAAATCAGATTTTCAAAACATTCCTTTACGACACTTCCCCAACTTGAACAATATGCTATTTAGTTCATCTAAAAAAATGCTTTTCATCAGGAATTAGTATGAGCTTTATATTGTATTATTACCAACTCCATACCTTTTCGTGCCACTGCAGCAACACAGCGCTGCTGTTGTCATTGGGGGTCTCAAAGCCTCGGTAGATGTACTTCATCAG